>JAXCMG010000049.1:356779-494294 GCA_034642415.1 Podarcis siculus | reverse complement strand
AGACACCCCAACTTTTACACGGGAAGACACCCGAGGACACCAAAACCAATATATATATATATATATATTCAGTATTTGGTATTGTTATAATGAGGCTATTATTGGACTGTAATTGAAAATTAATAAAAATTATTATTCCCCCCCCCCAAAAAAGAGGATACGGCCCCTTGCCCCATGATAGCTAAGTTTTCATAAGAGGGTTTGATGCCAATTTTCCAAAACCTGGCTGTAAGCCTGGCTGTAAGCTGTCTGGTAGATCATTCTATTAGCTGATGTCCTCAAAGAATTCTAAGAGTTTGGTGACAGCCAAAGTAATTATTTTCCTCAGCCAAACTCTTCCTTCATACTATTAGAACCTCTCAATAACGTTTTCCATCAACTTAGGACTCACCTATACAGCTGCAAATAAGACGTTTTAAATGTGTTTTAAGGGCAATATCCATTGTGACACTAGATGGAGATGGTGAGCCTTATGGAAAATTCAGTGTATTTTTTTTAAACGCTTTTAAAAAAAATAATTTTCAGAATGGTTTTTATGTGTGTGTAGATTCCACCTTACTTGGGGGAAAAGGTAAAGGTAAAGGACCCCTGGATGGTTAAGTCCAGTCAAAGGCAACTATGGGGTGTGGTGCTCATCTCGCTTTCAGGCCGAGAGAGGCGGCGTTTTTCCACAGACAGCTTTTCAGGTCATGTGGCCAGCATGACTAAGCCACTTCTGGCACAACGGGACACCATGATGGAAACCAGAGCACACAGAAAATCCATTTACCTTCCTGTCACAGTAAAGTTTACCTTTAGTTGGGACAAAATTAGGCTGATATCATACCCTCCAACATTTCTCCGATGAAAGTAGAGGTGCCCTATTCCACGATGATAATAATAATAATAATTTTATTATTTATACCCCTCCCATCTGACTGGGTTGCCCCAGCCACTCTGGGCAGCTTCTAACATATATAAAAACATAATAAAACATTAAACATTGAAAAACATCCCTATACAGGGCTGCCTTCAGATATCTTATGACGGTTGTAGAGTTACTTATCTCATTGGCTTGGCAGGTTGCATAATTCCATACCCTCCAACATTTCTCTGAGGAAAATAGGACTATCCTGAGGAAAAGTGGGACATTCCAGGATCAAATCAGACACAGGGATGGCTTCTGTAAATCTAGGACTGTCCCCGGAAAATAGGGACACTTGGAGGGTCTGTGACAGGTCTGCCGATTGCTGCAGACACAGCACTATAGGAGTGCTCTATAGGAGCAGACAGAAGAATCTTAAGATCAGCAGAGGAAAAAAAGCATAGAAAGAAAGGGGGAAAGCTGGAGCTCATCTGCTTTGCATCTCTGTGTACAACTGCGAGAGGCTGCTGCCAGTCAGTGTAGACAATGCTGAGGGAAATGGACCTATCTTCCTATGCAGATGTTGCAATGATATTATTATTACCCTTCTTCCCAAAGGATTTCATGCAGATATCTCTTCTTGTGAATGCTGGGATCAGACTTTGAACAGCATATGGTATTCATCCAGTGCAGGGGTCAGCAAACTATGGTCCGGGGGCCAGATGTGGCCCACCAGGCTCATAAATCCAGCCCACAGACCCTGATGCCCGCTCAGTCAGTCCCCGCGCTGAGCTAAACCAGTGCAGCGCGGCATTTCCTTAAAAAGAAGGAAGCTCCTGCAGCCGATCCAAAGCAGTGGATGCCTCTGGGTGGGCGGCAACACTGGCGCGGATTCAGAACTTCCTGCAGCCAATCTGAAGCCTCGTTGCCCGCGTCCTGAGGTAAACCCGGCACAGCCATGGATGGAGAGGCCGGCGGATGGGCAGCAGCTCTGGGCCACGCCATTGGGCCTCTTGATGGATGCATCACGGGGCTTCAGTCGGAGCTTGGCGCGCCTGCTGGCCCCAAGCCTGGCACCCGGCTTGGCGCTGCTGCTGGTGGAGTGCTTGGCGGCTGTGCTGAAGCACCTGGAGGGCGAGCTGTGCACTGCTTGCCCAGTGCTCCACGTGCGCGGCCTGCCCACTGACCTGCCCTCAGACAATGGGTGGCAGCGCATGGTGCACTCCGCCTGGGAGCTCCATGGAGACGGGCTGATGGAGCGGCTGCTGCTCATCAATGCTGGTGAGCGGGCGCCGCCGAGACGTGCTCCTGAGCACGTGCAGAGTGTGTTCCTCCTCCAGGTCCGGAAGCAGCTGCGGGACTGGCTTGCAGGGTACAGTGGTACCTCAGGTTAAGAACTTAATTCGTTCTGAAGGTCCGTTCTTAACCTGAAGCACCACTTTAGCTAATGGGGCCTCCCGCTGCTGCCGCACCGCTGCTGTGCGATTTCTGTTCTCATCCTGAAGCAAAGTTCTTAACCCAAGGTACTATTTCTGGGTTAGCGGAGTCTGTAACCGGAAGCATCTGTAACCAGAAGCATCTGTAACCCAAGGTACCACTGTATTTATATTTTTCAAAATATAGTCTGGCCCCCCACAAGGTCTGAGGGACAGTGGACCAGCCCCCTGATGAAAATATTTGCTGACCCCTGATCCAGTGCTAGCATGAAGGAAAACATTAAACAGATATTTGTCTCTTTGGCTGTCCCATAGCAATAATATCAGCTGTTTGGGAGACCTGGCATTGAAAGGTCAACATTTCCAGTGTTTGGGGATCTTTTTGGCAGCTCGGTTGCTGATAACTTTACGAGAAGACCGGTTTCAAATATCTCACTGTGAGATTAAAGGGAAGATTAAGTAAAAGTGGGGATTCCCTTTTGAAATATGTGTGCGAAGAACAAGAACACCAAGAATAAAGAGGAAACAGAGGAATTTATTGCGGCACAATGTTGCTCCACTGAGTTCAATGGGGTTACTCCCGTTCCAAGTACAGAACTGTAACCTTAGGCAAATCAGATGAGACAGAAGCACAGTTTCAGAACAATGAATCAAAAACATAGAAAATTACAGAAAATAATTCTGATTACTGAAGCCTTAGAAGCCTACATAAGGACAGACATGAACAAATCTCAGCCAATTATATGCCCTAATTTAAATATTCTTTTCTTTTATTGTTTTTTTTAGACTGTGTCATAAGTAAAATAAAGTTTAGATGCTAAATGTTAAAGGAACCAATAACTGTTAAACTTTAAAACATAGCTCATTTCTTGGAACAATAAGCTTTTCCCTACAAGAACAAACATTGATAATATATATTTACAGTATTTATCGGGATTGGACCAATATATGACTCCTGCATTAAGCATCCCGTATGAATTGCAATTTGCTCAAGAAGAGTCACAAATGACTCAGCTGGGAGATCGGTTTTGGAGTTTATAGTCCCACTATAGTAATGCTGGAGTTGGGTATATGGGCCAGATTGATTTCCTCATTCCCCATTTTCTTCTCACAAAAACTCTGTGACGTAAACATGAGGATCATCCAGACTTACCTTTGCTCTGCATTTCCAGGCACAGATCCAGACTTTCCTGATCCTCCCCCCCCCCCCCATTTTCCCATGAAAACCCAAAGGAAATAGCAATATTTTAGTTGTCTTCTGAAAAAGTCTATGGAGTCTATAAAGAGTCTGAAGGTAAACAAAGCACCTTCTAACTAAACAGTGTAAGACTCTTATAGGTATTTCGCTTATTTCCAGGAATTAAACTATTAAATGCATGTCTGCAACAACATCCCAGTTCCAAATACTTGGAATGAAGCAATGATTTAATTACTATATAAGAAAAAGTGAAACCCCACAATGACGAAATCCTCTAGCTGTACAATTGTCAAATCAGGTCAATAAGATCTTTATAACTAGTAAAGTTTACAAAGTAAACAAGCTAATAGGACACTGAGCTGTATTGCAGGCAGATTACTCCTACAGTATCCCTATTCATTTGTTACTTGTGTGAAAGAGTAATGTGAGTACAAAAAGACTGTGGGGCTTCTAGATTGCATAAAACATAAGAATCCTTCTGGATCAAGTCAGAGGCCCATCTAGTATTGCATCCTGCTCTCAGAGTGGCTAACCAGTTGCCTCTGGGAAGCCCACAAGCAGGTCCTGGGTGCAACAGACCTCTCTCCACTTGTGATTCCCAGCCACTGGTATTCAGAGGTATACTTATCACCATTGATGCATGGGGAATCCTACAAAAGTACACCAGGCTCCCCACTGCAGACCAAACACATGGGAAGCCACAACAAGCCGCATGACAACAGGGTCTACATGGCTAGAGCTAAAGGTGTGCCTCTGCACCCCTTTGTATTTGCATTCCCCCTTTGTGAAAGTAACAGATGCAGAAAAAGCCTTTGAGCGTGTCAAGTGGCAATGTTTATTTCAAAATGTTCAGCAGCTTATCTAATGTAACAGCTACAAACCAATATAAACATGGCAATTTTCATTTTGTTTGCAATTAACTCTCAAACCAATTGCAACCTAATCAAGTTCAGAAGTATTGGACAAACTTTAGAGAGCTATGATTCAGAATTTCCTTGCATAAAAATGATTTGGTGATCTCTTTGAAAAACATGACAAAAGCAATCCCACAGGTTTTGAATTTCATAGATCAATTAAGCAAAGTAGCAGAGTATCACACTAATAAGAAGAAAAACCAAATTAATCTGGAGGTGGGAAACCAAAATTGTTAAGTGCTGCCATCTTAATTTTGACTAGAAAATACCTTTGTATCTGTGTAGCTTTGAATATGAATGATCTATGAACAAACACAGTTTCTTGTTAGCTGTCCAGGATCCTTTCAGAACATTTTCTTAAATCAGCTGATTCCTTATTTACAAAAGTGGCCTGAATTTAAAATATCTTGGTTAGGTAACATCAAAAAGGTTGGGGATCAACTATTTTCCCATGTTTCTTTTTTAATTTCTGAAATGTTAGCATTAAGAAACTGGCAGAAAATATTGACCCTAGGTTGGATGCTAACTTTCCTTTTGTGACTAGAACAAAGTTCATGTTCTGGAACAGGACTTTCCATCTCCTTTTCTCCGCAGCCTCCTGTGCCTCCATAAAAATCACTCATTCACAGAGCTGGCATCTTGCCAGGCTTCTGCTTCAGTGTATTAGCCCTCATCCAGCCCATCACTGACTCCAGACACTGACTCCAGTGGTCCACTGATTCAGATGTTACAGAGAATGAGCAGAGTATCATTAGCACACTGGTGACATCTTGCTCTAAATCTCCCAGTGGCCTTTCTCAAAGGTTTCAAGGAGACATTTAAAAGCTTTGGGGACAAGATTGGACCCTCAAGGACCTCAAAGCACAAATGCCAGGAGACCAACAGACACCAAAGCCATTCTCTGTCAATGGTCCAGCAGATAGGAGTGGAGCCATTGAAATACACACTCCTGATACTGGAGGATACCATGATTCATGTATCAGAAGCTGCTGAGAGATCAGGTAACAGAAACAGGGTCACATTCCCCCTGTTGTGATAAAGGTCATCCTTCAGGGTGACTAAAGCCATTTTGGACCCCAAAGCAGGCCTAAAGCCAGACTGAAATGGGTCAAGATAATAGCATCTTCCAAGAATATGTTTCTCTTTACTTCTGAGTAAGTAAGATAAAGGTAAAGGACCTCTGCATGGTTAAGTCCTGTCAAAAGTAACTATGGGGTTGTGGCGCTCATCTCGCTTCATGTCAAGGGAGCCAGCATTTGTCCACATACAGCTTTCAGGGTCATGTGGCCAGCATGACTAAGCTGCTTCTGGCTCAATGGAACACCATGACGGAAACCAGAGCACACAGAAATGCTGTTTACCTTCCAGTCGCAGCGGTACCTATTTATCTACTTGCACTAGTGTGCTTTTGAACTGCTAGGTTGGCAGGAACTGGGACAGAGCAATGGGGGCTCACTCCGTCGCGGGGATTTGAACCGCTGACCTTCTGATTGGCAAGCCCAAGAGGCTCAGTGGTTTAGACCACAGCGCCACCCACGTCCCTTCTGAATAAGTGATTATAACCTGACTCAAGACATCTGGGATTCAGAGAGGAGTGTTGCTTTTTCAGAGGGTGTGGTCAGCTATTGCGTTTATATGACCTTTTGCCTGAACATAGTGGTGATCACTCTCATCTTGCTACAGAACAGCCTCTCACATGCAGACACCTGTACTCCCAGGAGCCATTGTGTACCTCACAGTGAGGGGTGTGGCCTCAGATGGGCTGGTGATTATGCCTTTGACCAATGGTTTCTCACAATTTCCTTTCCCCCACTCCTATTGGCCAGCCTGCCAACCACTCATTTGCCTTGAAATTTAGCTAGGTAGAGCTGGTTACTTCTGGGAGGTCTTGATGGGTGATGGTCATGGCTACCCACAGGTAAAAGAAAATGAGAAGGTTGTTACCTCAGCATATAGATTTAAGAGGAAGGTGTGAGGATGAAGGGCAGAGAGGACAGCTCTAGAAATGGATATTGGCCCAAGAATTAGGCAAGACTCTTCTCAAACGTTATGATCTTTCATTGGCCGTTATGTTTTAGTCAAGAACTAGCACTGCCCAGTCCTTCAAGATGATCTGCTTTGGGGGTCTCAGTGGGTCTAGCCAAGCCACGTTCCTAGACTTGCTTGCACAACCAAGGTTCAGAGGTGGGCTTATCCCAGATTGAGAGCATACCTTTTGGAGTGTTTGGTATAAACCCGTTTGTTGACAATCTCCAATTATTTAGAGGGTATGTGTCCCCAAAATAACAAGCCTAGTTAGGTAGACATGCACTCCAATAATATTTATATGTGTGGAAGGTAGACCTTGACTGATAGATTTTCATACCCAGCATGTGCTATATTTGGGGTTTATGAATGACTCTTCCTACGCAGTGAAACTGGTTTGTGGTCGGGTGCTAGACAACCCAGAACTGAGATCCCTCACCATGGTTTTTGGAACTGTGTTCAGATGCCTAGCCTGACGTTGTCTGTTTAAGCTGTTCTGTGCTGTTTTCCTTCCTGCTTCTCTGATGTGATAGGAGGATGAGTTGAATGGCTTTGAGTGCCTGCAGTGATGTGGAGTGTTATGTCTGGATATCAAAACAATCATTGCACGCATGAAGATCGCAGGCGATGGTTGCACCAGCAACTGAGCTTTTCTTATGGCTCAGAACCACCAGCATGGAGCAGATCCCATGGGATCCTATGGAATGCACAATACACCCTAAATAAAAAGCACTGGTGCCATTGAGTTTAGGAATAAGGTCCGGCTGCTATTCAAAGGTGGAGAGGCATGACACTGTTGTGACTACTGGCATTGAGTATCTTGGGCACCATCTCGTTTGAAGGAGGACATTGCAAATGGAACATGGCCACATCTTTCCCCAAAGAAGAGCGTTTGTAACCTTATTGGTTGCAAGTAACATGCCTGTTACAACCCTGTCTCCCCAGCAGCCCATTCAGACTAATGAAAACAAGAATGGCGTTTTCATCCACATAATAATCACCACTGCTTAGCAAGGATTACCTGTGAGATTATAGTGAGAAGAGTTAAACGATCCTTATTTATAAAATAAATAAGTTTTTCCTGTTCCCAGCTCTCGGGTTACCATGACAAAACTCTAGCTTTAAGCATCAATTGTTGTAAATAAGATGCCTGGCCAATCGCGATACAGATGGATATTCAGTTTCGTACATGATTCTAAGCCCTCATTTGATATCCTACTTCCTTGTGGATACACAGTCAGATGTTGCTTTGGGTTGCAGTGTGATTCATGCTGTCCTCACAGCAGAGGTGCTTTCTGACAAGTATAATTGAAGGCCAGAACCACCCAAGGAACAAGCATTCTCAGAACATGAATGGTGATATTTCAAGTCAGTGGAAAACCCATTGCCTGGCTTAGCTTTGAAAAGCCAGCGTGTCTCGATTACTGCAACTCCTTTTTAGAGCCCGAGTCTTGCTAAGATGCCAGTCCTACACCATGCAGGATATCCTGTGCTTAATTGGAGAGGCGCTTGGGCAATCTGTTGGGGAGAAGCACTCCGCTCCCTTGCGAGGAACCAGGAGTTCACACCCAGAATTGGAAAATGTTTTGCCCAATGATACAGGTTGCTCAGAGAGAGGATGGCAGGCCTTGACATGACCTGGAGCTTTAAGCCAAATACTAAGTGTATATTTTTCAATGTCCGTGCCAGATGGTTTCTAGCGTCATGCAAGATAACAGTATTCTTTGGCAGTCATCTGTAAACATTGTAGCAGTGCACGCTGCCTTGAACTTTCATGCGTAATTGCAAAGATTTACATAATTGTACATTGAAAGAAGAGGATCGTTCTAGTACACAATGACGTTATTCTAGGTCTTGCCCCTGTGCCAAAACAGCTCTCCTTGTCTTTTCAAGGAATTCCTCGCCCCCACTGAAGAAAATTCCTGAGCTAGTTTAAATCACCTAAGTGCTGAAGTCAAGGCTCCTGGAATAGGTAGTGGAAAAAGGCAAGCAAACTCACACTGAGTTTTGCAAGCTGTGGCTAGCTTCTTTCGCCACAGCTTGCCAAAGTGTCACTGGAAGGGGGGGGTGCATTTGAAAGAGAGAAAAGAAACAGAACAATCCAAGCTTAGGGGATCTGTGGCATCAGAAGTGCTGCCACATCAGCATGGGCATAACCTGATTCTCCTGGATCAGGCCAGACCCCATATTTCTCCACCTTTAATGATTGAGACGGATCATAGGCCACAAAATAAAGTTTAAGCACCTAAGAGCCCACTTGGATCAGTCCAATATCCTATCTAGTCCAGCATCCTCTGCCCTCAGGTGCCAACTGGAGAAATACACACAGAGACCATGAGGGCAGCAGCCTGCACTATTGTTCCCCAATAACTCAGAGGCATGGGGTAATTAAACGAGTTATGGCCAATTCACAACATTTGTGAAATCAACAACAGTTTGCACTGTTGAGCTGCCATTGTGAATGTTCCAACTTAGCGTTCAATTCATAATACATCAGGTTTGGTTTTTTTGTTGAGTTTTGTGGTATTTTATACGTACATCTTTTTGTTGTTTTTAAACTATGACAGTTCTAATAGCCACCCCTAAGCTTGGCTTCACCACATCCTCATTTTTTTCTTTTTTCTTTTTTTACGAGAACCAACAAAGCACAACGTGTTAGAGCTGGAAAGAACATCACAAATGACTTGGCCCAGCTAGAATTGCTCTGTTATCCTTTATATAACACCAGGAATGTGCCTGGCTCTTGACACATAGTTAAAAAAACAAAAGGCAAGTCCCTCGCTCTGAGCACTCACAATCTACAACTTGACAGGAAGGAAGAAAGGAACCAAATAAAACCAACCAATCAGGTGTTACCTAACAGACTCATATTGCACTTTGAACAACCAAATGCTTCCTCAACCTTTGCAGTTTATACTATTGATTCAGGGCAGGTGCACATAAGGGCAGGATCTCAAGTTCAGTTGAGAGGTAAATTCATAGTTTGTCAACTGGAGATGTCTCCAAATAGCGAAGGCAAGGTTTAAGGTGCCTGGCCCAGCCCCAGCCTAGCAATATCCTTATGTGGGTCCCTTCTCCAGGCTTCAGGTAGTGGCTGAAAGCAGGGAAGCAGAAAGAAGGCCTTTCTTTTTCTTCTGCCCTGCCAACTATCAAACCAGTTCCAGATTCTGCCTTCCCCACTTCGCTCAGATTGGATAGATCTTTCTGGTGCCAACTTAGCTGTAAAAGGTAAAGGTAAAAGACCCTTGACAGTTATGTCCAGTCGTGAACGACTCTCTGGGGTTGTGGCATTCATCTCGCTTTAGTGGCCGAGGGAGCCAACGTTCATCCGCAGGCAGTTTTTCCGGGTCATGTGGCCAGCATGACTAAGCCGCTTCTGACAAAACCAGAGCAGCACTTAGAAACGCTGTTTACCTTCCTGCCGAAGCAGTACCTATTTATCTACTTGCACTTTGATGTGCTTTCGAACTGCTAGGTTGGCAGGACCAGGGAGCGATTAACAGGAGCTCACCCCATTGCAGGGATTCAAACCACCAACCTTCTGATCGGCAAGTCCTAGGCTCTGTGGTTTAACCCACGGTGCCACCTGTGTCCATGGTATATGTATACAGGCTGTATATGGTATGAAGTTGTAAGTGAGACAGGGGGGGGGAGGGAAGTGGAGGTGGGTTAAATATGCTCTCTGTTCCAGTTTTTGAAAATGCAAATAATTTTTTAAAAAAACCAAAACTCTGTGCAAACTGTTGCAGTTGTTTTGCAGCGTTTTGCAGCAAAAACACTGCCTTTTGCTGCACCCCACCAACCGAACAATCACTACGCCAACCCGAGGTCATAGCTATCACCTTGAAACCCAGCGTTGTCCGATTCATTCCAAGCCAGTGCCAAAGTGCAGCAACGGTTTTGCAGCAAAAACCAGATGATTGACTGCCATCCCTTCACTGACACCAGATCCTTTTGATCTGCTTGTGATTAGTCTATGCCCACTTGCAGCTGCAGGATTAACAGAACTGCTCTCATTTCCCAGGGATAGTGGCAGAGGCACACCGAGACTTTGGAGCAGCTGCGTCAACTGCTTGGTGTTGGCATAAAACCCGATCCCCTCTGGGTGTCCTGCCGCCTCGGTTTCCCTGGAAGTGAAGGAAGGTGCCCACCCCAGGGCAGCCTTGGAATGCTGTCCAAACCCAGCTTGTGCCACCTCTGTGGAAGCACAAAATGGTTGCTCCACCACCAGGCCTCTTTCCCACCAGAGCCCCAGCCTCAGGGAAGAAGCAGCAGGAGCAGCACAGGACTCTCCGACCAGAAACTCAGATATTAGACGTCTCCCATGCTGCTTCAGTACTTCCCATGTCCTGCTCCGAGGAGGACCTCTCCTCTTCCTCCTCTCTGGTCTCCAACCCCCGCACAAGTCCTGCTGCCAAGAGCGTGAGTACATTCCCCATGCAGAGCGATTCCTCCAAGTCCAGCTCCCTCACCGACGATGCCATCAGCTTGAAGACAGCAAGCAGCCTCAAGTCAGGACGCTTAGGCCCAAGCAAGGCCCAGTCACAGAAGTCTTCTTCTCAGCTCCCTTTGCCTCCAAGCAGGAATACAGGTTCCTGCATCCTCTCCAGTTTCCCAGAGGATTGGCCTCCTCGGCCCAGAACCCCACTTTGTGCAACGCGAGAGGCCGGGTGCTCCACGCCACCTGGCTCGCTGAAGTCTTCCTCCTCCTTGCCAGCACCCAGACCTCTTTGCCTTGGGGTGGGGGAAAGGCAGCCGAGGGACAAGGAAGAGAACTTTGAGCAGCAGCTGTCCCACATGGAGGCCAGGCTGAAAGCTGTGCAGGAGCAGCAGGCGCTGTGGCTGCAGGAGCTGGTGCCGGCTGTGCGGCGCGTTCGCTCGGAGCTTGCCAACATCGGTCAGAGCCTGGGCAGGCTAGTGCAAATGTTTGAAGCGCAGGTGCCCGCCTGCCCACACTACCATGCCACCCAGGAGAAGGGAGCGGCCAAAGCTGAGGGCAGCAGAGCAGGAGGCAAGCACCTGTTCCACCCCACCTTCACCCAGGAAATATAAAAGGAACCCCCTGCCAGGAAATATAAAAGGAACCCCAGCCCTGTATGGACGCAGAGCAGTTTCCATTAAAAACAGAACAATGGTTTCAAAGTTGTTTTGTGTTGAGTGACACACTTACCCAATACAGTGGTACCTCTGGTTGCAAACGGGATCCGTTCCAGAGACCTGTTCGCAACATTAAAAGAATGCAACCCGCAGCAGCGCATCTGCACACACGTGGGTTGTGATTCACCACTTCTGCGCATGCGTGTGACGTCATTTTGCACTTCTGCGCATGCGTGAGCGATAAACCCAGAAGTAACCCTTTCTGGTACTTCTGGGTCACCACAGGACATAACCTGAAAGAACGTAACATGAAGCGGACGTAACATGAGGTATGACTGTACCCTCATGCTGTGGGCAAGAGGAAAACGAGGAAGGGGGTACTAAAGGGATAAATGTAAGGTTCTGCACTCAGGCAGGAAGAAGCAGCTGCACCAATATTATACTGGGGACACCTGGCTTGCCAGTAGTACATGCAAAAAGGATCCAGGTGTCTTAGTAGGCTGCAAGTTTAACATGAGTCAATAGTGTGGTGCAGCAGGAAAAATGCAAATGTTATTCTAGGCTGCATCAACAGAAGTATAGTGTCCAGATCAAGGGAAGTAATAGTACCGCTTGATTCTGACTTGATTAGACAATACCTGGAGTGCTGTGTCCAGTTTTGGGCATCACAATTTAAGAAGGATATTAGCAAGCTGAAATGTGTGCAGCGGAGGAGGACCCAGGGGAGAAAGGGTCTAGAAACCAAGCCTTATAAGAAATGGTTGAGGGAGTTGGGTATGTTTAGCCTGGAAAAGCGGAAACTGAGAGGAGATCTGATATCCACCTTCAAATATTTAAAGGGCTTTTGCTGCCCAACTCCCCATGGGACTCTGAGTCCCCTAAGTCCATGATCGCTCAGAGGAGGAGGGATGGAGGAAGGATCCAGTAGAAAGCAAGGGAGATATTTATTTTTCTGTTGCAACAGAGTTCCTTTCCCTCCTTCCAAGGAGGGAGAGACCCTGAACAAAAGTGTGCAGGAACCTTTAAAGACTTTTGACACTGTGCAACCCACTTAGTCAAAGACCATCCCAAAACCATCATACATACATCATAGGAGGCGGGTCTACAGCAGAAATCCTGTCTGCCAGGATACCTGATAATGGTTGATGGCTGCATTACCTGGGCAGCTTGGCCATTCTTTTGTGATGGCAAATACTTTAATTCCTGAATCCAGGTCACAGGCTCACCCTATTCATACACAAATACAGTGGTACCTCTGGTTACCTGAAGCACCACTTTAGCTAATGGGGCCTCCTGCTGCCGCCGTGCCACCGGAGCACAACTTCTGTTCTCATCCTGAAGCAAAGTTCTTAACCCGAGGTAATATTTCTGGGTTAGTGGAGTCGGTAACCTGAAACGTCTGTAACCTGAAGCGTATGTAACATGAAGTGTATGTAACCCGAGGTACCACTGTACATCCTTAAGACAGGATTTGTAAGCGAAAAGATGATGGGAAGGATTCTGCAGTGCTGGTTTTGGTTTTTGGTCTGGCTGGCCTATGTGCTCCTAGAAGTGGTAAAGGGTCTTCGGTGTTTTCGAAGAAACGGTGCACAAGCAAGCCAACCCTCAGGAAATTGTCTGTATTTGAAAGGGTCTGTTTAGTCAAGAGCCTGTCTTTAAAAGTCACTATAGCCCTATTTTGTGCCCTATCATGAGGGATGAATTTTACCTTGATTATATTTTCTGCTGTCACAAGGCCCCTGGTGACTATTCCGATTTTTGGGGGGAATATTTACTTTTCTTTGAGCATATGATGGGTGACCTCTATTTGTGGGAAGTATTGTGAAGGCAAGTTTGTGATTATTTAACGTTAGCTTCCAACAAGTCTGTGTTGTTTTATCTTGATCCTTTTTTGTTATGTTAGGGTACACGGGATTTCTTTGCAACGTCAAGAGAGGGGTTGGTTGCATGGGAGCCGGAATTTCCTTTGGTTTTCCTATTTCCCCACTAGAGGGCTGTGTCTGATCTGCTGGGGCGTGGGGCTTTTCCTCAGATAAAACTTTCCCCATTTGCCTCCCTTACTGCAGAGGAATATATGAGGTCATTGGGAGAGTCACAATGGCTTCAGGATTGCTCACCTGTACAATTTCAGACACGTGGTTTACATATTTAGATATGTGCGCATTCATGAATATTCATTCTATATTTGAAACCTTGGAGTTCTTACGACACCAGAAAGAAATGTGGGGCAAAGGGGAGTGTGGATGAGCCTGGAGATGGGTAAGGCCACACGGGGGCAGAAGCGCCTCATCGTTGCCCCGCCTGGAGGGGCGGGAAGAGGGGAGGCGGAGATGCGCGCCTGCTGAGCAGGCTCAGGTGGCTCCCGGCTGGCTTCTCACCTGCGGCACAGCGCAGAAAGAGACGGAGTAGAAAAGGGGAAGGGGAGCGCACACGCGAGGCCAGGTAAGGAAGGGAAGCCGTGCGCTGCAGGGGGACTCTTTGGAGAGAGGAGATGCTTCGCCCCCGCTGAGCTGCCGTCCGCGTTCCTCGCGGGTCTCCAGCCATTCCGACGAGACTTTGGCAGCCAAGGCTCTGCGCCAGCTTGCAGCAGTCCAAAGGGCATCCTCTCCGGGTTGGAGAGGGGATGCTGTCGGCTCCTGGGCAGCCCAGATCCCGCCGAAGCGCCGCCTCCCTCCCTGGCTCCCTACCCTTCCGCACCTGCTTGGCTGCATTCCTGGCACGGCTGGCTCCCTGCTAAAGCAACGTCGGGAAAGTGGCCCCGAGCAAGGCGGAGCGGAGCGCAGGGACCCCCGCGGGGGAAGGGGAAGGGGGATCGGGAGGCGCTCGGTGGGTCGGTCGGTTGCTGGGTTCCCTCCTGTGCGTAACGCGGAGTGCCTCGCAGGTTTGTGTGTTAGAAAGGAAAGGGGAGATAAACTATGTAAGCATGCAATCAAGGGGAAATAAATATTGCAAAAAGGGCACAGACGCGCGCCCCCATGGGTGTAGCCAAGGGGGTCGGCTGCCTTCCCTAGATCAACAAAAAATATGGAAAAGCATTGAAAGTACTCAATTAACTGAGGTTTCCCCCCCAGCGGAAACCTGCTCCCCAACGAAAGCCTGACTGCCCTAATGTCCTCTTTTGGGGGCATATTTACCCATGATTTCCCCCCAAAAGTACCCTACCTTTTAACAACAATAATTATTTTTATTTCATACCCCACCCGTCTAGCTGGGTTTCCCCAGCCACTCTGGGCAGCTCCGAACAGAATATTAAAAACACAATCAAACATCAAGCATTAAAAACTGCCTTCAGGTGTCTTCTAAAAGTCAGATAAGTTGTTTATTTCCTTGACATCTGATGGGAGGGCGTTCCACAGGGTGGGCACCACTACCAAGGAGGCCCTCTGCTAAATGTTGACAAACCAAGCTGCTCTTATTTAATTTTATAATTTATTTTTTTTCGAATTTTGAAATTTACAAACAATTATCAAACAGCATAGAAAGAGAATTCCGAAGAATCTCCTGGACTGGACTCCCCTTCTCCCCTTTGTGGATCCTTATATTGACCTTGGGACGCGGGTGGCGCTGTGGGTAAATCCTCAGCGCCTAGGGCTTGCCGATCTCATGGTCGGCGGTTCGAATCCCCGCGGCGGGGTGAGCTCCCGCCTGCGGTCCCAGCTCCTGCCCACCTAGCAGTTCGAAAGCACCCCTAAAAAAAAGTGCAAGTAGATAAATAGGTACCGCTTTCTAGTGGGAAGGTAAACGGCGTTTCCGTGTGCTGCGCTGGTGCCGGCTCGCCAGAGCAGCTTCGTCACGCTGGCCACGTGACCCGGAAGTGTCTCCAGACAGTGCTGGCCCCCGGCCTCTTAAGTGAGATGGGCGCACAACCCTAGAGTCGGACACGACTGGCCTTTGGGCAGGGGTACCTTTACCTTTTATATTGACCTTTCCCTCCTGCATCTTGTCTATCGATCCAAATCTATTAAATCTCCATTACAGCCGTAATTCAACATTAAACCACAAGTGTTTATTCTAATCCTACTAATAACTTTAATTGTTTACAATGGTTTTTAGGGTAAATTACATCTTTCCCCCATTCCTTATTAAAATTTTGGTCTTCCTGATTTCTGATTCTTCCCGTCATTTTTGCCATTTTGGCATAGTCCATCAACTTAATCTGCCACTCTTCCCTGGTAGGGACTTTGTCTTCTTTCCATCTCTGGGCTAGTAACCAGTGCTGGATTTATGTATAAGCTTAACAAGCTATAGCTTAGGGCCCCACTCTCTTGGGGCCCCCCAAAAAAATTAAAGAAAAAATACCTGGATGTACATTTCCAAAATATAAGATAAAAACAAATAAAATAAAACCTTCCTTACAGCAACAGGGGTTTGTGTTGTGTATGGACCTATTAGGTCCATAAATTACCATATAGCATATATTCAACACAAAAAACAGCAACAATTTGTTGTTGACAAAGGACAGCTGGACATATAAAGGACCTCATTACCTTCAGTAACTTAGGGCCTCATCAAACCTAAATCCGGCCCTGCTAGTTACATCCGAGCAGCAGTGGTCACGTACGTAAGTAGTCTGTTCTGATCTGATGGAATTTTGGCACCTAGAACAACCAAGCTGCGCTTGTGGCACAGAAAGAAAGTTGGCTGCCTTAGTTTCCCAACACTTTTCTAATGGACGCAGTCTGGCCACATCTTCCTGTCAAAGGGCTAGCGCTCTAAAAACATGGACCCTGACCTAGGAAGTGCAGTGAGGAAGACCAACACACTGACTCTGGCAGAACGTATGAACTTTGGCAGACTAGAGATGACATCATCTTCATTTAATCCCTATATGTGCATACTTTGGGATGTGGATGGGGGGGGGGGAATCAAGTGATAACAAAATGCAAAAAGTACAGTCTCTGTGTTTGTTCTCGCTATATTAAAAGAACAAATGGGCACCAATCTGCCATCAGAAATGGCAACATTTCTTTTAAAAAGAAAAGCAGGAGGATATCTCAGTCTCCCAGGACACTGTCTTGGAATTTGCAACCTTCTCCAAAAAAAGGAATACCAAAAGGGAGGGAGAGAAAGAGAACAATGGGTCCAAAGGGGGGGGGAATAATCGTGGTCAATGAGCTATCTATGTAACACTCAAGATGCCCATATGGACCATTCATAGCAGCAGTCATGAATGCAAGCATTCTAGTGTTTTTCCTCTTGTTCATACCAGTATTTGGATTGCAGACTGTTGTCTTTAAACCTTATGGAAAGAATGTGCCTAATTGTGATGGGTGGGGCTTGCCACCACAGGGGATGCGGGTGGCGCTGTGGTCTAAACCACTGAGCCTCTTGGGCTTGCCGATTGGAAGGCTGGCAGTTAGAATCCGCACAACGGAGTGAACTCCTATTGCTCTGTCCCAGCTCCTACTTACCTAGCAGTTTGAAAGCACGCCAGTGCAAGTAGATAAATAGGTACCGCTGTGGCGGGAAGGTAAATGGCATTTTTGTGCACTCTGGTTTCTGTCACAGTGTACTGTTGCACCAGAAGCGGTTTAGTCCTGCTGGCCACATGACTCGGAAAGCTGTCTGTGGACAAAGACTGGCTCCCTTGGCCTGAAAGCGAGATGAGCGCCGCAACCCCATAGTCGCCTTGGACTGGACTTAACCATCCAGGGGTCCTTTACCTTTCCCGCCACCACAATCCCCTCCCCCAAATTCATTCAGTATAACTGGTTATGTCACCTGAAACTTTATCTGCTAAAGATGAGTTTTTTGTTTCTAGCACACAGCTGACAAGGCTTCTAGGGTTTAGGGGGAAAACAATAACCTCTTTCTCACGCTTGTAATTTCTACTCTCACATAACTGCAGAGCATTACGTGAAGTCCTGCACTGTTTGAGCTGCAAAAGTGGGAGACAAGGACCCACTGGGTCTCTCCATATCAGGCTGTCCTGTGTTCTCAGAAGGAAGGAAGGCAGAGCAGATGAGGGAGACCACTCTTTCAAAAGTTTGTGCAAGCAGGCAATCTTTTCTGCTGCACCTTGCCCTACTGTGCAAACCGAAAGCAATTAGTGGATTAGGCAAGCCAGGTTTGAGAAACTAGGCTATGGCAACACTAGGGCTCTTTCTGAGTCACCCCAAGTAGCATCCCCTCCCATGCTCCCAGTTTCTGTCTGGGGAATCAAAGGCAATCTCTACACACAGGACTTGCCCGGGGCAGCGGGTGGTGGGATCCCCCTTATTCACCCCAACATACACTTTGGTTGCAAGCTGGGTCTTAACAGTGATGGAAGCCAGCCTGCAGAACAGAGCTCTCTGATTGGCTGCCTCCTGTGACATCACAAAGTCAGCCTTCATTCTCACGGCAGGTTTTCTGCTTTTTGAATGGTGATAAATGAGAGGCGAGCAATTGGTCAAGGCAGCAAGCATATTCCCAGACGTAAAGAAGCTGCTTTGCATCGATGTTTGTTTTGGGTCCAAATTGGTTATCTTTCTGCCAGACTCTGGAGGAGACTGGAGTTTGAGTGAAGAAGCAGCAGAGGGAATTATTATTATTATTATTACTATTATTATTACTATTATTAATTTATTGAGTTTATATACCGCCCTATACCTGGGGGTCTCAGGGCGCTTCACAGAATAAAATCAAGATAAGAAACCACAAAATACCTAATAAAAATAAAACAACAACCCAATAGCCCCCCCCCCCCAAAAAAACACATTTTAAAAGGGCATAGGATGTAAATCAGATCAACCAAAGGCCTGGTTAAAAAGGAACGTTTTTGCCTGGCGCCTAAAGGAGTATAATGAAGGTGCTAGGCGAACTTCCCTGGGGGGAGCATTCCACAGACGGGGAGCCACTGCAGAGAAGGCCCCGTTCTCGTGTTGCCACCCTCTGGACCTCTCGAGGAGGAGGCACACGGAGGAGGGCCTCAGAAGATGATCTCAGGGTCTGGGTAGGTTCATATGGAAAGAGGCGGTCCTTGAGGTATTGCGGTCCTGAGCAGCTTATCCCACTGTGCTATTTTTGTACTCAAAATTGCCCCCAGGTATTTTTCCCCCCTCTCGGAAGAAAAGATGTAATCACTGTTATCTTTCCCATGGAAGTGAATTGGAGTGAGGCAAAAAAAAAAAAAAGGTGGAAGGGAAAGAAGCCCCCTTCTGCCGGTCTTCTGGCCCTGATCACAACCGCCAAGACAACTTAAGTGAATGAATAAAAGTGTTCCGGGGACAGTGGAGGGTGGATACACATGACTAATTGGAATCTCATTCTGCCCACTGTTTGGGGAGTTGCAGGGTTGCCAGCACCGTGAGGGAAATAGGAAAGTGAGTCTGTCTGAAGGTGGAATTTTCTTGTTTTTTGGCCCATCACCAAAGGGCGCCTACTCCAGGTCTGGCAGGGTGTAGCGGGTTTGGGGGGGGAGCCAATGTGAAGGGAGAGAGTCCAATGTGACCGATTCTGGGGGTGGCGGAGGCTTGCTTAAATTCTTGCTCTCAGCCTCCCTCTCCCACTGAGCACACTGTGTCTCTCCTGCCTCCCTCTCCTCCTTGCCTCCCTCTTCCAGAATGTTGCCCTTCACCGACTGGATCCTGGAGAAACTGGCTCTCGAGAAGACCCTGTTCCGGACCATGGCTGTCTCCAGCCTCTGGCTTCTGCTGCTGGCTTTGCTCTTCCGTTCGCTTACAGACGCCTTTGGCATGTGCCACCGCTTTTACGTTAACTGCCAGAGATTGCGTTGCTTCCCAGAGCCCCCGCGTCGCAACTGGCTGCTAGGGCACCTCAACCTGGTAAGTGTGGCCTCTGGAGCTGCAGCTTGGCTTGGTCAAGGAGGGAGGTCTCCAGCTTGGCTGAGGGGAGGGAAAGGAGGGGGCACTGAAGCAGCCAGCCCTCCTTGTGGTGGGCAAGGGATGAAGACCTGCCAATGGCTCGCAAGCCTTGCCTAAATTCAGAACTGCAGGGCGGGCTGGTTGTGACATTCTAAGAATGTCTTTCAGTCTGAGACACAGTCCATCCATCCATCCATTCATTTGTGTTATAAACAGGAGGCAGAAATGAGGAGAGAGCCAGCCCAAACGGCATATGTATTCAGATTGGGAATGCGCTCTAGCTGGAATGTGAGGAAGGGAGAAACATTTGTTTCAGAAAACAGATCTTGCTTGCCACAAGGGGTACAGGGACAGATTGAATGGGTCCTTTGTTCTCACAAACAACTTCCACTCCCAGCTTGCTCAAATGTTGCCGCATCCCCAACCACGGTCCTGCCTTCCTCTTCCTTGCATTTTCTCCTTGCAGGTTATTTGAGCCCAGCTCTGCTCTGCCACGGTTTGGCTCGTCCTCCCCGCAGATTGCTCCCAGCCACAGAAATGGCAGAGCCGTGTAGAAGTCAGGCAGCGGTTTCTGCTCCCAGCAACTCCCTTCAGAATGCAATAGCAGCAAGACCAGGTCACCTTAATTTGGGGGGTGGAGAGAAATTAAAGACCCCAGAAATGTGCGCTCAGCTCCCTGCCCAGCGGGCTCCTTGCTCTTCTTTCCCCAAAACTTCACAGCACTTCCTCTGTTTTCTCCCTCTTTATTTCTCTCTCCCGCTGTCCCTCGCTCTCAGGACTGTTTCAGGGCACACTGTGAGCCTGACACGTCTCTTAGGAGGCCAGCTTCTTGGCAGGAGATGCTGAGGTCTTTACTGAGCTGTTAATGAGCAGGCTGGGCTTCCCTGGAGCATAGTTGCCAAGATGGGGTTGGGCATGAACCCAGAGATGACTCTGGGGTAGAACAGTGCCCATGGCAGGGACATGACAAGAAGGCTAGCTCGGGGTTTATTCACACTTTCCAGTCACAGTCTGCACTTTAAAGCTCCATGTCCATGTGCGCGCGCGCTCTCTCTCTCTCTCTCTCTCGTTTTAACTCCGGAATTTCCCTGCAAAAAAACACTGTTTACCACTGAATCAGAGCTGGTGGCAACCTGTGGATAACCTCTATATCCTTTTGTCATGCTTTTGTGTCATCCTTTTGTGGTGAAAGCTGTGGGGTGAAAAAAAAAGAGCACTCAGTCACTGAGTGGGATAAGCCCTCATTTGCTTTCATTTGTTCCTGGCTGTTGACATGGGTATCTCTCTCAAATTATCCCCCAGAGGTTAATCGGCTTGGGCCCTTTGCCCCACCCAATCAACCCCTAGGCACTCATCAACCTCATTCCTAGGGGTGGAGGAAGGGGGCAGTGGGGGTGGGCCACCCCGGGTGTCACCACTGAGGAGGGTGGCAAAATGGCGGGCGGCACTCACCACAGGGCCTGCAGCGCCCCCAAGCCACGCATCTCTCCTGGGAGTAACTTAGTGGCTTGGGCACCCTCAGGCTCCACGCTGCCCCAAACGGTCCACCCACCGCCTCATCTGTAGGGCAGCTGAATGGGAGGAGGCAGACAGATGCCTCGGAGGCCCCACTGTGCTGGTCCCGTGGGCTAACCGTGAGGCGAGGTCAGAGTCCAGTCCGAGGTCGAGGGTGCAGTATGGAGACAGTCCGTCAAAGATGAAGCTGGGTCAAAGGCAGGGAGTCGGGTGAGGTCAGGAGCTCCAGCAGGACAGGGTGCAGGCAGGAACTGGCTACCAACAATGGTGCTCCCACAACTTGGGACTGGGGCTAGCTGGCTTTTATCTGTCCCGATGCGCAGGGTGGCCCCGGTCCACAGGTGACTCACCTCTCCTGGCCTGGAGGCGACCACTCCTCCTGCGGGAACTTAGTTCCCTCCGCCTCTCTGCCCTAAGCCTCTGCAGCTCAGGAGAGACTGGAGGGTTACTGGACCCAGAGGCAACCTCAGCTTCCTCTGCCGGGGCTGAGAGTGGAGCACCTGCAGGCAATGGGTCCTCCATCACCTCAGGAGCCAGAGCAGACTCAGCTGGTACCTGCACCTGAGGATCCAGCACAGGTGAGGACCCTTCAGGCTCAAGCCCCAGCCCCGGCTCAGCTGGTTCTGGAGGCGGGGAATCCTGTGCAGGCTGGGATTCCTCAGGTTCAGCCTCCGAGTCTGAATCCCAGGCCATCACACCCACAGAGCATCTTGCCGCAGCTGGCCCCGCCTCTGGGTGCAGGGCACACGCTCCGCCCCAGGCACCCGATCGACTTGCTCTGCCGCTGCTCGTTGCCCCATCCTTCCTCCACCCAGGGCTTAGGGATGGGTGGCAACAGCGCTTTTCTCTGAAGGTAAACAGGGGTACGCAGTGCCAGCCCCATTTTATCCGGAAGAAAAGCACTGGGTGGCAGTATATGCCTCCTTAACCAATGCTCTTATCTCTTTAGCATCTCTAGTGAATATGAAGCACCACTCTGGAATTCTGAGAAAGCTGCTGGCTTTGAGACTCATTGCTGCCTACCAGCTGCTGTATGTATAGTCACCTACACAGCCAGTGGGAACATCGGTGCCCGTCCCACTGAGATGAACGGGGTCTTTGCCAGACCTTGAGATGCCTGCTCATGGCAGGCAGCCAGAGCCCAAGCTCCAAGCCCCACAGCAAGCTCCTTTTATGAAGCGCCACCTCTTCCCTCTTGTTCTTGTTGCAAACCTTGCCCGGCATCCATCGCTGCCTTTGCCTCGTTCTTGGCAGTCCTGCCACTTGGACAGTGATGCCATTAGATGTGGTTGGACCTTGGACTCAACAGCCCCACATGGGTCCCTCTCTCTACGTCACTTATTTCCAGATGTGGTCAGCCTTTTCCTCATTCTGCTGGCCGGTGGGCTTCGGACTTAGCCCCCAGAATCCTGTCCCAATGGCACCGCGGTCCCTGCTGGTGCCCACACTCACTGCCTCTGTTGCTTCCAGGTTTTGCCCTGTGATGAGGGTTTGGCCAAAGTCTCCGAGCTGGTAGCCACCTACTCCCAGGGATTTGTGACGTGGATGGGGCCCTTCATACCGCTCATTTCCTTGGTTCATCCTGATTATATCAAGCCAGTTGCAACAGCCTCAGGTACTGTGGTGGTAGATTGTGGCAAGACTCAAGAGTCGATCGCAGGCCCAAGAGGCCACAGCATTCAGTAGCCGCCATCTTCCCCAGGCATGAATGATGGAGTTTCCATAGCGAAAGGTGGACGTTGGCCAAATACATGGTCTCATGCTGGTATGAAGTTGTCCCCCCCCCCATACCAGAGTTTCAACACAGGCGCTGAACTGACTGGGGGGAAGGCAGGATGGGAGTGAAGGAAACAGTGTTGAGATGAGAGATGCAATAACTTTAACCATGATATTGTATTGTGATTGAAACCAGCTTGCCCACGTGCTGAGATCTGCTGAGGCTCTTCTCTAAGGGCCCTTCCCAGTTGGAAGTGCTCCAATTAACAACAAAGCAGAAGACTTTGATTTATTCATTTGATAATGAAGTAGCACATGTCTTAAAGAAGTGCAGCCGGTGCCTACATTCGATTCTTGTTTTGTTTCTAGACTAGGGCGTTTTGCTTTCTCGGACATTTTAATTTGTGGACATTTTTAGTGGCCGCCTTGTATTATCCATAACGCGACAATTTTATTGTTTTTTTAGGGTTTCATTACCGCCCAGGAATCTGTTGAGTAAGGGTCGAGCCAAAAAAAAAAAGGACAGAAAATTGCATATAAAATTTAGTGATTTGCGTATATAGATGCAAAGTTGTTAATGATTGATTTAATGCAGGACATCTCGCTGTCTTGTCAAAGGCTAACTGGGTGAACAGGGTGCGCCCTTTCGGTCTGCTGTCCAGTAGCTAACTATTGATAGACAACTTCAACTCCTTCCTCCCTAGGATTGATTATCCTTAAACCAGACTTAAACTGAGTAACACGACCACCCTAATGAAAGGGCCGTATGCAATGTTTTAAATGAAGAAATGAAGATTTTCAGGATGGTTTTATTATTATGAATAGGGTGTGTGTTAATGATTCTATCTAGCCACAGGAGGAATAATAATTATTGTTATTTATGAAATTTCTGTGCCGTTCTTCATTCAAGGATCACAGGGTGGTTGACAGTACAGTGGTACCTCGGGTTACAAACACTTCGGGTTACAAACACGTTGGGTTACAAACTCTGCTAACCTGGAAGTAGTACCTTGGGTTACGAACTTTGCCCCAGGATGAGAACGGAAATCGCACAGCCACAGCAGGAGCCCCATTAGTGAAAGCATGCCTCAGGTTAAGAACGGTTTCAGGTTAAGAATGGACCTCCGGAATGAATTAAGTTTGTAACCTGAGGTACCACTGTATAACAGAAAAACACAGAAATACACAACAGCATAGCAAGCAATGACAAGAACACATACACACCTCACAGACATAGTTTAAAGTCATAGTTTAAAGCAGGCCCCATGGTGAGTGCCACTCGCCATTTTGTCAAACCCCCCCCCCCCAAGTGGGGACACCCGCTGCAAACTGCACCTACCACACCTCCCTTGCTACGCCCTGACCGGGACCACTGCAAAGTGGTGCCGCTGCCCCTCTAACTTGGGCAGCTGTTCCAGAATGATACCATGGTTGACCGTTTCAAAAGCTGCTTAGAGGTTGAGGAGAATTTACAGGGAGACATTTTCCCTGTCTCTCTCCTGACATAGGTCATCATACAGGGTGACCAAAGTAGTTTCTGTGTCCAAACCAGTCCTAAACTCCAACTGAAATGGATCTAGCAATAAGATAAGCAATAGTGATGACAGTGAGAGTTCCTAAGGAGCCATGATTGTGAAAGGTGGACCCTTTCAAGCGCAGGCAGGGATGCCAGAAGGTAATGAATTCAGCATCTCGTAGGAAGGCAGCTAGGAAGTGGGTTGCAGTTCAGATGCTGAAGCTAAGACAATTGATGTGACCAAGGAGTCAGGCAGCAGCCTCTAAGCAAGCGGTGGTTCCTGCGTCCATTCTTGAGACAAAAGGGGAATATGATGTGCCATGGATCAGAGAACAGCTAATACTGACTGGCAGGATTCCCCAAATCCCTCGCCGGTGAAACACTGGTTGCACTAGTTTTGGTGTCATGAATAATGGAGGTCATGACAGGTAGCGTTTCCTGCCCCCTCTCATGACCATTTTGGCCACGATCCAAACACAGCTGGAGCCTCAAGGGTATGACCTTTGAAGTCCTGCCTTTTCCTGAAGCAGGCCTTTTTTGCTTGCTGCCTCATGTAGAAGTAAAGCGCAGAAGTGAACAGATGTTTGGAGTCCAGGCACTTTTGGAGCCAGCAGTGGTGTAGTGGTTAAGAGTGGGAGTCTTGTAATCTGGGGAACCGGGTTTGCGTCTCTGCTCCTCCACATGCAGCTGCTGGGTGACCTTGGGCTGGTCACACTTCTCTGAAGTCTCTCAGCCTCACTCACTTCACAGAGTGTTTGTTGTGGGGGAGGAAGGGAAAGGAGAATGTTAGCTGCTTTGAGACTCCTTAAGGCAGTGTTTCTCAGCCTGTGAGTCCCCAGATGTTGTTGGACTACAACTCCCATCATTCCTAGCCAGCATGACCAGTGGTCAGGGATGATGGGAGTTGTAGTCCAACAACATCTGGAGATGCACAGGTTAAGAACTGCTGCCTTAAGGGGAGTGAAAGGCGGGATATCAAGTCCAAACAACTCCTCCTTCTCCTTCTCAACACCACATCAATCTCTTTTCTCGTTCTCCCAAGATGATCAAGGTTGCTCATTATTGTGAACACTTGCAGAAGCTTTCCAGTGTTTCCCCAACCCTACCTGGCACAGGAGCCAAATCCAGGGGGCCGTGGGCGCACAATAATATAACTGCTCTGAAGCAGTTCAGCTCTGCCCTCTGCAGCCAGCAAGCGAAGCACCCTTTTGGGGGGGGGAGGCCTCAGACAGTCTCTCTGACTGTGCCCCTCCTTGCGGAAAAGGGTGCCTCGCTGGCTGCAAAGAGGAGCCGCTGCCATGCGGACATGCAACATCACACACACACACACACGTCTGCACATAGTGCGTGTGATGTCAAATGCACTATGTGCAGGCATGTGTGTGTGACATCGCACGTCCACGTTGTGGTGGCGGGCACCCACAAGCCTGAGTCGGCACACCTGCTCCCTGGAGATGCCAGAGGCCTTTTGTAAACAAATTGTGTGTTTCACCATTGGGCTATGCCACTTCCCTGCTCCCTGGCCAGTTAGTCAATTTCTAGCTAAGGTGCGTGACAAAAGAAGACACCACAGCTTTTTAGCTTCCTTGTGTTCCTATCACACTTCTCATAGGAACAGTACCGGTTCTCTCTATAAATGCAACCTTTCTCAACCTTTGATCCACAGGCATTGTTGGACTACAGCTCCTACCATTCCTAGCCAGCATGGCCAGTGGTCAGGAGTAGTAGAACTACTGTCAGATATAACGGGAGTTGTAGTTCAGTAATATCTGGAGGGATGTGGGTGGAGAGAGGGACGCGGGTGGTGCTGTGGGTTAAACCACAGATCCTAGGACTTGCCAGTCAGAAGGTCGGTGGTTTGAATCCCCGCCACGGGGTGAGCTCCCGTTGCTCGGTCCCTGCTCCTGCCAACCTAGCAGTTTGAAAGCACATCAAAGTGCAAGTAGATAAATAGGTACCGCTCCAGTGGGAAGGTAAACAGCGTTTCCGAGCGCTGCTCTGGTTCACCAGAAGCGGCTTAGTCATGCTGGCCACATGACCTGGAAGCTGTACGCCGGCTCCCTCGGCCAATAAAGCGAGATGAGCGCTGCAACCCCAGAGTCGGTCACTACTGGACCTAATGGTCAGGGGTCCCTTTACATTTTTAATACCTGGACACCCAAGGTTGAGAATGGAGAGGTCTAGTATATTGCATTTTGTCTTTCCTTCTTTTTCTGCTTGGTTCTTCTTGCTGGCGGCCATCTTTCCCCCTGGCACACAGAGAGAGTTAATATCGCTCCCATTCCAGGAAGGCTTGGGCCTTGCAATTAGTCAGTAGCCTGGAAATCGCTGGTGACGAGGAATTACAAACAAGCGAGTGAATGGGTTGGTGGACAGAGCATGGAGTGTGCCGTCTCCCCACTGTACCTACAATTGAAATGCGACAAGCTGGAGGACTCTTAACTAACTGTTCCTTTGCAGGGTAGCAAGCTCTGTGGGCTTATTTACTCACACGGCTCTTGGGGAGCAGGCTGAGCTGGCGTCTCTGCTAACCCAATCCTTGTCCTAGGCACGAAGCACCGAGGAAGGGCTGCAGGATGCCGCGCAGCTGACTGCCCAGTACGGGCAGATCTGTGTCTGGTGGTTTGGCCCCTGGGTTCCAATTCTGAGGCTTTTCCATCCAGAGACCATCGGTCCTGTGCTCCGGGAATCAGGTAGATTGTGGCAGAGAAAGTGGGCGTGTATAGAGGACGTTCCTTAGGGCACAAAGCTGGAGCCATGCAGCGGGCTGACTTGAGAGTGGCATCTGGATGCCTGTAGGTCTCATGTTGGGCATAAGAACATAAGAAAATCCTGTTGGATTCCAGGGACAGTCCCGGATTTACAGAAGCCGTCCCGGTTTCTGATTTGATCCCGAAATGTCCCTCTTTTCCTATTTTCATTGGGAAAACGTTGGAGGCTACGGAATAGGATGTCCCAAGGGCTTTTTTTCAGCTGGAACTCACCAGAACTCAAGGAAGAGTGGATACAAAAACTGATGGAATATGCAGAAATGGCAAAACTTAACTGGAAGAATAAGAAATCAAGATAACAAACTTTTTAGCAAAGAGTGGAAATGGTTTGTTGAATATTTGCAGATAAGTTGTAAACAGATCAAAACACTGGCAGGGTCATTGTAATAACCTGCAGTTACATAAGAGTATATATTTAAAGGAGATAAATAAGTGAGTAAGTTAATTTGGATATGCAGAAGGCATTAAAAGTAAATTTAAGGAACCGCATGAAAGTGGGGGAAGGAAGTCAAGTTTTAAAATGTCAAAATGATTGTAAAATCAGTGAAATGTATATATCTGAAAAGTATACATAGTATTTTTTCTTTAAAAAGCAACAACAACAGCTCAGTTCTGGCAGCATTGCCATTCTAAGAGAACGAGGGAGGTGTTCGTGGTGAGTTCCGGCACCTCTTTTTCTGAAAAATAGCACTGGGCATCCCTATTTTCAAAGCAGCTTATCCTCTTCAGTCCATAGAATTCAATGAGCCATTGACAATTTGCCCCATGCCTGCCTGCATAGTTCAGGTTTTGACCTTCAGACTGCCATCTTAGACATGTGACTTTATTGGGGAGGGGAGAGAAATTAATGTGGAGAGCTGGCGATAATATAGGGAGCAATTCTTTTATGTGAAGAATAAGAGGAAATGAAGTGAGTTGCACAACAAGCCTTGGGAAACTGCCGCATTTGCAATAGTGTTCACGCATGGCCATAAATGCAAAATGATAATCAACTGGTTGTGGATATATCAATAATCAATGGAGATGGCTTCCATTATATTTTCTCACTGGAGCCTTTGGCAGTTGTAGACCCAATCATGCATTCTCTGTAATTACAATGGACTCTCAATTGTCGGAAGCTGTTTGGTGAATGTGCAGCATGGCTTTGTCAGAGGAATTAATCCACTCATCATTGCAAAGGGATGTTGTTAGATGCTTTTAGGAAGGCTTGTTTTCACCATGGTTTGTTCAGGAAACCATGAATTGTCCCAGAGAGAAGCAAACAATCTCTAACTTGTTTCTCCAAAGCTTGCTCTGTTTTCTTGCGTTGGGTTTTTGTGCCCCGGCGATTGTCTGGAGTGGGCTGGCCAAACAGGATTGGATCAGTCAGAGCTATCTGGTTCAGTCATAACGCCAAACGTGCCATGATTCATAAGCTAAGACCAAATCATGGCTTTCCACCACAATTTGTTGGCAGAAAACAATTTATGATTAGTCTGCCAAACTGGGTTTGCTGTCGTCGGCACCTGATTTTCTCGAGAGGCAATGGAGTGCACTTCAAGGGGCTGAAGTCAGACCGCTGCATTGGCAACACCAAAGGGACCTCCGCAGTGCGCAAGCCTAAGCAACGTGCATGGAGGCCCTGGGCTGCCCAGTCGACAAGACCCCCCTTTTGGCCTCGCTGATGTGGTCCAAAGGAAAGCAGAGCAAAACGTTTGGCACCAGCTTGGCTGCCGGAGCTGCCGGAAGGAGGCATATAAGGTGCTATCCAACCATCTTAGGGACTCTACTTTGGATTTGTGTAGGGTTTACTCCTTAGCATTTTCTTCTCCCTAATATATCCTGCAAAGCAGTGCAGATTTCGATCAGAGTTTTCCTTCTCCTACATCAGAGGTTGGCAACCTAAGGCCCATGGGCCAGAATTGGCCCATGAGGGTCGCTTAACCGGCCCATGAGCTGCCCCCAAACCAAGCTGCCCACTCGGCGAGTCCCCGCGCACTGCGCTAAACCGGTGTGGCTCGGGGACCATCTTCCGCTTCTCCGGAAATCGCTTCTGCACATGCCCAGACGCCAGAAATCGCACCTGCGTTGAAGGGTGCTATACAAATTATGGGATCTGAGCATGGCTGCATCACTCCCTGCATGTTCTCAGGGTGGAGTTCTGTAGGAAAAAGTTGATTTTTGTAAAGAAAATAAAAACAACCACACCACCTCTCCAACAAAATAAAAGCATGGCAAATTAAGTCTGTGCTCTCTTTGCCATGCTTCTTTTGTTTTATTTTATTTTTATTTTAGTCTGATGACATAGCTGTCAACTTACAGATTTGAAAATAAGGGACCAGCAGCCTCGAAAATAAGGGATCAACAGCCAAAATAAGGGATCAACAATTACTTTGATAAAATATATATTTTGTTGCGTGCAAATGGCTTTAGATACATATTAGGTCCATAAATTACCATATAGCATATATTCAATACCAAAAAAAAGCAACAATTTGTTGTTGACAAAGGACAGCTGGACATAGAAAGGGCCCCATTACCTTCAGTAGCTTATTCAAGGGACATCATCAATAACGGACAGCAGCGGGACATGGCGCTGGGATAAAGGACTGTCCCGCCAAATAAGGGACGCTTGACAGCTATGGTCTGATGATAATTTCATTTTTGTGGCTGCTTGGCCTCAGTGAGCTTCCCTGCAGAGAAGCAAATGAGCCCCAACTTGTTTCTCCAAAGCTTGCTTTGTTTTCCCAACTGCTCTTGCGTTGGGTTTTTGTGCCCTGGCGATTGTCTGGAGTGACTTCCGGCGCCGCGGACATGTGCAGACGCGGTTTACGGCGTTGCACTGTGTCGGTCCGGCCCACGGAGGATCTCTGCAGGAGTGATCCGGCCCATGCCCGGTAAGCCTTGCTGACCCCGTCCTACATGGACCACCTTTCCAGGTTGACAAACCCCACCTGCCCCTCACTTGCCTCTAGAGCATGGGCAGAAACCGTCTTATTGACCACTGGACGCACTACTGGTTTCGTCCGCTCGATCTGCCAGAGCCTGTCTTTGCACGCAGAGGAGGTCCCTAACTCACTGAGGGTTTGAGACCCTTCGGCTACCCTCACCTGGTTTAGCTGGCCAATCAAAGCCATTCCCAGGGTGTGGCTGCTGTCACACCAACAGCTTCTAGGAGCCGCAGGTGAGGGCCGAGTGCAGGGTGGGGACCAAAGGTGGACAAACTGCCCCCGAAGGAGTAGGACGTGTCCCTCGCCAGAGGTACTACCCCTCCCTTAACAGCCTCCCACACCTGTAAATCATAGTAAGCCTAAACAAATCATGTGAAAACCGGGTCTGCGTCTTCCTTCTCTGTCAGGGAAATGAGAATGTCCTACCCTACCTTTGCCTTACCTGGAGTGTGCTTGTGTATGTCTATATTCATGCTGTGCCTGTGCATCTGTTAATTTGTAGACTCAAAATGTAATGCTGCGTGGTTAATTTTGCTTCAATTGAGACGGGAGAGGGAAGGTTTTGTAAAGTGCGTTGAAGGGTGCCATGCAAATCATGGGATCTGAGCATGGCTGCATTACTCCAAGGATGCTCCCTGCATGTTCTCAGGGCGGAGTTCTGTAGGGAAAAAGTTGATTTTTGTAAAGAAAATAAAAACAACTACATCACTTCTCCAACAAAATAAAAGCATGGCAAATGCAAGTCTGTGCTACCTTTACCATGCTTCTTTTATTTTATTTTAATTTTATTTTAATCTGATGATAATTTAATTTTTGTGGCTGCTTGGCCTCAGTGAGCTTCTCTGCAAGTGCGCCCATTCTGTGATTCTAGTCTGATGCAGATGCAAATATCTGGGGGTGGGATGATCCCTTCCTGAGCCTTTGCTCTGTGCTGCTAGGCAGAAGGCGTTCCAATTCCCTTGCTCCACTCCCCAGCGGAGGTGCCCCCGAAAATATTTTTATTGCGTTAATTTGTGTAAGCCACCTTGAGTTGCAGTCTGTGGGGGAAAGTAGGATATAAATAAACATAATAATTGTATGTCCAATTTCTTTAATACTTAAATGTCTGGAGATCTGAACTTTTTTAAAAAGAGAGGACTAGAGTGAACGTGTTTCTGTTTTTCTCTTCCCTACAGCTGCTGTTGCTCCCAAAGACAAACTCTTCTACGGCTTCTTGAAGCCTTGGCTTGGTAAGGTACCCCTGCCCCACACCTGAAACTTGTCAGCCATGAGCTCTTGTGCCAGGGATAAGTACGTAGAGCAGGTGTGGGGAACCTTTGGGGCTCCAGATGTTACTAAACTACAACTCCCCTCATTCTTGACCATTGGCCATGCTTGCTGGAGCTGGTGGTAGTTCAACAACATCTGGAGGGACAGGGGTTCCCCACAAACAAAGGGGAAACTTGGGAGTTTAATTTGTACCTGGGTCAGCCTTTTGTTTAAAGCCAGGGATGAATTTTAACAGCAGCCAGGAACATAGAATTGTAGAATTCGAGGGGACCCAACGGTCATCTAGTCCAACCCCGTGCAATGCAGGAATCTCAGCTAAAGCATCCACGGCAGTTGGCCATCCAACCTCTCCTTTGAAACCTCCAAGGAAGGAGAGTCCTCCCGAGGGAGACTGTTCCGCTGTCAAACAGCTCTTGCTGTCAAAAAGTTTTTTCCTGACCCTTAGTTGGAATCTCCTGTCTTGTAACTTGAAGCCATTGGTTCGAGTCCTACCCTCCAAAGCAGAAGAAAACAAGCTCGCTCCATCATCCATGTGAGAGCCCTTAAGGCATTGCAACCGGGGAGGGGAGTTCCCTCCCCAGTTGCAAGCTCAGAAATTCCCCTCTCACACTGCAGTTAATCTTGAAAAAGCACTCATAGGAGACTCTTTACATGCAATAAAATCATTCTCTGCAAGGCTTCTAATTTGTGGATGCCAGAAAGCTACTGCTATTCATCTCCCGAAGGGGCTGTTGCATCATTGTTGAGCTGACTTCACAACTGCCACCTAATTAGGGCAACTAATTACCTGCAGGTCTATCGACTTCTGATTGGGAGATCAAGTTGGTATCTGTTCCTTTAGAACTTCCTTGCGAAGAGATAATTTTGCATCCACAGTGACGCCCTTTAGTCTCCCTGGACAACCCCACCAGATTAATGTCCTCTGAGCTCAGGGTAGTTCATGCAGTTCAACATGCTGCCTATCAGGAGGAGCAAGCCAGATAATCCCAGGGTGGCCAGACAAGGGTAGGATACAGTGCCTGTCCTTCATTCTTAGTCCGCACCATCTGATGGAGGTATCTTGTGCCTGAATATGGCAATTCTGCTTTTATCTTTCATGATCATTAGCTACTAGTAGAGTAAGGGACGCGGGTGGTGCTGTGGTCTAAACCACTGAGCCACTTGGGCTTGCCAATCAGAAGGTCGGCGGTTTGAATCCCCACAACGAGGTGAGCTCCCGTTGCTCTGTCCCAGCTCCTGCCAACCTAGCAGTTTGAAAGCACACCAGTGCAAGTAGATAAGTAGGTACCACTGTGGTGGGAAGGTAAACAGCATTTCCATTTCTGGTTTCCATCCCGGTGTTCCATTGCACCAGAAGTGGTTTAGTCATGCTGGCCACATGACCCAGAAAGCTGTCTGTGGACAAATGCCGGCTCCCTTGGCCTGAAAGTGAGATGAGTGACGCACCCCATAGTCACCTTTGACTGAACTTAATCGTCCAGGGGTCCTTTACCTTTTCCATTTTACTAGTAGAACTAGTGATATACCTAGGCAAAATCGAGCGCTGCACAGCTCCACCCAGGTTTTCCCATCAGAGTGGATATTTAGATCTTTGGGGTGTGGTATTGTGGACCTGGCTGTTCATCTTCTCTGGGAGTCTCACTGGCTGCAGGCAGGCCGTTCCGCTGCCAGGATAATGAGCCTCAATGAGCCTCTGTTTCCTTGTGCCAGGCGATGGACTACTTCTGAGTGGTGGGAAGAAGTGGGGACGTCATCGGCGGATGCTCACCCCGGCTTTTCATTTTGACATCCTGAAGCCTTACATGAAATTCTTCAACCAGAGCACAGACATCATGCACGTGAGCTCCTTCAAAATACTCATGCTAATGCGCTTCCGCTCCATGTGCTTCTCCTCATGCTCTTACACATCGCTCTGCCTCAGCGCTATGTGTGCAGTGCAACCAGTTTTGGGTTGCTTTCTACCCTGGAATTTATATGAACTGGGGTTCGTCTGCATGACCTTGTGTGTGAGAGTCAATGCACACTTGCTTTCTGTTTGGAAGAGATGGCCTGCATTCATTCTGTTGTTTCCATTTGTCATGTACTCTGATCAAAGAGTTGTGCCTGGGAAACTTGTGTGTCAGCATTCAGGGCATTCCTCTCCTCTATAATTGCTGTAGAGATTGTGATTTTTAAGTGGGGGGGGTGGGAATACCTGCAAAGGAACACTTAGTCAGAGAGAAACTTCATCCTACCTCCTTGTTTTATTCAAATACTCAGTGCTGTTGTTGTTGTTGTTTTAAAAATAATAATTTTGAGTTTTCTGACATTGGGAAACTCACTTCTCCATCCAAGCTTTTCAGTAAGTTTATGTTTTACAAATGGGGGGGGGGGGGGTTGAACACTTGCAATGTCCCAGCTACTCCCACTGCTTGTACCTATCTTAGTATTGAAGGTTTGTATGCTTTTGGATTATGGAGAAAGCTAGAGAGTTCCAGAAAGACATCTGCTTCTGCTTCATTGACTATGCAAAAGCCTTTGACTGTGTCGACCACAGCAAACTATGACAAGTTCTTAAAGAAATGGGAGTGCCTGATCACCTCATCTGTCTCCTGAGAAATCTCTATGTGGGACAAGAAGCTACAGTTAGAACTGGATATGAAACAACTGATTGGTTCAAAATTGGAAAAGGAGTACGACAAGGCTGTATATTGTCTCCCTGCTTATTTAACTTATATGCAGAATTCATCATGCGCAAGGCTGGGCTGGATGAATCCCAAAATGGAATTAAGATTGCCCGAAGAAATATCAACAACCTCAGATATGCAGATGACACAACCTTGATGGCAGAAAGTGAGGAGGAATTAAAGAACCTTTTAATGAGGGTGAAAGAGGAGAGCGCAAAATATGGTTTGAAGCTCAACATCAAAAAAACGAAGATCATGGCCACTGGTCCCATCACCTCCTGGCAAATAGAAGGGGAAGAAATGGAGGCAGTGAGAGATTTTACTTTCTTGGGCTCCATGATCACTGCAGATGGTGACAGAAGCCACAAAATTAAAGACGCCTGCTCCTTGGGAGAAAAGCAACGACAAACCTAGACAGCATCTTAAAAAGCAGAGACATCACCTTGCCAACAAAGGTCCATATAGTTATGGTTTTCCCAGTAGTGAAAGCTATGGTTTTCCTAGTAGTGATGTATGGAACTGAGAGCTGGACCATAAAGAAGGCTGATCGCCGAAGAATTGATGCTTTTGAATTATGGTGCTGGAGGAGACTCTTGAGAATCCCATGGACTGCAAGAAGATCAAACCTCTCCATTCTTAAGGAAATCAGCCCTGAGTGCTCACAGAAAGGACAGATCGTGAAGCTGAGGCTCCAGTACTTTGGCCACCTCGTGAGAAGAGAAGACTCCCTGGAAAAGAGCCTGATGTTGGGAAAGATGGAGGGCACAAGGAGAAGGGGACGACAGAGGATGAGATGGTTGGACAGTGTTCTCGAAGCTACCAGCATGAGTTTGACCAAACTGGGGGAGGCAGTGGAAGACAGGAGTGCCTGGCGTGCTCTGGTCCATGGGGTCACAAAGAGTCGGACACAACTAAATGACTAAACAACAAGAAGAATGCTTTTTCAGTTGCCTCCCCACTCAGTATTTTCTTGCTGACAGTGTGCTGCAACAGTATAATATATTACCGATTCTATAGCAGTTTTGAAGGGCTTTGCAGGGGTGTGCCTGTAAAGTAATTGCACTTTTTGAATCCTACTTTGCTCCTCTACTTTAGAATGCCACACCTGCAGTTAGCACTGAATAAACTCATGGTTCATTTTTAATGTTGATATGTGTGTATGCATGGGCTGTGTGTGCTTGAATATAATGTAAGCATGACATGGAAGCATGCCTCAAAGGGGCCACGCAAAAGGGATGCTACACAGTCAGCTGCTGAAAGAAAGTTCTGTTTTCAGCTCTTTCCCGCATAGATATTGAACATTAGCATCTCTGTCTGTCTGTCTGTCTGTCTGTCTTTCTTTCTTTCTTTCTTTCTCTCTCTCAGCTTCACCCGTCTGCCATCATTGCACCCACTGTGTAATGTGGTTCTGTCCCCAGCCTGGGCCTTCCCTGGCTGCCCTTCTTCCTGTGCTGTGTCACCTCACTGGTCAGTCCTTCACCATACTTTGCATTTGCTGCCTTCCGAAATGTTGATTCTTGTTCTCCCCTTCCATTTTTTGGCAGGCCAAGTGGCGCAAGTTGACCTCGGCAGGCCCGGCCTCCATTGACATGTTTGAGCAGATCAGCCTCATGACTTTGGACAGCTTGCAGAAATGTGTCTTCAGCTACGACAGCAACTGCCAAGAGTGAGTAGGCTGGCAGAAGGAACGCTGGGGGAACTCATGGCTTTCCAGATCCTTTGTCGCCCAGCCTCTAGGTTGTTCCACAAGGCCCTTTACCTATTGATTCTGGAGCAAGCTAGCTTCAGTGCTGTAGCCCCAACATCATAAGGATCTGGAAAGCCCATGGAAGGGGGGAGGAGAGGTTAAACCAGGACTCAGGAGAAGGAGGAACTTCCTGCTTGTTCTCAAAATAGATGCTCTTTCTCCCCCACAGAAAAAGATACGAGGTTATGTTACGTGACAGAATAGCAAATGGCGTGTATGAGTCGCTCTCGTAGCAATCCAGTAGGCAGGGGGCTTCCTCGGGATGTAAACAAGTGTTCCTTGGAAATCCCTACAAGGTGTGTTCGCAGGGATCCGCAATAATTCAGCAGCTTTGACAATGCCTTAAATGTTTTGCACAGGAAGAAACAAAAGTATTTGACTCAGAAGGGTGGCTGTGTTGGTCTGCAGCAGGTTCACAAAGCAGAGGGCTGCCTTGGGATGCTATTGAACTCAGTGGGATTTACCAATGAGTAAACACCTAGCATGGTGCTACATCTGTGTTATTAGGGCATCACAAGTATCCATTGACAGTACTTCACTAGGTGTTTCTCCGTGGGCATTCTAACAGCAAAAGCCTAGGCTTTTTGGAGTTTCAGTTCTAATGAGAAACAGGTACTGTTACCTGCTAAATGTTCAATCTTTTGGGGAGTTTTTCAGCTGTTTGGGCCTGGGCTGCTTGCTCATACTGGGGCCATGTCAAGACCTGAACAATGTTCCCCAAAGAACCTGTTCTCAGACTCCAAGGACAGCTTCTGCCAAGACTTCCTCCCATGTCTTCTCCTGACAAGTAGACTTATTATATGTTCCAGGAAATCAAGTGACTACATCGCTGCCATCCTGGAACTCAGCAATCTTGTCGTGCTGCGGCAGCATGCCCTGATCCACCATTTTGACTGGCTCTACTATCTATCGACGAACGGCCGCCGCTTCCGCCGTGCGTGTGACACTGTGCACCGCTTCACAGCCAATGTGATTCAGCAGCGACGAATGGCACATAGCCGCTTGGGGGATGATGCGTGGCTCAAATCCAAGCAAGGCAAAACCGTGGACTTCATTGATGTTCTTTTGCTGGCAAAGGTACTAGGCAGAAAGAGGGCAAGGAAAGGGACAGTGTGGCTCCTTGTCTATGGAAGAGGGGAGTTTTATGGGAACTGATGCGCTGCCTAAAGAGGAAGGTTGGCGTCAACTTGGGAAAGCTTAACCCTGTGGCTTATAGAAGAGGTAGACCAGACTCTTTGGGGACAAGGAAAGGGAAGAGCCATAGCTCAGTGGTTAACCATCTGTGTTGCATGAGGAAGGGCCCTTATCTGAAACCCCAGAGATTCATTTCCATATATATATATAATTTTTTAACATATCATTTTCAACAATAATAAAACATACTTTTATATCTTATACAATTTTTTTCCGACTTTCGTCAATCACATCTGAAAATTTTCAAATCTTTTCCACTTAATTTACATTTCTTACTTTCACTATTACTTTTAAATATCATAACTAATGTCTCTCTTCTTTCTCTTCTTTGCAATATTTCATATATTCCTCCTTACAAAACTTCTTGTAGTCCTACTAGCGTAATTTGTTGATTACAGTTGCTCTTCAAATAGTTCGCATAATTGTTCCAATCTTCTGTGAGTCTCTAGGTCTGCAGGTTTCAAATCCTTCCTGTCATCTTATGTAGTTCTGTGTAGTCCATTACAGAGATTCATTTGATGGGAATTTTAGTCTCAAAACATGTGGAGGGCCGAGTTTGAGGAAGCCTGAGCTACACTAACCAGTGGCCTAACCCTGGTGCCCTCCCCTGGCAGAGATGCTTGCGAGACTATCAACTGGTCTTTGTGTCTTTGCAAACACCTGCCTTTGTGCTTGCAGGATGAAGAGGGTCGCCACTTGTCTGATGCTGACATCGCAGCTGAAGCTGACACCTTCATGTTTGAAGGTGAGGTGTCTGGATGGGGTCTGGTCAGTCACCGTTTGCAGTCTCTCTCTGAGGTGACAGAAACAGGGCACAATTCCTCCCCCAAGTCACAGAAGGACAAGGAGGATTTTCAGGTCATGTTCAGCAACTGAGTGTTTAGGAGGGGTTGAATTATGTGTTCTGACCCCCCCCCCCATGAGGTGAAATACTTCCCAGAGAGGATCATTGTGTGCTGTCCGTGGTTCTGACCTAGTGTTGCCCCAGTTCTGCTGCATACAAACTGCAGCCTTTATCCACAGCCATTGGGGTCAGCTCATTCATTGTGTGCTGGTTTCCTGAGACACAATACTTTCGTTTCAGACTCTGGGGTTATATGTGCAGCTGGGGGTGAGGTGGAGAAGGAGAGAGAGAGAGGCTGTCTGGGATTAGATGCATTTGTCAACTGGATGATCCTTTGAAGGTGACCCGGAAACTACAATTAATCCAGAATACAGCAGCTAGACTGATGACTGGCTGTGGCTGCCAAGACCATATAACACATACAACATTGGCTCCTAGTACGTTTCCGGGCACAATTCAAAGTGTTGGTGCTGACCTTTAAAGCCCTAAACAGCCTCGGCCCAGTATACCTGAAGGAGCGTCCCCACACCCATTGTTCACTGAGGTCCAGCTCTGAGTGCCTTCTGGCGGTTCCCTCACTGTGAGAAGTGAGGTTATGGGGAACCAGGCAGTGGCAGCCTCCCTGTGGAACGCCCTGCCATCAGATGTCAAGGAAATAAACAACTATCTATTAGAAGACATCTGAAGGCAGCCCCGTTTAGGGAAGTTTTTAATGTTTGAAGTTTTATTCTGTTTTTAGTGTTCTGTTGGGAGCCGCCAAGAGTGGCTGGGGAAACCCAGCCAGATGGGCAGGGTAGAAATTATTATTATTATTATTATTATTATTATTACTATTACTATTACTATTACTATTACTATTACTATTATTATTTCCTTGTGCTCATGGGTAGTAGGTCTCCAGCTTTACTCTGGGGTTGCAGCTCAGTCCTCTCCAGTTGGGATCTTCCAGCTTTTGGTACTATTCACAGCCAATTGCAGGTCCAGAGAAATCTTCCCTGGTTGGACCTTCTGTTGTCAGCCAGTGCTGTGGTTGATCTGAAGCTCCAGGTGGACCGGGATGCCTCTTCTGCGAGTTCACACTCACTCTCCCTCCCCGCAGGCCACGACACGACAGCAAGCGGCTTGTCCTGGGTGCTGTACAACCTGGCTCGACATCCCAACTACCAAGACCAGTGCCGGGAAGAGATTCAGAATCTGCTGCAAGGCCGGGAGACAGAGGAGATTGAATGGTGATGGGACATGAAGGGGGCAGTCAAGAGGGTGGCAGGTGGAACTGAGCCCAGGTGTGGGTTGCTCATCTACAATGCAGTTTAATGTTTTTGTGCATGTATGTCCATCTGCATGTGCACAGCTTAGAAAATAAGATAATCCACAGAGGACTGAGTGTTAGGCTCTCATTTCATCCAGTCTTGCCAATGAGAATGAAAATGGCTGAGCGTTGACAAAGCGTAGCTTCACTGACACACCTCTGCAGATCTCCTGTGCTTATTTTTCTTAAAAGGCATCTTGCAGCATATTACGTTTATGAATCTGGTGTGCCAAGTGGTACTCCTCAAATCTGATCTTACGTCTCCTTTCTAAATTCACTTCTGGATCCCTCAGCTCAGCACCGGTCATCTGGTGAGCGGGAAAAGATTCTGTGTTCAAAATTGTGCAGCTACTATCTGCTGTTTAATATCTAGGTCTATTATTCTCGCACCCACCCACATGTTCCCTGCCAAGGTCCCCAGAATGCAACATCCACGCCACATCCCTAGGACAGGAAAACAAAGAGTAGAGGGATTGCCACCTGTAGTCCTGCGCACGGATGCTATAATGCACTGACTCTATGGTTCCGTGATGCCATGATGCCAGTTGGCTGTCATAAACAGTAAAGGTGATGTTTCCTCTTTTCAGGGAAGACCTATCTCAGATGCCTTTCACCACCATGTGCATTAAAGAGAGCTTGCGCCTCCACCCACCAGTCACAGCCGTTTCCCGCCGCTGCACCGAGGATGTGAAACTGCCTGATGGAAAGATAATCCCCAAAGGTACCTGGCCTCAGCCCATCCCATGCCAGTTGGCAACATGCCCTGTGCCAGCACCTGGCAGGTAGACTCCTCCCCTCCCTCACTGCTACATCCTACAGCAGCGGCAGTTTGGGGCCAAAGGTGCTGCTTTGCTGTTGTATTTTTACGGCCTTTTAAGAACGAGAGATGCCGTGAGCCCTAGGTAAAGGTAAAGGGACCCCTGACCATTAGGTCCAGTCATGACTGACTCTGTTATGGTGCTCATCTTGCTTTATTGGCCAAGGGAGCCTGCGTACAGCTTCCGGGTCATGTGGCCAGCATGACTAAGCCGCTTCTGGCAAACCAGAGCAGCACACGGAAACGGCGTTTACCTTCCCGCTGGAGCGGTACCTATTTATCTACTTGCACTTTAACATGCTTTCAAACTGCTAGGTTGGCAGGAGGCCGTGAGCCCTAAAGGTATTCAAATTGGCGGCAGGGAATTAAGTCCGTATTTCAGAATGTCCCGCGAGAATTGGATTGCTTGTTTGGCTTGCTCACTCTTATACCATGAAGTCTTTACGTATACATTTACAGTGGTACCTCTGGTTGCGAATGGGATCCGTTCCAGAGGCCCGTTCGCAACCTGAAAAAACCGCAACCCACATCTGTGCGTCTGCACACGCGCGGGTCGCGATTTGCCGCTCCTGCGCATGCAAGTGATGTCATTTTGCGCGTCTGCGCATGCGCGAGTGGTGAAACTTGGAAGTAACCCTTTCCGATACTTCCGGGTCGTCGCGGGACGGAATCTGAAAAAACGTATCATGAAGCAAATGTAACATGAGCTATGACTCTACTTAATGTAAAAAAAAATCAAATACTTTGAGGTACATGTTTTCAGTCCAGGTTAATCTATAATTACAAGTTGTAAGATTCATCAGAAGCTGTATTTGATGAAAAATCGTATCAGAAAATGGGGGAGGGGGATGGAACCCCCCATCATTCATTCACTGCTATGGTTGTGATTCTAAAAGTGTTGAGGAAGGACATTAATAAGAAATTCAGCCTCATTAATTGGTTTCAGTTGTTTTCCTGCCCTCTGCTCTGCTTCTTTGGCTTCCATTTTCAGGAGATCAGGCAACACATGGTGGGATCAAGTTGTGCATTTTCAAGAGCACATTAACAAAAAGATACGAGGGAGAGATGGCTCAGAGAGGCTGATATTTAGTCTGGACCTAAGTGATGGCAACTTATAAAAACATTTTTGTTTTGACTTTTTTACCTTGCTTTTCCACCAAAAGGACAATCAAGGACACTTAACAGCAGCATTCCTGATGGTATGTTCCACGGGTGATTACCAATGACAAGGAAATGGTATGTTAATCCTTGGAACATACCATTGAATATACCATAGTACTGAGAAGCTTGCAGTGTTGGCATGTCCTTAGGGCTCTTTTTGTAACTGCAGCAAGCTAGGCCTCTGGATCCACTGCTGGCCTTCCTTTGTCTTGTGCCCGACCTGGTGGGTAGGATGCCTCGGATGTGGCTGCTACCATTGCTCACCCCTAACATCTGCTCCAGATGGATGGCTGACCCTCTGGAAAAGACATTGAGGGTGTGCAGGGAGAGGAGAGGAAAGCGAAGCCCCACTGCATGAACATAACACGGCATCATTCAGCCTGGACACTGAGGTCCAGCTCTGAGGGCCTTGTGGCAGTTCCCTCCCTGTGAGAAGTGAGGTTACAGGTAGAGGGCCTTCTCGGTAGTGGCAACCGCCCTATGGAACGCCCTCCCTTCAGATGTCAAGGAAATAAACAGCTATCTGACTGCTGAAGGCAGTCCTGTTTAGGGAAGTTTTTCATGATTGCTGTTTTATTGTGCTTTTAATATTCTGTTGGAGCTGCCCAAAGTGGCTGGGGAAACCCAGCCAGAGGGGCAGGGTATAGATAATAAATGATGATGATGATGATGATGTACATGGATACCGCCCTACCCCCCGACCACCCCAACCAGAAGAAGATCCTGAGAGCCGGCAACACTAACAGAGATGTGGAGCAATTTTTGCTCAGAATGTACCATTGCAAAGAGTTAACGGCAGCTCTTAAGCTGAGTCCATAGTCCTTCTTTATTATTATTATTATTATTATTATTATTATTATTGGAGCAGAACAGTAATAATAATAGTAGTAGTAGTAGTAGTAGTAGTAGTTTATATTCCACCCTATACCCGGAGGTCTCAGGGTGGTTTGCAGAAAAGATCACAACATATATAATCAGAATAAAAACAACCCAACATCTTGTGCGTGTATTCTTTATTGCGTGCATATCCACACATTGATTAGAAACTCTTCCCTCCCCAGGGAACATCTGCCTGGTCAGTATCTTCGGAACCCATCACAACCCTGCCGTCTGGCCGGAGCCTGAGGTATCGGTTTCTGCTGTGTATTTTCTGCTTCTTCCCCTCTCCCTTGGAACCCTTTGGGACCCTTTCCTGGGCGTGGGGGCTCCTCTAGGAGGACTCAGTAGGTTGTGTTGCTAATTTCTTTTACTCCCAACCGTCTCGCTTCTTCTTTCTTCTTCTGAATAAGTGTGCATGCACATGAAAGTTTATACCAAGAACAAAGTTGGTCTCTAAGGTGCTAAAGGTAAAGGTACCCCTCACTGTTAGGTCCAGTCGCAGATGACTCTGGGGTTGCACGCTCATCTCACTCTATAGGCCGAGGGAAGCCGGCGTTTGTCCGCAGACAGCTTCCAGGTCATGTGGCCAGCATGACTAAGCTGCTTCTGGCGAACCAGAGCAGCGCACAGAAACGCCATTTACCTTCCCGCTGGAGCGGTACCTATTTATCTACTTGCACTTTGACATGCTTTCTAACTGCTGGGTTGGCAGGAGTAGGGACTGAGCAACGGGAGCTCACCCCATCACGGGGCTTTGAACCGCCGACCTTCTGATCAGCAAGCCCTAGGCTCTGTGGTTTAGACCACAGCGCCACCCATGTCCCTCTCTAAGGTGCTACTGGACAATTTTTTTATATATATTTTGACTGCATCAGACCAACATGGCTTCCTACCTACCTTCTTTCCTGCCTTCTTTCCAGCCACCCATACGTTCAGTCTGTCTTTGTTCTTATAGGTCTATAACCCACACCGCTTCGAACCGAAGGCCTTGCAGAACCAGTCGCCGCTGGCCTTTGTGCCCTTCTCAGCGGGACCCAGGTAACAGAGAACTAAGAGCCTCCTAGAGCCAGGTCTTAATTTTCTTGACTGTCGGCTACTGCAGGGTATCGTGAGATATTCTGGCCTAGATGTTACTGACAGTGGCCACTTCCTCTTGGAAGAAGAAAGTCCTTCTTCATGCTATGCACAGTCAGTCTATCAAACCCCCTCCCCCCCTGGAGGCCTTTAAAAGAGGATTAGACAAATTCATGGAGGAGACTGCTGCAGGCGAAATAGCTCAGTCGGTAGAGCACGAGACTCTTGCATCTCAGGGTTGTGGTTTCGAGCCCCCATGTAGGATGTAAAGATTCCTCCATGCCACAACCCTCATGGCGCCTTCCAGCTCTGATTCTATGAAAAGCCCTCTCCTCCTGCAGTTTTTCCCCCAGAAAGAGCTCACGGTCAGGGACATTTGAATTTATTTTGGTCCCTGTGTGAAAGGGGGAGTTATCACTGGATAGAAATTTCCAGTGCTGATCAGTAAAAATGTAAACAGCTTATCTATGGGCGCATAACATCAAACCATGAAGGAGACTGCTGTCATTGGCTACTAGCCATGATGATAGGGCTGCCATACATCCAGAGTTTTCCTGGACATTACTGGTACAGTGGCACCTCGGGTTAAGAACTTAATTCGTTCTGGAGGCCTGTTCTTAACCTGAAGCGACACTTTAGCTAATGGGGCCTCCCGCTGCCACCACACGATTTCTGTTCTCATCCTGAAGCAAAGTTCTTAACCCGAGGTACTATTTCTGGGTTAGTGGAGTCTGTAACCTGAAGCGTCTGTAACCCGAGGTACCACTGTATTTCCTCTTGGCAGTGTGGTGGGGGAAGAAATGTTGGGGTGCCTTCCACAACACTGACCTCTTTTACGTTTGCAGGAACTGCATCGGGCAGAACTTTGCTATGTCAGAGCTGAAGGTGGCCCTGGCCTTGACCCTGCTGAGGTTTGTGGTGAGGCTGGATGAGAGCCAAGCCGTGCGCCGTTTGCCAGCATTAATTCTACGGGCAGAAAATGGACTGTGGCTACAGGTGGAGCCAGTGCGTACCCAGCAATGATGGGGGAGATGCAGAAGATTGGAAGTCTCTGATCCAGAGTTTCAGCCTACACTGTAATGTGCAAAGAGATTTATGGTGGCCAGAGAGCCCTCTGCCTCAAACGACATGGAAGGCACGACTCAATTGTCTTTGCCTCCAAGCCCTCGTTTCCGTCTTGCCTTGGTGAAGGCGCTAGCAGTAGTTTTGTGCTACATTAAAGATGAAGTGTCTTGACCATAAAATGCAGTTTTGATTTTGCTGCAGATCCCTGACAGATAATGGCATGCATAGAAGATCAGCCATCTCCCTAGCAGTTTGCCGCACAACTCTGGCCGTAGGGCCTGTCTGGTATCAATAAGAGAATCTACTTCCTGAGTTGTAAAGGAGCACATCTGAAGGCAGGCATTGCAAACAAACTTTGGCTTCGGTTGGAAGAGGCTCCCTTGTTTACACTTCATGTTGGTTGAGTGCTCCCCTTGGTCCTGATCATGAGAAGACCAGGGCCTGCAACCTTTGGATGAGAGAGTGCTAAAAAAAAATTAGTATAGTCGCTTTGCTTCTTGAAAAATTTGCATGTTCCTTCTCTTTCCATGTAAAATATATATTTTTATTGATTCTTATCAAAAGATATATAACATTCATGCCCATTACAAAGTATCTTTTTCTCATACACCAGAATAAAAGAAATATTTTTAAATCTACACCCTTGTGGAAATTAATTGAAACAAAGCATGTTTTCTATGCCACATCAATCAGTCTGTTAAGCAGCCACAAAAGAAGATGGTTTGGGGATTCTTCAGTTATTATGCTGTCGGAAGCCTGCAGACAATAGAAGGAATGATGTGCTCGCCACAATATACCGAGGTTCTACGAAAGGGAGTTATTCCAGAGCTGGAAAAGAGGTATCCTGACGGTACTGGGATATTGCCCCCTGTCACACATCAAAAGTGGTGAAGAAATTCATGACAGAGCAGCAAATACAGGTACTTGATTGGCCAGGGAATTCCCCGGACATAAATCCCATTGAAAATTTGTGGGCTATATGCCAATTAATTGAAACAAACAATGAATTTAGTACAGTAGTTTATTGTACAAAACTCACATGTACATGTACAAAACTCACATATACGTACATTAGTAATGGATATGACCTCCGCTATTTTTAAGCAGCATTTGAACACGGAGCATTGGCATGGAGTCTACTAGTTTCGAACAATCACTGTTGATTTTCGGATCCCTGTACCACACCTGAATCAGCACCTGAGTGAGCTTCTCCATAGTTGTACAGTTGTACAGAGGCAACTTTTGCATATATAGCCCACAAATATATAGCAGGCTTCCGACAGCATAATAACTGAAACATCCCCAAAACATCTTCTTTTGTGGGTGCTTGTGTTGTAAACAAAAATTGCCCTTTTCTCTTATGGGGTATCCAAGAGCCCATATAGGTTCCCTATTGGTAGGAAAAAATAACAGAGGCCAACCAGAGAATATTGAGAAGCAAAGCAGCTAGTAAGATTGATCTTTATTGAGCTGTTGCAACAGGGTGCTCCCCTCATCCGCAGGAGAGAAGAGGAACCCAGAACAATGGCGTGCAAGGCCTTATATAGACGTTTTAAATTCCCACCCTGTAGATCAAGACCACCCCCAGAAACATCATACATACATCACAGGAGGGGTGTAACCTAAGACCAGACCTCAGGCACATCACACCTACATCACAGAAAAGGCAGTCTAAACAGAAATTTGAATGTTGTTTTTCTCCTATAGTTATTTATCTCCTGTCTGGCAGGTTACTTGATTGGATACCCTGGGGAGCCTGGCCAGTCTTTTGTAATGATAAATACTTAGTTCCTGGGCCAGGTCACAGGCTCACACCCTATTCAAACACAGACATACCCTTAAGACAGGATTTGTGAAGGAAAAGACAATGGGGAGGCTTTTCCATTTTCCTTTGACCTTGCAGAGAAAACATTTGGTCAGTTTGGGACAGTTTGGGAATCAAAATGGTTCCAGGTCGATCTTCCTGTGCTGATCTATGTATGTGCTTGGTTGGTACACTTATGAATATTTAACATATATCTAAGACCTCAAAATTCCTATCACACTTGACAGACTGACATAGAAAACATGCTTTGTTTCAATTAATGTGCACAAGGGTGTAACCTAAAAAGGAACAGGAGCAAAAAGGAAAAAAAAGGAAAAAAGAGAGAGAAAGACTTCTGGTTCTCTGCCACCTAAATATAGTATTCACTCATTAACACCCAACTGTTCTATTTTCTATAAGCCACTATTGTTTCAGTCTTCAAATCCAAATTCAAAATCATTGACATTTATTAAGAACTGGAAACGTTTTTGTGTGAAAGAGAAAATATTTCCCTCTTCTGAAGAGGTGAGTGCCAATCCTTAAGTAGCCACAGTCCACACAGAAGATGGAAGTGTCTCTAGGCTGGGCGGGTGGGTTTTGCAAAAGTACAAAAGACCTAAGAAAAAAACCTACATGGAGGCGACCACAATACAGCCCAAGCACTCTTTGGTGAGAGAACGGCAGCTGAGTTTTAACACAGCAAAAAGCAGGCAGCAAAGAAAAGCATGGAAATAGAGGCTGTAAAACCTTTAAAAAGTGCCCACCTGGCGAGTCCCTGAAATGTTGCCTTTTAAAAGTTCTTTCCAAGCTATCTGATAAGCGTGCTAGCCTTAGCCTTATGAAAACCCATGCCACAAAATAGTTTGGTCTCTATGGTACCGCACAACTCCTTCTTGGGAAATTTGCAGTTCCTTCACCTTTGCAAGAAATAAGCACCTTGCAAGCACATTTAGTGAAATGTTTGCTGCATTTGGCATCACTGGGCAAATTCCATAGGTTCTACACACGTTGTGGCTGAACCTTGGATCAGAAAACAACAGTTTCAATGCCCTGGAGAAAGGATACTGAAATCAATACCAGGGTATTAAGTGGCTTGTTGAGGATTTGATTTAGGTCCAGCTAAAGCAGGTCATTTTCTCCCACTTATCTCAGATCCCACTTTGTGTGTAGATTATTAACCAAAGCGTCCCCAGGCCTCCCTTTGAGAAAATATAAATCGATCATTGTCATCTATTCAAGCAATCAGCCTAGCAAAGGGCATCTCTCCACGCCCAGAGAGCAAAGGGCAAAGCGAAAGGTGAACGACTATAGACCCACCATCTTGCTGCTTCTTTTTACAAATCTTTTACTGTATCTCCGTTGTGCATTGTTGGGGAGTACAATGTGCCTTGCCTCCAAATAAGTCTTGTCTCCAAATAAGTACTGTACGGTATTCAACTGAGCACCAGTGTTTGGGTTAAAGGGGCCATTTATTCTTTGTTGTTACCCCTAATGTGTTTTTATGTGGTTGTTGTCGTTTAGTCGTGTCCGACTCTTCGTGACCCCATGGACCAGAACACGCCAGGCACTCCTGTCTTCCACTGCCTCCCGCAGTTTGGTCAGGCTCATGCTGGTAGCTTCGAGAACACTGTCCAACCATCTCGTCCTCTGTCATCCCCTTCTCCTTGTGCCCTCCATCTTTCCCAACATCAGGGTTTTTTCCAGGGCCTGGCGTGCTCTGGTCCATGGGGCCACGAAGAGTCGGACACGACTAAACAACAACATCAGACATAAAACACGGGCACATCTGAGTTCAAACACCGGCATATCTGAACTAAACCACATGCATATCCGAATTAAAGCGTGTGCATATAAACGCGTGCATATCACAGTTCAAACGCGTACATATCTGAATTAAAACGTGCGCATATAAACGCGTGCATATCAGAGTTCAAACGCGTGCACATCTGATTTTAAACACGTGCACATCTGAATCGAAACGCGCGTGCACATCTGGATTAAAGCGCCTGCACATAAACGCGTGCATATCTGAACTGAAACGTGCGCAGCTCCGAGTTGAAGTCCGAGCATCTCTACCTTAAATCCCGCGCCTCTTTGCCACATTCTAAACCCGGAAATCCAGCGCCGCCTCCCACGCCTCCCCTCCCCCTTCCTCCGGGTTCTGACGCGACTTCGCCCCGCCCCTGCCCGCCCCTTCTGGGCTCCTGACCGGATGTTGGGATCCTCTTGTTGTTACTTTCCGAGCCGGCCGCGAAGAAGGTAAGGGAGCCCCGCCGTCGTCCCCCCAACCCCGAAAAAACGAGGCTTTCATGTTGAACGTGTGCATGCACGCGCGCGTGTAGTTATGCGGGTCCGGCGTTGGGATTCCGGGATTGAGTGCGGGCGACCCTCGGAAAGCCAAAGGGCGCCTGGCTGGCTGTCACCCGAAGTGGTGAAGCCAGACGTGACGTGTAGGAGGGACGCGTGTCCGGGGGGATCCCGACGACCTTGATTTTCGCTGCGGGAAAGCTGCCCGCATCGGGGGCTGGGGAGGCGGGTTGGATCGGGGCTGCGGCACGGAGGGAGGGAGGTGCGACCGTTTGCCCCCAGCGCCCCTTGATGCAGCCTCGCCTGGGGTGGTTGTGGGGAGGGAAGGAGACGGATCCTGCGAACGGGGAGAGAAGGAGAACGCGGGCAAAAAGTTGCCACACAATTGAAGAGCAATTGAGAGGAGGTGTTTTTGCCCCAGGATAGTTCAGAGAACAATAGCACACAGGATCTAATCAAATGAATGAGATCCTATCAGAGCGGGGAGCAGGATCGTCTCCTGCAGACCGGCATTTATTATTATTACTCCACCTTTTTCACTGACAGGGACTCAAGGCACTCTATGCATAAAAAATAAGAACAGCTAAAAACATAGTTGTGGGGAGCAATAATCATTTAATTAAAAACAAACCATTGATTGATTGATTGATTGATTGACTGCATTTCTGCCCCACCTTTTCTCCCAAGGAGCCCAAGGTTGTGTACATAGTTCTCCCCCTCCTCATTTAATCCGCACAACAACCCTTTGAGGTAGGTCAGTGACTGGCCCCCAAGGTCACCTAGTGACTTTCATGGCTCGGGCAGGGATTTGAACCCTGGTCTACCAGGCCCTAGTCCGACACCCCAACCACGACATCACACTGGCTCTTAAAACTCTGTACGTGGGTGTAAGATCTATTAAAGACGTACTGATAATTGCAATAAAAACAGCACGGCACCAACACTTTCATTAAAAGCAATCGGTTCCCGTAAGCCTGTTGGAACAAGATAGGTAGTCTTCGCCTGGGAGCTGGTCTGACTTCTCTGGGGAGGGAGTTCCAAAGTCTGGGAGCAGAAACCGAGAGTAGCAGGATCAATAGTGTCAAGAATGAAATAGCTGAATAAAGAGGGACAGTTTCTGTGGTGAGCTAGAAGGTCCCTGGATCTGCTGGGACCAAACTCAGCAGCATCACATTCCAATTATTTTCTGCTTCTCCTTTACTAATCAAAAATGTGTCCAGTCCTACCAATTCCTCTCTTTTCTTCTCTCTCCTCTTTCCCCTGACTTTCTCTCTCTATATATAATTTTTCTTAAATTTTCTGTTTTAAAATACTCATTTTGCATCCTTAAGATATCAATGACTTCCCTTCTCTTTCCACGGTTCATTTTACATATCATAAATCCCTGCATATTTTACAAAAACTATACCATTCAACATTCCATTATTGCAGCCATCAAAACTTATTTACACAGTTGAATTTATCTTGATGCAGCCAGCATTTTCAGCTGTACACAGTTATTTCTCATATATTCAATAAACGTTTTCCAGTCTTCTCTAAACGTCTGTTCTTCTTGTTCTCTTATTCTGTATGTTAAGTCTGCAAGTTGTGCATATTCTGTCAAGTTGCCATTCTTCTTTGGTTGGGACCTCACTCGCTTTCCATTTTGGGGCTAACAAAACACAGGCCGCAATAGTGGCGTACATAAATAACCGTTTTTGACACCTGGGAATTTCAGTCTCAATTATCCCCAACAGAAAGGATTCTGGGTTTTTTGGCAAAGTACTTTTAAACATTTTTTTTCAATTCATTATGGATCATTTCCCAATACTCTTTTACCCTTTTACAAGTCCACCATATATGAAAGAATGTTCCTTCTACCTCTTTGCATTTCCAGCACTTACCTGATCCAGTCTTATTCATCTTAGCAAGCCTACTCGGAGTTAAATACCATCCGTGAATCATTTTCCCCAGACTTTCTCATGCCGCTTTTTAATGTTTGGACCCAGATGGAGTTCCAAGTGTCCTTACCCAACCCTTCAGGTTTTCCGATTGCGTCTGGTGGAAACCTGAGGTTGCTCAACAGCCGTACAAACTGCTCTTGGAGAGAGAGCTTGCCTTGCCAGTTCTCTGCCTCTGCTCTGCAAGCGGGTGCTTGGAAAAAAACATGTTCTATGGGGCTACAAGTCCTGTATCCCTTCATATGCGCTCCCTAGTCTCCACCAAGTAATCCTGGCACTGCCCAGCTAATCTTTAACAGATAAGTCTAGGTGGGAAATTGCTGAGCTTCTCCGAAGGCAGAAATGGAAGAATGGGGCAGAAATAGGTCCCAAAGGGCTTCTTGTTCCTTAGCTGACAAATTCTTAATAATAATAATAATAATTTTTATTTATATCCCGCCCTCCCCAGTCAGAGCCGGGCTCAGAGCGGCTAACAACTTTAAGGCATTCTCTAAATATTTAACTTGTCTTGCCCTGTTAAACTTAAATGTGTTCACAAGGACAGTAGCCTTATGATTAGTTTTCAAATGTGTGCAATTTGCCGTTCTCGCCTTATGTGGCCCCAGTAAAACTGCTTTCAGTGGAAATCCACTATAGCAGATAACTAAGTTCTTCGTTTCAAAACAATAATGCGGATATTGTCACGGTTGCCGATGCAGAAATGTGGAAAAATTCCTTCTTCAAGGAGTTGGTTGTCCTTTGTCATGATTGGTTAGGCGTGTGCTAAAATTGCATTTTGTTGTGTTCCTCCTAAATCCTGTGAGGTTGACTGAATGAAAAGTCTCAAGGGCAAATGAAGAAGTGAAAGACTACAAAATCTCAGTAGCCGAGCCTTTTGAGGAGACAGAGGTGGGGTTTCCTGAGAGCAAGTGTGGTGCAGCGGTTAGTGAAATGAGCTAGGATAATAGAATCATAGGGTAAAGTTCGAAGGGACCCCAGTGGTCATTTGTCTCTCTCTCTCTCTCTCTCCCCCCCCCCCTTCCCCGCAGTGCAGGAATCTCAGCTAAAGCACAGGCGAGAGCTATCTTCAAATCCTCACTTGAGCCATCAAGCTAACTGGGTGACCTTGTTAGCAAACTTTTTTTGAAAACTTTTTCAGCAGGGGGCCAGTTCACTGTCCCTCAGACCTTTTGGGGGGGGCGGACTATATTATTTGGGGGGGGGGTGAACGAATTCCTAAACCCCACAAATAACCCAGAGATGCATTTTAAATAAAAGCACACTTTCTACTCATGTAAAAACACGCTGATTCCTGGACCGTCTGCGGGCCAGATTTAGAAGGCGATTGGGCCAGATCCGGCCCTCGGGCCTTAGTTTGCCTGCCCATGGGCTAGCTGCTCGATTTCCTCCTAACCAACCTCACAGGGTTAATTGAAGAAAAAAATGGTGGTGGATGAACAGTGGGATATAAATGCAATATTTATAGTTGGTTTAGGGAACTCTACTGCCTTTAGAGGCTCTCAGAGGGCACGTCTTGGATTTTAGGGTGTGTGTGTGTGCGCACACTGAAGCATACAACACTGTGGTTTCTTTTGTTCAGTGTGCTGAACTTTGTGTCTGTGCCAATCAGCAGTTTAGATCCCGTGTGGAATTTCCTCTTTGGACTAGTAACCAGAAACACAGTTCTGCCAGAGTGCTAGGTGCACCTCACTCCTTACCTGCCTCAAAGGAGCTGGGAGCAGCTGTTTTGTGCTCGCTTTGCACAACAGCATCACAAACAGCAAAATGAGCTGTTTTGTGGCAAGGCCTGTCTCGCCCGCTCACATTTCCTAGAGCTGCTGGGGCTGATGTTGCGCGTAGGCATAATTTGCCATGGCTGCGTCTTCAAAGACATGCGTTCGTGTTGTTCTTAGGTCCTCGCTGGCAAACAGAACGCCTTGAAGGGGATTGAAAAGCAGCAAGAAGTCACAAAGCCGGTCTTGTGAGAGACTCTTCTGATAACAGCTGACTCCGAAACTGCGGGATGGGTAAGGGCAGAGGATATTTCTGTGAACGCTACAAAGCTGTGAAGTTTATTTCCTGTTGATTGGTCAGATTCCTGGGTATCAGGGGATGTAAAATTGGGCTATGCTTTGATGGGCTTAATTACTGTAACACTGTGTGTTTCAGCGCTTGAGTAACCTAATCTGGCTAAACCACAGGAATCTCTGGATCACGCTGATGTGAACAGAAAGGATTTCAGTCCCCTTCCTTATGGCATGAAATCGGGACTGTAGAAACCTGCACGCTTTTCCCCCTCTTTGCAGAGACACAGAAGCTGCTCACCCCAGTGAATAGCTATGGGTCCCAGGATGGGGACACGAGGCCAAGCATGGGCTTTGCTTCCATTCAACCAGAAGAAGAGGAGCTCCGCAGGCGTCTGAAGTATTTCTTCATGAGCCCCTGTGACAAGTTTCGTGCCAAAGGCCGCAAGCCATTCAAACTGGTGCTCCAGCTGATCAAGATCCTAATAGTCACCATTCAGGTATGTGAGATGCGGGTGGCGCTGTGGTCTAAACCACTGAGCCTCTTTGGGCTTGCCGATCGGAAGGTCAGCGGTTTGAATCCCTGCGACGGGGTGAGCTTCTGTTGCTCTGGCCCAACTCCTGCCAACCTAGCAGTTTGAAAGCACGCCAGTGCAAGTAGATAAATAGATACTGCTGCAGCAGGAAGGTAAACGGCATTTCCATGTGCTCTGGTTTCCGTCACGGTGTCCCATTGTGCCAGAAGTGGTTTAGTCATGCTGGCCACATGGACAAACTGGATAAGCTGTCTGTGGACAAACGCCAGCTCTGTCAGCGTGAAAGCGAGATGAGTGCCACAACCCCATAGTCACCTTTGACTGGACTTAACCGCTACTTTTATCTTGTTTCGACTATGGCAGACCAACACGGCTACCTACCTGTAACTTGCTCTAGTCAGTTGCCACAGATAGAAAAGGCTTCACGGTTGTACTGGTACTACCATATATTTTTAGGCACCAGGCAAAAAGGTTTCTTCTATAACCAGGCCTTTGGCCTTTAACTCTCTCTGCCCCCTGCCTGCCCCCCAACACACATACACACACAGAGAGATTCAGAGCAGAAGACATTGCCCTCTCTCCCTCTTTCTTGCAGTGCCCTGCCTGCATTTCCAAGAAAAGGGCTGAAGGAAGAGGTGCCATGTTTGTGGGTCCACCAGCAGGCACCAAGAACAGGAGGAAGTTTTATAAAAGGGGTTTTATTTTCTCTAGTGAGGCTCACCTGGTGCCTTCATTATACACCTTTAGGTGCCAAGCAAATGAGAGTAAGCTCTCCAGATGCAGGTGAGGGCCTCCTCCTCCTTGCAGATTGTGTCCACCAGCCACACATTTTGAAGAGATTTTGGCACTTCTCAGTCGGAAAGCCTCTCTTACCTATGTGTCAAGTCACCACTTGACTTTTTTAAACAGACAAAGGTCGCAGCTGGTTACTTGTCTTTGCACACAGTGACACAATTTTTCATTTTGAGTGCAGAACTGATCCCAGGGTCCTCTCTCCTTAAAAGGTCCTTTGCTCCACTTTCCACACTAGACAGTGAGTGGCTAGTTCTGGCCATTCACAATCAGGGTCAGGACAAACTCCTGACTACCGTATTTTTCGCTCTATAACACGCACCAGACCATAACACGCACATAGTTTTTAGAGGAGGAAAGCAAGAAAAAAAATATTCTAAATGAAACAGTGGATGTATGATTTTTGTGGTTCATGCTGTGGCCACAGACATGTGATCTGACAGTGAGTTTGGAGTAGCCCAATGCAAAAATCCTGAGGATCCATGTGGATCCATGCTTTGTAACCACGTTTTTGCACCACTGCAACCCTAGGCAACAGTGGGTGCGTGCTTTTTTTGGTGCAGGCTGTAGCCATGGACATGCTATGTTATCTGATGGTGAATTTGGGGTGACCCAATGCAAAGATCCTGTGGATCCATGCTTATAAAAGTCCCTATTAAGGATAAAACAGACAGGATATACGAAGTATGATTTCTTTTTTATTTACGGTATTTCTTTTTTGGCCACCTCTGTCACTGCAACCTTTGCTCTGTGCTTGCACACTTTTGGGCAATAGGGCATGTAACACACTTTTTTTCATCTGCCAAGATGTAGAAAATCAATTTTAATGTCCCTATATAAAATGCCTAGTGAAGCAGAAGGGTATTACATCAGCCACTGTATTAAGGCTAAACGTTTGAAGAACAGCTCTCTATGGGGGGGGGGGGGGACTAAATTCCATTTTCAATCAATTGTTATTGTGGCAGCAATTATCAGTGTATAGCGCACAATGAGGAAATGAACTTTAAAAAATATATATAAAAAACATTCTCACGTTATACTTCTTCAAAGAAGAGTATTAGGCTTTTAATGAAGGGGAGAGGAGAGATGCTGTAATCCTCCTGGCTCAGGAGATTCTGATTTACCTGCCGCGTTAGAAAGTATAGATTAAGATATTTGATATACAGCATATAAATCCAGAGATTTCCATGTCTCACTCTGCAATCCAGCCTGCTGTTACTTACGAGCAGGGAAGCAGGGTTTCTCTTCCAAACAAGCATACTGTCTCCCTCCAGCAGTACATTGCTTGGAGAAGCTGTAATTTGGAGGGGGCCTGGGGGCAGGGCTCTCTGCTTTTGGAAAAGAAATGAGAAACCTACCATTGTAAAGCAAAAGTCCCCTCCACCAAACCCAAGCCAGCCCTCTCTCTCTCTCTCTCTCTCTCTCTCTCTCCCACTTGCGTGTTTTTCGGCTGCCTGCGAGTCCCTAGAGCACAGAGAGGAGGAGGTGGTGGGCTGGAGCCTGCACGGAAGGACTCGATCATTTCCTTAACCCTCTGCTTGCCAGGAGGGCAGGGGATTCCCTGCTCTTTGTTGAGTTTGAGCAAACGCAGCAACAGAAGCGGGTGGGCAGTAAGACCCTGAGGCAGAATGCAGGAAAGCAACAGCTTCCGCCTTCCCTCCGCCCCCCCGCCCGCCCCCCCCCCCGATCTTATTTTTGCCTATTTTGCCCCTTAGCTCTGGAGAGTCAGATCCAGGGACCACACATTCGCTCTATAACACGCACAGACATTTCACCTTACTTTTTAGGAGAAAAAATCTGCGTGTTATAGAGCGAAATTTACGGTAGTTACCCAGTGTTATGATGCTAAATCTGTGTCTAACCTTCCAAACCCTCCAGCTGTTGCTGCTAGATTCCAACTGCCCTCCTCCCCCTAACTCCATGAGATCTGACATCCTGGATCTGCTGTCTAGGGCTGATAGGAGTTGGAAGTTGAGAAACCAATTCAAGATGCTGGAAATGCACCCGAGGGAGGGAGAACTTAAGGGTGCAGGTGTGAGCCCTGTAGAGGTGGGGTGTGAGTGAAAAATGAGCTCCTAGAAATTCCTATTTATGGATGGGGGGAGGATTTTACTAATTTTGGGGGGGCGTGGCGGCAATTCTCCTGACATTTGGATGGAGACAAATGAAAAACTCAGAAAATAAATCAGAACACTCCCTGGGAGCATGGGATTTATGAAGGTCAAAAAACCAAGGAGCATCTTTAAAAACTGCCCATGGGGTGGGGGGAAGAACAAGGCTTCAGAATGTCTCCCCTCTTCCCCGCTTACCTTACCTTCTGTGGCAGCAGGGGAGGCAGAAGACCATTCTCTGGGCTTTCAACTGAGCCAAAGATAGTTGTCCGAAGGAGACAGATGTTTCCGATGCCAACTGATCCAAAAAAGACAGTTCTCTAAAGCAGCAAGACATCTCTGGTGTCAACGGATCTGAAGGAGACAGTTGAATGAGCTTTTAACTGATCTCAGGATCCTTTCAAACAACTCACCTGGTTTCCTGGGAAACAAAACATTCCACAGCCCATTGTGAAGTCAGATCTTGGCCAAGGCCTCACCCAATGGACTGGGGGCTCTCTCTCTCCATCTCAGGCCCATGTCAACACTTGGTATCTGTCAGTGTTTGTGTTTTTTAAAAAAAGGGTTCTGACCTCCCTTTGTTGCCTCAGCCTGGTCCTCAGACCCTTGTCGGCATAAAAGAGTCCACAAGAATATCCTTGCAGAGTACTTTCTGCTTTTATTCTTAAAAGTCTTTCTGCAAAAGCGACTGACCAACTGTACACACCAACACTACCAGCTTTCACTAACTGACCAACCAACCCAAACTAACATTTCTCACTCTATATATACAACCCGGTGCAGGCCGCTGACTCATGCTGACCCAGCTTTTTAAGCATTAAAGAAACAGTGGCCAATTTTTAGCCGTGACAGTATCTTCATCCAACTTCCAAGCACCTGGCTTGCCCTTTAATTTACCCCTCATCAGGAGGGCGAGGGCATCTGGATCTGGGCTTCCCTTATAGTTTTCCCCAAACACCCCCTGCCTCACATCCCTATGGGAATCGAAGGAAATAAAGTGGGCCGTGACTGTGATCCAGTTTCCACCACCTCATGAAAACTCACCTCCCTGCCCAAGGTGTTGGCTGGCCGGCTGCTCCTCCTTTAATCATTGTGTGTTAGCGATTCCAGTGGTTTGAAAGTTCTTGCCTTTTTATTTTAGGGTGTGGGCTACACCTTCTGTCTCCACCTGGCTAACTCACCACCTCTAGGCAGCTTTCAAAAAATACATTTGTACTTTCAGGGGGTCTTCCTTGGTGCTTTACTTTTACTTGGAAACCCCACATTTCCTCCAAGGAACTCTTGGTGGTATACATCGTGTGCTTTCCCTGTCCAAATTATCCGCGTAATAATCCTCTGAGGTAGGCTAGGCTGCCTCCAATACTGGAAGGAGTATGAGGCTATCGTGGCTTTGAAAGATGCCCCCTGCACTCTGGGGTGGGGAATGAGAGCTGGAGGGTGGGGGTTCACCCTGAGGGAGCTCCAGCCCCATTATTCAAAATGGTATCTTAGAGCTTTAAATGTGTAGCATGGATACGACCAAAGTTTAACAATACAAAAGTAAGACAAGCAGAAACAGAAGTTACCTCAGACCCAGATAAACAGCAACACAAACAGACTTACGATGCTGAATTCCCATTGAAAAGGACATATAGCCCCTCGTTTACCAAAAATTAAACCAAAACATTAAAAAATAAATGAATCTGGAAAATTAAAATCTATATTATGTCCTATATCTATTGCCCAGTGTGTCATAGATTCTTAACTGCTCCTCTGCTTGGTCCCTGCTCTCTGCCTCCCCTCCGCACAGCTCGTCCTCTTTGGGCTCAGCAATCAGATGGTGGTCACCTTCAAAGAGGAGAACACAATGACCTTCAAGCACCTCTTCCTGAAGAACTATGTGGATGGGGCAGAGGAGACCTATGCAGTTTATACACAGGCAGATGTCTATGAGCACATGGTCTATGCGGTGGATAAGGTGAGAAGAGGGTTGACAGCTGGTGGGGAAGGGGAAGGCAGCTGGACTTGACCGGGATGACCATTGTAACTTCCCCCTGTAGTACCTGGCCGTTGCGAACGAGACAGTCGGACGCTATGCCTACGTGCATGCGGGGAGCGCAAACCAGTCGGCACTCATGCTTTGCCAGCATTACTACCGGAAAGGAAGGATTGACCCGGCCAATGACACCTTCAACATCGACCCCAAAGTCATCACAGGTGAGCAAGTGCCTTTCCTAGGGCCTCCAGCATCCTCTATGCTCTGTGGGGGATGCGGGTGGCGCTGTGGTCTAAACCACTGAGTCTCTTGGGCTTGCCGAATGGAAGGTTGGTGGTGCGAATCCGAATGATGGGGTGAGCTTCTGTTGCTCTGTCCCAGCTCCTGCCAACCTAGCAGTTTGAAAGCATACCAGTGCAAGTAGATAAATAGGTACCGCTGTGGCGGGAAGGTAAACGGCGTTTCCATGTGCTCTGGTTTCCATCACAGTGTCCCATTGTGCCATAAGTGGTTTAGTCATGCCGGCCACATGACCCGGAAAGCTTTCTGTGAACAAATGCAGGCTCCCTCGGCCTGAAAGCGAGATGAGCGCCGCAACCCCACAGTCGGCTTTGACCGGACTTAACCATCCAGGGGTCCTTTACCTTTACCTTACCTTGTGGAGATGACCCATCTTGCTGTTTGAGTTCCACACTGGAGTTTAGAGTAGGGTTGCCATATTTCAAAAAGTAAAATTCCTCACACCCTCAAAGTTGTTGAGTTGTGGTTTTTTTGTGGGTTTTTTTGTTTGTTTTTTGAAACACACCAAAATTGTTGAACTTTGTTTTCGCAACAAACCAGCTGCTTTTTCCATCACATTGCCATACATCCAAGTATTCCCTGACATTTTGCCAATTTGACAAATTTTCCCCCGATGCCATTTTTACACCTGAAAACCAGGACATGTCAGGAATTTTCCTGACACATGGCAAACCCAGTTTAGAGGAAAGGCATGCATTTAGAGTTAAGGCACAGTTCCTTGTAGAGTCTGGAAACTCCGCTCTTTACACTTTCTGCTTTCCTGAGTTGTGCTTCTTTCAGGTTTCTCAGTTACTTGACTCTTGTTGATCTGTGACCCAGATTGAGGGAAGCTGCCTTGTTTGTGCAGGAGCTGTTATTGTGGAATGCTATTCTCTGCATTTTACCTCTTACAAATAAAAAATGAGTAGCAGGTGTAACTTTAGATTGAGAAGATACCACAAAACTGCCGGCGTTTTTTCCTTTCTCCCCAATGCTGCCCCTACACATATGAATCTGTTCCTCTTTTCTGTGTAGAGTGCGTTGGCGTTGATCCCCCACAAAATATACCTTCTGCCCAGGACTCTGAGGAGACGTCTGGAGCCCTCCTGGAGCCAGACCGCAGCTACAGGAACTTTACTCTCAAGTTTTACAAGTAAGTAGACACACTTTCTTGGTGTTTGCGATAGCCGGAAGGGTAAGACACACACTCCAACTGGAGGAATTTGCAGGGGGGAACTCATGTTTTCCCTTGTAACTTTATTTTTTAAGTCATTGAGGCTTCCTGCCTCTCATTACATTTTTTGTGGGGACGACAGCTTTGCAGATCTGAAGGTTTCTGCCTACTAATCTTACATTTATCAATTGACATGTTGCAGCTGTTGATTTTTGTACCCAACATGGTGTCAGGGACCGTGCTGAGGAGGGCTGCACTGAGGAGGAATGGTGGGAGCCTCCCCCTGCTCCTGATCGGGATCCTGAATCTTCCCAGGAGCAGGGAAGTAGTATAGATTTGGAACAGCGGTTTGCAGAGGGACATAGTTCAGAAGGCAGAAGCTGGGAAGTACTGGGTGGGGAACAGCTATAATAATAATAATTTATTATTTGTACCCCGCCCATCTGGCTGGGTTTCTCCAGCCACTCTGGGCGGCTTCCAACAAAGACCAAAAATACACTAAAATATCACACATTAAAAACATCCCTGAACAGGGCTGCCTTCAGATGTCTTCTGAATGCCAGGTAGTTGCTTATCTCTTTGACATCTGATGGGAGGGCGTTCCACAGAGCGGGCGCCACTACCGAGAAGGCCCTCTGCTTGGTTCCCTGTAGCTTTGCTTCTCGCAATGAGGGAACCGCCAGTAGGCCCTCGGCGCTCTACCTCAGTGTCCGGGCAGAATGACGGGGGTGGAGACGCTCCTTCAGGTATACTGGGCCGAGGCCATTTAGGGCTTTAAAGGTCAACACCAACACTCTGAATTGTGCTTGGAAACGTACAGGGTGCCAATGTAGTTCTTTCAAGACTGGTGTTATATGGTCTCGGCAGCCGCCCCCAGTCACCTGTCTAGCTGCTGCATTCTGGATTAATTGTAGTTTCTGGGTCACCTTCAAAGGTAGCCCCACGTAGAGCGCATTGCAGTAGTCCAGCTAGGAGGAGAAGAACTGGGAGAGAGAGAGAGAGAGTTAACAGACACACTTTCTCTAGAAAGCATCCATCCGCTCAGCCCAAGGTCAAGGAGAGCAGATAAGGTGGCAGCACAGAAAGCACAATGGTTGCGAGATCAGGTTGCAAGATGCAGGAATGACGGGTGGGGGGGGACTAGGGAGGAAGTGGGTGGAACCCTTAATTGGGAGCACCTTCATTCCAAAGGATGGGTTCTTTCTCGCTGTGATCATAAAAAATTCTAACTGGTAAGAGACTCCCTTCACTTTGTTCTGCTTAAAGGTAAAGGGGTAAAGGGACCCCTTGACCATTAGGTCCAGTTGTGGCCAACTCTGGGGTTGCGGCGCTCATCTCGCTTTATTGGCCAAGGGAGCCGACATACAGCTTCCGGGTCATGTGGCCAGCATGACTAAGCCGCTTCTGTCGAACCAGAGCAGCACACGGAAACGCCGTTTACCTTCCTGCTGGAGTGGTACCTAATTATCTACTTACACTTTTGGCGTGCTTTCGAACTGCTAGGTTGGTTCTGCTTATCCACGGCCAAAAGTGGGGGAGGAAGCAGAGTCCCTAAAGCACATGGTTTTCAAAATGTGCAGGTTTTGCCTCCTTTTTTCTGAGCTTATAAGGCTCAGCTCCCTTCAGTTTTTCCGACAAGAGAGGCTCTCCATTCTGTTTGCAGTCATTCAGTGGGAAACTGTGACGTTCGGTGGTAGATTGTGACAGAGCTGACCCTCCACGTCTTGTCTCTGCCAGGCTCATCAATGTCACCATCCGGTTTAAGCTGAAAGCCATCAACATCCAAACCATCATCAACAACGAAATCCCGGACTGCTACACCTTTTCCATCACCGTGAGTAAGGCTGCTTGAGGAGGTGTTGCTTTTGCCTCCTTTCCGCCTGTGTTTGAGGAGCCCTCTTTCACACGCTGGACTGAGAGGGCCGGAGATGCTGCTCTGGGGCTTCTTCTGCTGTGCTGCCCGGTGGAATTTTCCCCAGGATGTACATTGTCATTCTTTTCTTCTTCTTCTACTCCTCCTCCACCCTCAGATCACATTTGACAATAAAGCACACAGTGGCCGAGTGAAGATTCACTTGGACAACAAAGTGGATATCCAGGAATGCAAAGACCCCAGTGTCTCTGGCAAAGGTATCAGGGGGTTTCAGGGGGAGCAACATAAACCTTTTCAAAAGCAGCACCTCACCTGTATAAGAGCAGCGCTTAAAGCACTGCTCAGGGACCATTTGCAGATTGAATTTTTTAAGGGTTTGGTCTTTAGTTCCTGGCTAATGAGAATCAATATCTTAATTGACTTAAAGGATATTTGGCTTTTTCATGGCGCTCTGAATGTGTCCATAAGGCTAGCCTCATCCTGCCAAAATACGGACTTTGGAAAGAGAGATTTGAGTGTTACATGGAGCTCTTTCTCAGCCTCCACGTTGCTGACTTATCCCATTCATGAACCTATTGAATTGCATCTTTGATTATGGAAACCTCTCAATTCCTTCTTAGCCGTCTAGTTTAATGACTTGCCAAAGCCTGAGACGATCATTTCATAAGCTTATGCTGCAGAAAGGAACATATTTCTTTAGTATCCAGTTTCACAAACTGATGTCCACAACGATGATGATGTTTAAACTCTTTGTCATATTCGTCTCATTAGCTGGTGATTTTCGTTTTCTAAATTCAAAAGTCTCAACCTCTTTAAGATTTTCTTCATAGGGATGGATGTTTGCATCACTAAGGTTTATTTGTCCTTTTTCTGGACCTTCTCAAGCACATAAACTTTTCTTTGAAGGACTGTGATGATCAGACTATACCTTATATTCCAGGCATGCTACAGATTAGTATAATGGCATTGTGACACCTGCTGTTTTACCGTATTTTTCGCTCTACAAGATTCACCCGACCATAAGACGCACCTAGCTTTTAGAGGAGGAAAACAGGGAAAAAAAATATTCTGAATCAAATGTTGTTGAAGAGGCTTTGCGCGGCTATCCCTGAAGCTAGAACAGCAAGAGGGATTGCTGCGCAACAATCTCTCTTGCTGTTCTGGCTTCAGCGATAGCTGCGCAGCCTGCATTCGCTCCATAAGACGCACACACATTTCCCCTTACTTTTTAGGAGGGAAAAGTGTGTCTTATAGAGCGAAAAATGCGGTACTTTCAGTTCCATTTTTAATGATTTCTAGCATTGAATTGGCCCTTTTTTTTCAATGGTCGCAGCCAAATGGCTTATATTCTCAGTGATCCCAAGGTCTTGTTCTGCGTGTTTTTTATCCCAATTAGGCTCTATCAGTCCTAAGTCCCTACAGGTCAGGCTTTTCTCTCTTCCTCTCCCATATTTGCTTTTGGCAAATATTTGCCCCCCTTTTCCCACAATGCTCTCTGTCCCTGCTCCAGCTGGCCTACCTTTCTCTCCAGAAACCCTAGGCCTTCTTCCATGTGCCTCATAGCGCCATTTTTGCTGCCTGCGCAAACTTTCGTCCCCCCACAACCTCTGGGCTCTCTAACCAAGCCTATTTGGACTGAAAATTCTGCAGGTGGGGAGTGTGACCATTTCCTTGTTCTCTAGCTCCCTGAATTTCCTAGAAACCCACCACTGCCTTCCTCCTTTCTTGCAGGAGACAACAGCTTCCGGATGTTCTTTGACGTGGTGGTGCTCCTCATCTGCGTACTGTCTTTCATCTTGTGTGGCCGCTCCATCATCAGGGGGCTTCTCCTGCAGCATGTGAGCATTCCTGGGTCATCCTTCTTTATAGACGTACCACCCAGTACTTTCTGCGTGAAAAGTCTGTGCTCTTGTCACTGAGCCAGCCACACACAAATTTCAGGGTGCTGCTGTCTGCAGGCAGAAGCTTTGTTGTGCTAATCCGCTCCAGTAAAGAGCAGTAGCCGAAAGTGATTGTAGCGTTGGTGGGGCAAGAAGACAAATATTCCAAAGTATGTTTGCATTCATAAACCTGGAGCCCGTGCAACTCAGGGTCTGGCCGGGCCTTGGCACGAGGACCTGCCACAGCAATAGTTGTGTGGAGTGCAGAAATAGGGAGGGGGAGGGTTTGAAAGGCACCAGGTGACTACAACCCCTCCAGAACACACACACACAGATACATAAAATTGCAGGGAGTTCTGGTAGTTGAAGCAGGGTGGGGTGGGGTATAATGTGCCAAAACAACTTTTAAAAGAAGAACATGAAAAATGTTGTTAGGATGGGGCAGAACGTAGATGAGACGTTTGCCCAGGGATGTTAGCAAAGGACACTGGTGAAAACTTCATCGGCTGCTTAAGGCAATGCTTAATGTAGCAATCAAAAATTGCTTTCAAAATTAAAAATTCTGTGTTTGTGTGATCCAGCAGCTTTTATTCTGCAGAGACTCCAGTGCCATATTCTTCTAGCAGTGGGGACTATGTCGGCCAGGTTTTTTCTTGGGCTGGGTGATGTAGCAATATATCATCCGAACCCGATTTGAAGTCCGTATCTTGTATCGGTTTCATAGTTTTTGACCTGCCAATATATTATGAATCCTGGGGTGGGTGTGTGCGCGCGCGTGCGCGCACGCTATGCAAAAATCACAATGTGAGGAAAAACCGTGAAGCCAGTCAATGCCTCTTCGTGGCTCCATTCTTATTTCAGACATTGTGATATATCAGTATATCACAATGTTTAGCTGCTAATATATCGCAATGTTGGAAACCAGATATCGCCCAGCCTTAGTTTCCCCCCTCCATTGCGGAATAGCTAGCGGTTGCCTCGTAAGAACTGTGTTGCTGTCTAGACTTGTGCATTGTGGTTGGGGTCTTCCAAGCTTAATGGTAGAAGTCCTTATCTCCCCCTTCTGGAGCAAGGGAAACAGGAAAGGAGAGCAATCGAGGGCAGTGGAGACTTTGACAGGGGGGAACAAGAGGCTGTGTTTTTCAGGAGGTGGGAAGCTCACCAGCAGCTCCTTTTCCTTGCACAGGAGTTCAGCCATTTTTTCCAGCGCCGCTACAATCAAGACATCTGCCTGTCTGACCGCCTGGAATTTGTGAATGGCTGGTACATCCTGCTGGTGGTGAGTGACATCCTTACTGTGTCCGGAACCATCATGAAGATTGGGATTGAGTCCAAGGTAAGAAACAGTCCAGGGGATGGACTGAGGAGGAAGGGGGGAGAAGAGGAGGGCAGTATAGATTTAGAACAGTGGTTTGCAGAAGGGCATGGTTCAGAGGCTGCAGTGGGGGAAAGCTGGGAAATATTGGGGGAGTAGCAGGAAGAAGAAACACCGGGGGAGAGACAGCTAACAAACTCAGTGTCTCTTGAAAGCATTCCTGATCCCCCCTCTTCCAGAACCAGGTGTGCCATGAGAGTAGCAGAACAGAAATCTCAGAGGCAGAAAGCACAGATTAGCCGGCGCAAGGGTGATGAAGAATAGGAGGGACCGAGGGGGTGGGACTTTACTCGGAGCAACGCCATTATCTAAGAGAGACCGCATCCTTCATCCCTCTGTGAATACAGTAGTACCTCTAGTTGCGGACTCGATCCGTTCCGGGGTGCCATTTGCACCCCGAAAAGTCCGCAACTGGAGCGGCGCAAGCGCGGAGCGCAATAGGGTGCTTCTGTGCGTGTGCGTACGGCAAAACCCGGAAGTATACGCTTCCGGGTTTGCCGCATTTGCAAGCTGAAAAGACGCAACATGAACCTAACGCAACACAAGGTATGACTGTATTGAATAAACTACCAGTACGTTTCCGAGCACAATTCAAAGTGTTGGTGCTGACCTTTAAAGCCCTAAACGGCCTCTGTCCTGTATACCTGAAGGAGCGTATCCAGCCCAGACACCGAGGTCCAGCGCCAAGGGCCTTCTGGCAGTTCCCTCACTCCGTGAAGTGAGGTTACAGGGAACCAGGCAGAGGGCCTTCTCGGTAGTGGCGCCCGCCCTGTGGAACACCCTCCCACCAGATGTCTAGGCAATAAACAACTATTTTACTTTTAAAAGGCAACTGAAGGCGGCCCTGTTTAGGGAAGTTTTTAATGTCTGATGCTGTATTGTTTTTAATATTCAGTTGGAAGCCGCCCAGAGTGGCTGGGGAAACCCAGCCAGATGGGTGGGGTATAAATAATAAATTATGATTATGATGATTATTATACTTGGTAAGAACTCTCTTTGTTTTTCTGCTTCTCGGCATCCCACCGGGGGAGGGATAGGATTTCCTGAAGCCTTGACACCAGGCAGCCTGAGGGCTAGAGCCCAGGGAAGAAGGTCTCAGATCCTGGGCTACAGTCTGAGCAGAAGAGACCCTGCTCTCACCACACCTAAAGAGCAACCCTGCACGATGTGTTGTTTATTTGCAGAACTTTGCCAACTATGACGTATGTGGAATTCTCCTGGGCACCTCTACACTCCTGGTTTGGGTCGGCGTCATGCGTTACCTCAGCTTCTTCCAGAAGTACAATGTAAGCTGAGTCCCTTTGCTTGCTTTCTCATGCCCTATACATTATATACAGGCAGGGGCAAGATCCCAAAATGAATCCTTTATTTTATCTTTTTAAAAATGAAACCTGAGATTTCCTTTTTTTTAAAAAAAAATAAAATTATTTGGTTTTGAGATTCAGGTGTTCTGAGTTTCTCTCCACCCAGTGGAAATTTCCTTACAGATCTACATTAGGGATCCATATTTTTTTCCATCATACAACTCCCGTGCCTTTAATAACTGCATGAAATCCAAAATTTTGCCAGATTGTGCTTCCTGGCATCTCCTTATCAGGAAGAGTTTCATCTGCTAAAATGTTGACAAACAAAGCTGCCCTTGCTTTTGTTTTTAAAAATTATTTAATTTTTCAAATTTTGAAATTTACAAGCAATTATCAAACAACCAACATAGAAACAGAATTCTGAAGACTCCTGAACTTCCTTCCTCTCCTTTGTGGGTCCTTATATTTACCTTTTCCCATTAACCCTCCATTAATCCAAATCTTTTAAATCTCCATTATACCCAAAATTCAACATTAAACTACAAGTGTTATTCCAATCCTACTAATAATTGTTTACAGTGGTTTTTAAGGTAAAGTATATATTTCCCCCATTCCTTATTAAAATGTTGGTCTTCCTGATTTCTGATTCTTCTGGTCATTTTTGCCTATTCGGCATAGTCCATCAACTTAATCTGCCATTCTTTTCTGGTAGGGACTCTGTCTTCTTTCTGTCTCTGAGCTAATAACATCCGAGCAGCAGTGGTCACATACATAAATAGTCTTTTTCTGATCTGTTGGGATTTTGTCACCTATAATTCCTAAAAGAAAAGCTTCGAGTTTTTAAGATAATGTTGTTTTGAACATTTTTTTCAGTTCATTGAATATCATCTCCCAGAATTATTTTACTACCTTACATGTCCACCACATATGAGAAACCTGAGATTTCCCGGGTGATAGATTCTATACCCCAAAACAAATGTTGTATTTGCATCTCCTGCCTGTTGCAGCTTCAGTGTTCCTTATCTGGGTCACTACTAATTTCACCAAGACAAGAGCCAACCTGAGACTTGTAACTGGGTCTCCCTGATCCGAATTGAGGGCGGCATTTTCCCACTCAAAGTTTTCTCGCTTGCTGTCTCCCTAGATCCTCATTGTCACCATGCGGGTTGCCCTCCCCAACGTCATCCGTTTCTGCTGCTGCGTGGCAGTCATCTACTTGGGCTACTGCTTCTGTGGTTGGATTGTGCTGGGACCCTACCATGTCAAGGTATGTGGAAGGGGAGCAGGGGACAGAACTGTCATGGAGCCACCAGCTTCAGTGCAAACAAAGCAATGAACTTTTCAGATCATTGTCACTGTTAATATGCATCTTCCTTGGGGAAAAGGATTTTAGCTGCTGCCGCCGCGCCACCGGAGCACGATTTCTGTTCTCATCCTGAAGCAAAGTTCTTAACCCGAGGTACTATTTCTGGGTTATCGGAGTCTGTAACCTGAAGCGTATGTAACCTGAAGCGTATGTAACCCGAGGTACCACTGCACAGTTGCTAATACCAATCATTCAACTACCTCGCTCGATAAGACGCACCCGACCATAAGACGCACCTAGTTTTTAGAGGGGAAAAGCAAGAAAAATAATAATTCTGCGCAGAGCATGTAAGCGGCTCTCACTTTGCTTGCTTTAAAGCAAGCAAAGCGAGAGCCGCTTACATGGCTTCTCTCCCACTTTGCTCGCCCATCCCTCCTTCTGCCTCGCTGTAAAGCGCAGAGGAGGAGGAGACACCGGGACAGGTGCTTTGCTTGCTTTACAGCAAGGCGGGACGCCAGCAGGAGCAAGAGGCGTTGTGCGGCTCTTGCTCTTCTGGCTTCAGAGCGAAGCAGGAGGAGGGACGGAAGGGAGCCCTTCCACAGAGCCCCTTCCGTCCCTCATCCCGCTTCGCTGTGAAGCCAGCAGAGCTGTCAAATTATTGAAAACCTGAAAATCGTCTTTGTTGTTGTCATAGATGGCTGTTTCTCCCATTCACCTATTGTCTCCAGATTTGGGGGCTCGCTTGTCCTCAGCTCTTGTCTGCTGTTTTGTTTCAGTTCCGCACCCTCTCGATGGTGTCAGAATGCCTTTTCTCGCTCATCAACGGGGACGACATGTTTGTGACCTTTGCCGCGATGCAGCAGAACAGCTACTTAGTGTGGCTTTTTAGCCAGGTCTACCTGTACACTTTCATCAGCCTGTTTATCTACATGGTGCTCAGCCTCTTCATCGCTCTCATCACTGGCTCCTACGAGACCATCAAGGTTAGCCCTGTCCTTTCTTGAACTTGAGCATCTTCTCTCAGAGGCCTTGACAAAGCAATGCATTCTGGCGCGTCCAGTTTGTTAACTGATGTGGTTAAATGACTTTTTTTTAAAAAAAAAACACACCTTAGCCTGAGTTTTAGCACACATGAAAAACTTAAATCCTTATTTCCTGATGAATAGCCTTTGGACTATATGTAACGTAACTTAAATAGAAAACTATCTTTAGAAAGATATTTTCCTCCAAAAGCGTTGTATTTTAAAAATCCAATTTAAATTTTAAAAATCCATTTTTTAATTTTATTTTTTAAAAATAATTGATTTTTATCCACTCTGGCGAGACCTATTGAGAGCATTGCTGAGTGTGTGTTCGTTGCCTTGATTAAAGAAGTTAACTTTACTAACAGCTGACTCTGCTTCTTCTGCTGAGCTGCATCTGACTCCAGCCCTGAGGCCTAGCGCCAGTCCAGAGACACCGTCTGAATTTTTGCGTCTGATAGGAGTCCTCACCTTCCTGCAGTCCCAGAACTGCTCTGACCCCTAGAGACTGCTATGCAAACCCTGTTTCTCGTCTCTTGCTCTTGCAGCATCAGTCTGAGGGGGAAGCAGCCATCACCCAGCTCCACGCTTACATAGCCGAGTGCAAAGACAGCCCCAAATCGGGCAAGTTCCGCCGGGACAGTGCTTCCTCGTGTTCGGTCTTCTGCTGCTGCGAGAGGTGAGTCTGCAGGGGATGGGTCTGGAGTGACTTTCCCGCTGTTCTGAACGCCTGGTCTTGGGCTCCAGCCATTTGAGAGAGCCAGTGTGGTGTAGTGGTTAAGAGTGATAGACTCGTAATCTGGTGAACCAGGTTCGCGTCTCCGCTCCTCCGCCTGCAGCTGCTGGGTGACCTTGGGCTAGTCACACTTCTTTGAAGTCTCTCAGCCTCACTCACCTCACAGGGTGTTTGTTGTGGGGGAGGAAGGGAAAGGAGAATGTTAGCCGCTTTGAGACTCCTTCGGGTAGTGATAAAGCAGGATATCAAATCCAAACTCTTCTTTGGGTGGCCAGGCCCTGTTTGTACTCCAAGAACAGACCCCACCTTAAAAAAGTAAAGGACCCCTGATGGTTAAGTCCAGTCACGAACGACTCTGGGGTTGCGGCGCTCATCTCGCTTTATTGGCCGAGGGAGCCGGCATACAGCTTCCGGGTCATGTGGCTAGCATGACTAAGCCACTTCTGGCGAAACCAGAGCAGTGCACGGAAATGCCGTTTACCTTCCCGCTGGAGCGGTACCTATTTATCTGCTTGCACTGGTGTGCTATCGAACTGCTAGGTTGTCAGAAGCTGGGACCGAGCAATGGGAGCTCACTCCGTCGCGGGGATTCGAACCACCGACCTTTTGATCAGCAAGCCCAAGGCTCAGTGGTTTAGACCATAGCGCCACCCGTGTCCCATAAGATCCCACCTTGTCCCTTCCCAAATCCCTCTTCTATGCAGGGGGTCTGGGCTGTGCCTCTAGAACAGGTATTAAAGGACTCATTGGGGGCAAAGAAGCCAGCGCTTGGAGTCCAGGACACATCTTTGGGGAGGGGGCACTTAGGGCACAAAGCTTGGTGGTTCTCTCTTCTTCTTTTTCTTTTTCTTTCCCAAATAATATTTATTAGTTTTCCAAATTATTAATGCATCAATACCATATTACATCAAATTGGATACAATTTTTCCGAAAAGTTGTCTTCCCACTCTTCATCCTAAATGCGCCCCTATTTTCCCCCATTGTTTGATATTACATATTTATTTCTAATTTGCATTTCATTCCTTATATTCAATTTACAGTTCTTATTTCTTTTAAATTCCCTTACCCCTTATTCATCAGCTATCTATTTATTAATTCCTGCTCGTATATACAATATATTCCCTTAAAAAACTAAAGTTATACATCCCCCTGCCTGTCCACTTTAAATCATTACTATTTCTATATTAATTTTACTTTCTTTTGCGTTTGCCGCCATTTTTATCTTCTCCACCGTATTTCACATCTTGATAATAATTTTTATTGGTTTTCAATTACAGTCCAAGAAGAGCCTCATTATAACAACGCCAAATAATAATACAATTACTGAGACGAATCATTCAGCTACCAAATTATATAATTTAGGTCCCCCCCCCCCCGCATGGTGGAACTGATGGTTTGATGATTTTCTTTATTTATGCATTTCATATTTCACTTTGCAGTAGTTGGTTGTCTCCACTTAACCAGTCAGCGCCCATTTTGTGTCAGGCCCCATATTGTTTTGCGATTCACGTTCTCTCCACAGCATTTGCGATCTATTATCCGTTGTAAGATTATTTCTCAAGGACCCTCTTTTTCTCCCTCCTTGAACCCTCCCGCAAGAACCCCACTGCAGGAGAACGTCCTGGTGGTGAACTGAGCGCTGTGACAGACAGCGAGAAGGACTGCCTTGACTGATCATTGCTGGGCACGGACGTGCAGGTGGACCTCTGAGACTGACGACGCCTCCTGTCTTCCGGCAGGGACTAGGACGGGAGGGGGCAGCCGATATCCTTGCCTCCTGTGGGCTGCGACCTTATGTGCCGGTTCCACGGAGAGCCGTTGAGACAGTCCTTGGTGTCTGAGCAACAGACACTTGGGGGACCAGGGGGAGGGGGAGGGGACTAGAGTTTTAACCAGTATCTCCCCCAGTCTTGAACTGGCGCTGCAATAGTCCTGGCTGATTTATTGCTGGCCTGTGTGTACCAGCTTTTCCCAGGCTCCCTGTGGGATTAGCAGGTTTGCCAGGCAGTTGCAGCGAGGGAATGCAGTTTTGCTTTAGTGGTTGTTTTTTTAAAAAAAAAAGGTTTTATTTTGGAAGAAAAAAGACTTACAAAAGGTCACGCCAGGAGTGAGTCAAGGCAAAGCCCTTTACGTCGCTTTTGAGGACCTTGGAGCTTTCCACACTGCCTGCTCATCAACTTTTTCAAGTGCCACATTTGCCTCCGAAAGACTGGCGCAAAGGTTCTGCTTTGTTTCCCTCAAGCACCTGACATCTGGCTGGCGCCTGGCAGGTTCGGGATGCTACAGGATGGATTTTAACAAAGCCTCTACGTCGTAAGGGGTGGGGGAGCTGTTTCAAAACACTGGGGTGAAGGGCAAGGCTTTTCCTGCCTCGCCCTGTGCAGGATTTGCTCTGGGGTTCGGCTAAAGTGTCCTTCCCATCCTCTTCCAGTCCGTGGCCTTGTAACTGTTTTGGTTTGGAACAGATTCTGTTCTCGATCAGGCAGGAAGGCCTGTCTTAAGGATGACACATCTAATCCCATTCTGCAGCCTCTGTAGAGACAACTGTGCTGGGCATGGCTTGCGTTTCAATCAGGTATCAGTAAATCAATTTATTTCCCCTGGATTGTTGCACAGGAAGATTGCAGCATGCTCACTGGTCAAGTTTAGGATTAAGAGCATATGGGATCTTAAATGAAATGTCAGTAGGCTAAGACTGGAATCTACTTTGGAGAACATGTTTTTCTGCTTCAGAAGAGGCCCTCGCCTACAGCTAAGGCATGGGACTGCTTTCTGCGGGTAGTTTGATCTTCAAGGCAGTCTCTTGCACACAATTCCGTGTTGTTTGGGATTTTGCATTGAGGCTAAGGAAGATATTGGTATTTATGCCAACGAGAGATCACCACATCCACTGATTCCCTAGAGTGCTCTGGCTCTACTCTGAAACAGTTGCTTTTATGAGTAAGGACACCATTTTCTCCTGCTTTCTCTGGGCCTCCTTTAGAAAAATGAGCTCTGTTCCAGGAGACGAGCGGGATTATTGCAACTCTTCACTTCAGGCGCAAAAATGTCTACGACCAGGTTTATAATTTGCCTTACCGGACTCTGTCAGGAGGAAGAGGAGCTAACTGTGTCGTCCCTTCCCTTCCACTGTCTATAAATGAACTGGTGAGGAAAAAGAGAGCGAGAGGGAGGTCAGTTGACCTCTTAAGTATTGTCAAATAATGGTCAATTGTTTTAAAGCATTAATTTTATAGAACTGCTACAACAAATGAGATGTAACCAATTTTGAGTGTTAATATAATTTATGAAACAACGAAGTTCAGTTCTGAATGACTGAAGTAAATAATTTGCAGCTAAACAGAAATACAGATATGAGAAAAGTGTTGTTTCAGCGTTTGGGCTGTTGTTTGTTTGGCTTTTGTCTCCTGGAGGGTTTGCTAAAACACATTATGGATCTTGTATTTGTAATTTCAAATATCAACTGCAAAAGCTTTGTTGGTTCTTAAGAAGGAATATTCCAATCCCTAACATGGGAAAAGGCAGAGGGGGCTCCTTCAACATTAATTCCACAGCTCAGAGCCTTCTGAGCTCCCTGATGAACTCATTGGACCTTTCTGACCAGGATGTTATTCAGAGTCTTCTTCCAGCTTTATCGCGGCTGTCCCTATCCTCGTTGCAGGCCAGCTAGGGAGCTGGGAGTGAGGAGTGTCTTGAACTTGAGGTTCCTTTTTTCCATTTTTTTAAAAATTGATTTTCACATTTATCACATAAAAAATAAAAAGGAAAAAGGAAAAACATTACAAAACACACAACAACAAAAAACACACAAAAATAAACTATTACTTCAAATTACTAATTTCATTACATTAATAACTGCCTTCCTCAAATCCCCTCTAACTGAATTTCATTATTTAACAGTTCTCCAAATTCATATTTCTAATACTATTAACTTCTTTCATTTACTAACTTCTTCTCCTTTATTAATATTGAAATCCATAATAATTACTAACACATATTCTTATTCTATCCCTAGGCCTATTTGTTACTTCCAAGAATTTCCTATTTATCTTATATTACAATATTTAGCTAAATCTTCTTTAAATTTCTTCCAGTCCTCTTGTGTCTCCTCTTCTTTCTGGTCACGGATTCTTCCAGTCAGGTCGGCCAGCTGGGGTTCCTGGAGGCTTAGCCTTGACCCCCTTTTCTCTCTTGAAGAGGAAAAGTGAATGCAGAGCTGGCTTGAGTAGGAAGAGAAAGCCCAGATCTGCCAGAAGGTGATGCTGAAACCGGAAGCTCCCTGGTTGGAAAGGTCCAGCAAAACGAGAGAGATTGCAAGGAGGAGAGGTTATCTGCATTTGTTGTGCCTGCAAGTGAGAGTTGTGCCCAATTTGGGCACATCCATTTTTGCTTTGGCCATGCCTGGCACTCCAGCTGAGAAAGGTTAGCCACCCCTGTTCTAAGTGGTGGGTGTGGGTGTGTAGCCAGGATCTTCCCTTCCTTCTGCATCCCTTTGCCCGGTCTACAACAGCAACCTTATGAGGTTCTCCGAGGGTCTTCTGCTGGTTTCCTCACTGAGAGAATCGAAGTTAGGTTGAACCAGGAGGAGGGCCTCGGTAGCGGCACCTTCCCTGTGGAAAGCCCTCCCTTCAGATGTCAAGGAGATAACAAATTGCACAACTTTTAGAAGACGTTTGAAGGCAGCCCTGTATCGGGAGGTTCTTAATGCTTGATGTTTATACAGTGGTACCTCAGGTTACATACGCTTCAGGTTACATATGCTTCAGGTTACAGACTCTGCTAACCCAGAAATAGTACCTCGGGTTAAGAACTTTACTTCAGGGTGAGAACAGAAATTGAGAACAAGTTAAATACTTAACCCGAGTTACCACTGTATTATATTTTTAGATATGCTATGAGCTTCCCAGAGTGGCTAGGGAAACCCAGCCAGATGGGTGGGTGATAATAATAATAATAATAATAATAATAATAATAATAATAATAATAATAAATACTGCTTATTTTTCACCTGATGGCACAATCATCTACAATTAAAATAGTAGATTGCCATCTATGTAAAGAATTCCTCAGCTTTAAGAAATTGTTGGTGAACTAATTGACAAGTGTCCCTGCCCGTGTGAACATGAGCTGATCAGCTTTCTTCTTACTGAAGGTCTTAAAAATTCATGCTAAGTTTTTCCCTGGTCTGTTGCGGTGACAGGAACAGTGCGTTCATCAAACATGTGCTTTTGCATGCAGATGTTTTCCCTTCCCCTGCCGGTTCTCCCTTGGGGTGATTTGGCGCCACATTAAAAAGCGAGGTAGGTTTTGCAGATTCTTTCTTGGCTTTTGTGAATTCTGGAGCCGCTGCAGCTTCTCAAAGAACAGCAGAGGAAACCTCCTGATATGCTGGCCGGGGGACTGGAATATAATGCATGTCCTCATCTTGAAGAGGGAGGGATAGAAGCACAAACAAGGGCGTGCTGTGGTGTCAAGGTTGGAACACCCATGCTGCCGGAAACCTCATAGCCAAAACCTGAATGCTGGTGGAAAGGTTGCTTTGATTAAAGAAGTTTGTTGGCACCATAAGGTCATGTGCCGGCTCCTGCCATCAAATACTAGGCAAGGGAGATAGGAGGAGCACATGGTGCAAGAGAAAGCAGACTAGAAGTCTGCCGTGTGAAATTGTCTAATCTCAGTTAGCTTAGACTCTGGCTCCTATGAGGAGGAGATTGCCCTTTCTGCTGCTGATAGCTTCAGGAACAAAGAGTCTCCACTCCTCTTTCTCTGAATTGCTTTCTGTGAGCTTGTCCCTGTGTGAATGTGCCCGAGACAAAAGCATAATAATAATATACCCTGTCCATCTGGCTGAGTTTCCCCAGCCACTCTGGGCGGCTTCCAATCAAGTGTTAAAAACAATACAGCATAAAATATTAAAAACTTCCCTAAACAGGGCTGCCTTCAGATGTCTTTTAAAGAGAAGATAGCTGCTTATTTCCTTCACATCTGAAGGGAGGGCATTCCACAGGGCGGGTGCCACTACCGAGAAGGCCCTCTGCCTGGTTCCCTGTAACCTCACTTCTCGCAATGAGGGAACCGCCAGAAGGCCCTCGGCGCTGGATCTCAGTGTCTCGGCTAAACGATGGGGGTGGAGATTCCACCACAGTGTTTGGCACAATTTACCACTTGCTTTCTCTTCGCCAAAGGAGGCTTTGCAGCCTCTGGGAGAATTCAGGGCGAGAGCAGTATGCAGTATCTGCTGGGGACTGGCCTAAGAGCAAACAGGAATTATTAAATGTGTTGCTGTCACTGTTTGTGCTGAAGTTCAGTCAGTCTGTTCAAACACGTTGCATTGAACCATAGCCTATCACAATCTAAACTAAAACAGGAATGAATGCAACCAAAGTCATTATAAAATAAAATGGGTGGGTCGATACGGTGCGAGAAATGAAATGAAATCAACAAAAAGCGACTTAGTAAAATCTGGGAGTTGACCCAAAATGACCAAACCCAGCTCAACCAGTAATTTACCTAGGCTTGAGTTTTCATCATACCAGTTCCTAATCTTAAAATTATTGGATTATTGGCCATAATGAAACAAAAATAAAAATGAGACAATGTAAACACTCCGGCTTCTTCAGTGCTTTCTTGTGTGTCTACCTTGTGAAATTTGACTGGTTCTTTTGAAATGTGACTGCTCTTGGTATCTTAATATCCTTAAAAGGCAGAATGTTCTGCTTGCGACACATATTTGCGAGATTAACGTATCTGCAAGATGCATATCTGTAACGACTTGTGTCAGTGATTAATTAAATAGATAATTGGGGGGGGCATTCTTAGCCACATCTAAACCCCAGTGGCGAGGGGGCATCCTGGCTGCAGTGCTTTCGAGAGCTGTAAGAAGGCATCAACTGGAACATAGCAAGAGAGTTCCTTTCTCCAACAGAACTTGCCAGTAAGTAACCCTCTGGGCCTGTTCCATATTCTTAAAAATAATAATAAGGGGAATGTCCTTCATGGTTTTAATAGATGCATAGTCATTCTGCATAAACATTTGTACATCATTTGGACTTCTCAGCTAAGACAAGACCTCTCTGGGGGGAGAGTTCTCAGCAGCCAATTGTTTCAATGCCAGGAACAGCTGAGAAACCAGCGTTGTAAACTTTATATGTGAAATCGCGCTGGCAAAAACGGAACTCCGCAGCACCATCTGGTGTCACAGTGTTGCACATATAGCAAGCGCTTTTTCTTTAGCTGACTCCTTTCTAGAGAGCTCAGCTGGTTACAGCACGGGGCTGATAATGCCAAGGTTCCAGGTTTGTTCGACTGCATCTTCCTGCATTGCAGATGAAATAAAAAATTGAAGGTCATATATATATATATATATAAAATAAATGTTCCAACCAAGCACGTACATAAATATATAAACAACATGTCTGGAGCAGCACAGGAAAACAGTCCTGAAACCATTTTGACTCCCATACTGACCAAATGTTTTCTCTGCAAGGAGGGAGGGGGGTCAGGGAACCTTCCCATTGTCTCAGGAATTGGGAAATCACCATCTCAAAGGAATGGCCAGACTACCAGGAAAGACAATCAGATAAGGCATGATTAGATAACCTGGCAGACAGGAAAAACAACAACATTCAAATTTCTGTTGTAGACCACCTTTTCTGTGATGTAGGTATGATGTATGGAGGGGTGGTCTTGGGTTACACCCCTTCTGTGATGTATGTATGATGTATGGAGGGCTGGTCTTCAGCTCCAGGGCAGGGAATTTAAAATGTCTATATAAGGGCAGGCACACCTTTGTTCTGGGTCCTCCTCCTCTCCTGCATGTGGTGAGTGAGGACCTTCTTGCAACAGATCAATAAAGATCAAGCTTACTAGCTGCTTTGCTTCTCAATATTCTCTGGTTGGCCTCTGTTCTTTTCTCCTACTGATGGAGAACCTACAAAGGACTCTATAAGCACTCTTGTGTTCCCCATAAGGGAATAAGGGCAGATTTTTGTTTATTACACAGGGGGTTGGGACTAGATGAGCCTCAGGGTCCCTTCCAACTTTACAATTCTCTTATTCTCAACTTTAAGGTAAAGGTAAAGGTACCCCGACCATTAGGTCCAGTCGTGACCGACTCTGGGGTTGCGGCGCTCATCTCGCTTTATTGGCCGAGGGAGACGGCATACAGCTTCCGGATCATGTGGCCAGCATGACTAAGCCGCTTCTGGCGAACCAGAGCAGCGCACGGAAATGCCGTTTACCTTCCCACCGGAGTGCTACCTATTTATCTACTTGCACTTTGACGTGCTTTCGAACTGCTAGGTTGGCAGGAGCAGGGACTGAGCAATGGGAGCTCACCCCGTAGCGGGGATTCGAACCGCCGACCTTCTGATCAGCAAGTCCTAGGCTCTGTGGTTTAACCCACAGCACCACCCGTGTCCATTGTCAACTTTAGGCCAGAGGAAAAAGTAGATGGGTGGGATATAAATATATTATTATTATTATTATTATTATTATTATTATTATTATTATATAGACAACAAGCCCTAAGCACTTCAACCTTCCTTCCTAGCAGTGTGGCTCCACCACCACCACCCCTTTCTAAACGCTTTTCTGACCCTTTCCCACAACCCTACAAAATCCGCTTCCTAGCCTCCCAGGGCGTCTTTCCCGCAAGGGCGCTGCCTCTCTGCCCCTCGCAACATGGCGGCCGGCTGCCAGCTCGCCGGCGCGGCGCGATGATGTCATTGGCCCGGCGTCTCTACGAGCCGGAGGCAGAGAGAGAGAGAGAGAGAGGCATGGGCTTCAAAGGGCCGCCCTGCAGATCGGAGCCGGCGGCGGCGGCGGGTGAGTCTTGGGCGGATAACAGCAATGCGAGAGGGCGGGGGAAGAAAAAGAAAGGCTGGAGCCCAGCGCTGGGGTCCCGCTCGGTAACGTGCGAAGAAATGAAGAGGCGGCAGTGGAGCCTCTGAGCATGTACAGAGTGCGAACGCGTATTCCCCGCCACCCGCTCTTCCTTCAGCCAGAAACACCACGTCAGATATTTATTCGCGTGTTTATTGCACTTGTAGCCCAGCTTTTTCTCCGTGTACATACCGCCCCCCCGCCCACAAACGTTCTTAGAAGTTGAAGGGACCACCAGGGTCATCTAGCTCAACCCCCTTTCGCCCCATCGCTCGAACCCATGACTCAGAACCATAGTCTCGTGCTCTACGGACTGAGCTAGACACCCCCTCCAGATTGAATCCCCGCTACAACCCTGTGAGGTAGGTTAGGCCGAGAGACGAGGCAGTCAGGAGCTGGGCCAAGGTCACCCCAGAGAACTTCCTGGCCCAGTAGTGGGGATTTGAACCCGTGTCTCTCCCAGGGTCCTAGCCCCACACTGTAACCCTGAGGCCGTGCTGGCCCTTATAACTTGCCCTGGAAGGGGGAGAGGCTTTGAGCCCTAGCCCCTCTCCATTTGGGAATTTTAAAAACCCCAGCCAGGCAGCAGCAGGGGTTTGAGGGAAGGCATGGACGAGCCATGGCTTGGGCAGAAATGGGTGGGTGGACAGGCGGGCAGGGGCATTGCCTGGCATGAAGCCTCAGAGAGAAAGGCTGGGAGTAGGGGTTCTGCTGCAGACATTCAGGCACTGGGATGGAGACTGCCGTGTACCTGGAATCCTGGTTTGTTTTTGCCCCCCTCGTTTGTGGCAACAGAGCAGAGCCTCCCCACCAGAAACTTTGGTCCTGGGGTCAAAACCTTCCTCAGGCCTGGGTCATGCCAATGGAGCGTTGCTAAGAGATCGAGGCCCGCTCTGGGTGAGGCTAAGGCCAGCCGGCCCCGTCCACCACCTGGCTTGGCTGCTGCATGGAGCACAAAGGTGGCGCATGGCCTTCTGGAGCTATCAGGTGGGCAGGGGGGCGTAGCTGAAGGCAAAGAAGGTGTGTCAGGAAAGACGGTGCCAAAGAGTCAATAAGACTCCTGCTGGGCTGGGGGGTCTGATGGCAGAGAGTGGGACCGGCTGACTGTCCAGATGAGGGCCAGGACAGCTGCTGCCTTCACACACACCCCCATTAAGTGACCCGGGGAGGGGTCCAGCTGACCAATCCCAGCCTGCTGGTGGTCCTGCCCAGTTGGGTTGGTGCCATCCAATGAGGGCAGGGGGTGTTCAGTGGGGCCCTGCACAGGAGCCAATATTTCAAGCAGGCCGCATTGCCTGGCAACCTGGACCCCTTCCAGCAACACGTGCCCAGCCTAGGCTCAAGGTCATCTGTTTATCATCAGATGGGCACGAATGGGCTTTTGTTGGGGGCGAAAAGGGCAGAGCGTGATGAAATCAGACTGTCCCAACAGGCCATGAGAGGGTGGTATGTATGCAGTAAGTCAGTAATTTTTAAAACCCCAGCAAAACAGAAGCAGAGGAAGGAGGGAAGGTATGGAAGAGCCATTGTCTAGGCAGAAATGGGGGTGGGGGGGCAGGGGCATTGCCTGGCATGAAGCCACAGAGAGAAAGGCTGGACCCCCCCAGCCAGGGAGTAGGAGTGATATAAATGCAGTAAGTAAGTAAATAAATACCCAGTGTCTTGTTTTCCTTGGTAGGAAAATTAACGTGCACTTGCAGGGGAGGCTGGTTCAGATTGACAACTCAAGGGGCTGGCAATTAAACTTTACCCTGAGGACACTGTGGATGCTCCCAGGGCCATCCTGCTGTCAGTCTTGGAGGACTTGCCAAGCAAAAAAGAAAGGTTTCTCTTTAATCGTGCCTTGGGCTCATTAACATTCTACGGCTTTTTAAATGTGTTTGCGGGATGGGGGAGGGGGCTACCGGTTGGTCTTTGTTTTGGTTCTTTTTTATTAGGTATTTTGTGTTCTCGCTTTGTATTTTCATGTTGTGAACTGCCCTGTGATCTTCAGATAAAGGGTGATATAATAATAATAATAATAATAATAATAATACAGTGGTACCTCGGGTTACATACGCTTCAGGTTACATACGCTTCAGGTTACACACTCCGCTAACCCAGAAATAGTGCTTCAGGTTAAGAACTTTGCTTCAGGATGAGAACAGAAATCGTGCTCCGGCGGTGCAGCGGCAGCAGGAGGCCCCATTAGCTAAAGTAGTGCTTCAGGTTAAGAACAGTTTCAGGTTAAGAACAGACCTCCGGAATGAATTAAGTACTTAACCTGAGGTACCACTGTAGTTATTTGTTGATGATCAGGGGGTATATTATTATTTATTAATTAAATTTCTATAACCTTTCACCCAAGGATCACAGGGCAGGATGTGTGTGAGAGTATATTGATTTATATTTATATTTACTTATACAAATTTATTACAAGATAGAAAGGCAGGAACTGGGTACCTGTGCTGAATGAGGAGATTGTCCTTGCCCTAATAGTACCCAGGGGCTATGTGCACAAACTGTCCCCACACTTATCGAGGTTTCCTTCTGTGTGAATGAGATCTAGAAGGCTGCCTTGGGGAATCTTTTTTGGGGATTCCATTCCTCCTTCTGCATACTGTCGTGAAATTGTTGTGGCGCTGGTTTTTCGGTTACCTGTTTAAGGTGTGTTAAACAGGTACATGATCATTATCTGACAGTTGTTTATTGCTAGGGTTGATCCGAAACATTTGTGCAAATTGCACTGGCATGCATTTGCTCGTTTTACACAATTTGTTCCTCTTCCACAAGTCCCAGTGAGGGACAGTGGCAACAATGCCTTTTGGTGTTCAAGAGTTTACCAAGCATGGACTGCACACTTTGAAATGGGCTCTGCCATTATAAGGACAAAAGGGTGTTTTTTCTTTCTTTAAAGAAAGCTGAGATTTCTAGAATCCTTATTTCCATGCCTGACACTACATTACGTGGAAATATGATAGATGTTTACACTCCTGATTATAGAATTGTAGAGCTGGAAGAGACCCTAAGGATCATCTAATCCAAATTCAGGACAGAGACCCTGGCAGCTCTCCATCTAATTTAATACAGCCCTCAGATTAAGGTGAAAAGCACCTTGTGAGCAATCAGTTCCCAAGCATTATATCTCTTCCTTTGCAGTCTTGCCAACTTTTGGACCATGCCTCATTCACTGCCAGTTTGGGGTCCACCTACTAGTGCAGGCACCCCCAACCTGCGGCCCTCCAGATGTTTTAGCCTACAACTCCCATGATCCCTAGCTAACAGGACCAGTGGTCAGGGGTGATGGGAATTGTAGTCCAAAACATCTGGAGGGCTGAAGGTTGGGGATGCCTGTACTAGTGGTATGTACAGCCTCTTCAGGGAGTTGCGCAGGAGGCAATGCAGAAAATGTTGCCTACACCTCAGTGAGGGGCAAATGGGGTTCTTCTGCTTGGGAAGAGTGGCCCATCTAGGAGAAGGAAAACTCTGACCCTAAACTTCTGCTGCTTTGTGGAATATCTTCGGGAAAAGAAAAGGAATAAATCCCTAAACGGCCTCGGTCCAGTATACCTGAAGGGGCGTCTCCACCTCCATCGTTCTGCCCGGACACTGAGGTCCAGCACCGAGGGCCTTCTGGTGGTTCCCTCGCTGCGAGAAGCCAAGTTACAGGGCACCAGGCAGAGGGCCTTCTCGGTAGTGGCACCTGCCCTATGGAACGCCCTCCTATCAGATGTCAAAGAGAAAAATAACTACCAAACTTTTAGAAGACATCTGAAGGCAGTTTAGGCAAGCTTTTAATGTTTAATAGGCTATTGCATTTTAGTGTTTTGTTTGAAGCCGTCCAGAGTGGCTGGGGAAACCCAGCCAGATGGGCGGGCTATAAATAATAAATTATTATTATTATTATTACTACTACTACTACTACTACAAAAATCTGGAGTAGAGTCCCTAAGACAGTTGGATGGCGCCTTGTACACCTCCTCCTGGCAACTCCTGCAGCCAGACTGGTGCCAAATGTATTGCTCTGCTTTCCTTTGGACCAGGGGCGGCAGTCTTGTCTGGGCAGCCCAAGACCTCCAGACACACTGCCCAGGCTTGCACCCCTTGGAGGTCACTTCAGTGCTTTTAACACAGAGGTTTGGCTTTAACCGGGGGGGGGGTTGGAGATGATGCTTGCTGACAGGGATCTCCTGGGGCCTTCCTATCCCAGGAGCTCTTGAGATGTGGTGGCAACCTCCTAGCTCAGGCTTCCTCAAACTCGTCCCTCCAGCTGTTTTTGGCCTACAACTCCCATGATCCTTAGCTGGCAGGACCAGTGGTCAGGGATGATGGGAACTGTAGTCCCCAAACATCTGGAGGGCCGAGTTTGAGGAAGTCTGTCCTAGCTGGCCCTGCTCCTGCTGGTGCATTGTTGCCCATCAGCTTTGACACTCAAAGGAGTGCGAGAGATGGGGTCATTGCGGACTGTGCATCCTCTGGTCCCAATTCTCCCCTTGCCAGTGGGCCCCTTTGCAGGCTCAGAATTTCCAGGCCCCTTCATACATTACAAGAGCCAAGAGACGGACCCGAAAGAATAAACCAAAATCTATAAAACTGGGGCCCTGAATCCTCTCTGTGCTTTGGGATTTTAAAAGCTGGCAAGTTTGAGTTGATTCCAGCTCACTGGCTTTACCCGAGTGAAGGTTGGTGTTCTCAAGTTCCTCTGATCAGCAAATGGTATCTGATAAGCAGGAATTGGCGTCCACAGTGATTGGATTTCTTTGCCAGAGGGTATTTCGGATTCCTTCTGCTTTTGCACAAAAAGAAGAGAAAAAGAGCTTTATAACTCCATCCCAGTGTCAGTGTATGGCTGGGCAAGGGAAATTCCTTTCTCTAGCCCAGGGGTCAAGACCCTCAGGCTTTGTGTCCAGTCCTGCATCAGGGCTTTTTAGGCCACAGTCATCACCAGCCTTGCTTGGATGCTTTTGCCTGGCTGGAGTGTGTTCTTGTATCTGTGATTGTGCTTCTCGTTTCCTGTATGGAGAAGGGCAGGGTAGAGATCAGTGTGATGTGCAGAGAAACCTCTGACTTTCGTATGGCTAGAATGCAGCTCTTGCTTCACTGGTGAGAGTTCCATCCAGAGTATTGCCTCAGGAGGGAAGGCAGCCCTTGGGCCAGAAGAAGTTTCCCCAACCCTCCTCAAATTCAAAGTGCTGGTTTTGGCCTATGAAGCCTTAAATGGCTCAGGACTGCAATACCTCAAGGACCACCTCTTTCCATAGGAACCTACCCGGACCCTGAGATCATCTTCTGAGGCCCTCCTTTGTGTGCCTCCTCCTTGAAAGGTGTGGAGGGTGGCAACATGAGAACAGGGCCTTCTCTGCAGTGGCTCCCTGTCTGTGGAATGCTCTCCTCAGGGAAGTTTGCCTGGCACCTTCATTATACACCTTTAGGCGCCAGGCAAAAACATTCCTTTTTAATCAGGCCTTTGGTTGACCTGATCAACATCCTATGCTTTTTTAAAATGCGGCTCTTTTTTAGGGGGGTGTTATTGAGTTATTGTTTTTATTTTATATAGTGTGATCTTTTCTGTGAACCACCCTGAGACCTCCGGGTATAGGGCAGTATATAAATTCAATCAATAAACAAACAAACAAACAAACAAATCATTATACACCTTTAGGCGCCCGGCAAAAATGTTCCAGGTATAGGGCGTGGTGACCCACAGAAGCCAAGTGAAAGGCTCTGGCAGGTGCGCATGAGGATGTTAGGACATGACAGCTGCTGTTCCGGGCAAGATCTTACAGAACGAGTAACCCCGAGCTAAGCGCTTGTGAACTCACTTCGCCTCTGCTTTGTTTTGCACGTTCAGCAGGCTGTGCGGGAGTGTCAACAAACTGGGTTCTTTGTCTTCCAACACACAGCATCTTTTCATCTTCCAACACACAACCCAGCAGTAGCAGGGTTTGCTTGTTCCCGCTGGAGTGAGAGAGAGGTGTGTGTTGGCTGCACTCCCAAACGCACTTACTAGAGAGTAAGCGCCACTGAACAGAGTAGGACTGACTTCTGAGTGAACATGCACTGTTGGCGATGTCCCTGAAGAGGCCAGGTTGACGCAGCCAGGAGTTCTCTGGAAGGATAACTTCCTGAGTTGTGTCAACAGCCCCTGAGGCTCCCATTTCTTCATCTTCCTTCTTGCTCCCTGCCCTGCTTGGATGTTTGAGAAAACAAAGCCATGGCCATAGGGGTCCCTGTACATCTTTTGGCTTTTTGCTGTCTGGGTATGGGATGTGTGTGTGTGTGTGTGTCTTGCAGATGACTCTGGGGTTGCGGCGCTCATCTTGCTTTACTGGCCAAGGGAGCCGATCTTTGTCTGCAGACAGTTTTCCCCAGTCATGTGGCCAGCATGACTAAGCCACTTCTTGCAAAACCAGATCAGCGCACAAAAATGGCGCTTACCTTCCCGCCGGAGCAGTACCTATTTATCTACTTGCACTTTGATGTGCTTTTGAACTGCTAGTTTGGCAGGAGCTGGGACCGAGCAACGGGAGCTCACCCCGTCGCGGGGATTCGAACCGCTGACCTTCCAATCGGCAAGCCCTAGGCTCAGTGGTTTATTGAAACATCCTTAAAATATCAATGACTTCCCTTCTTCGCTTTTGCATACCATAAAACCCTGCATATTGTACATAAACCAAACCGTTCCGTACTCCATTTTGACATCCATCCAAACTTGTTTACGCTGTTGAATCTATCTTCATGCTGCCAACATTTTCAAGTATGCACAATCCCCCCCCCCATATATTCAATAAACATTTTCCAATCTTAGGCTATGGGGTTCTAATCTGCAGTCAATCGCCGGGCAAAGAAAACAAAACAGCAAAGCTCGATTGTTCCTGGGTCTCGCTCTCGGTGGACTTTTGCCTTTAGCAGAACTGATTGGACGAGCTCCACCCTTGCCCATCCCAGATGAAAAGAGGATGACTGGATATAAATGGTTGTGTTTGGCTTCCTCCCAGCACCTCTTAGCTGCCTCTCTGCCTGGCCCTCTGCCAAGTCAGACATTAACACGCTCCCTGCAATCCATCAGTCCTTGCTGGTTCCAGGCTTCCTATTGTTTGTGCCTACAGGGCAGCTGGTGTGTTTGCTCCGTTGTTTTCCAAAATGGGTTTCCAGCGACTTGCCAGATGCGGGTCCTTCTGCCAGGGGTGTGTCCTGTGCCTGCCCCATTGAAGTGAGCAGGATTTGTAATGTTCTAAGCCACAGTAAGGCTCCACAGCCTTTTAGTGTCCCCCCAACTATTCCTTGAAGCAGTTTGCCTGAGTCTTTGGTTTATTCTTTATCTCTTAGCATGACTGTCCCCTGAACTGGAAGGAGAGGTAAGCGCTGCCAGTGGAGCTGCCTGTTCCCCCCCCCCCCCGGCTTTGTTTAATTTAATCCTGGTTATTTATCACCAGGTTCCCCCATGCCCCATCCGGGCTTATTTTGCCTCCTGGCTAACTGTCAGACATGGGTGCTGCTGGAGAACCAAGTTGCTTCTCCCAGCCTTCTCCCCATCTTCACTTTCCCCTAGGGAGAGGGTGTGGGTGGGAACAGGTATATCTTTGTGTTGTCCCACCCAAATCTGAGTCTCTGATCGGGAGAAAAAGAAGGGAGGGCTGCCTCCTGGCCAGAACTAAGAGATTTCAAAGGGCAGGGTGAATGCTTTCTTATTTCACTTCAAATTGAGTTCATTCACTCCATCTCTATACTGACCACAAGCCATGTGTGGAAGTCTGCCACGATCTTGGGGAGGCAACTTCTCTTTTTTTAATATATTTTTAAAAATAAATTTAGAATATTAATTTAAGCAACCTTAAAATATCAATGATTGGCCTTCTTCTCTTTCCGGGGTTCATTTTGCATATCTTAAATCCCTGCATATTTTACTTAAACTATACCATTCAGTATTCCATTATTACCGTATTTTTCCATGTGTAAGACGCCCCCTTTTGGGGGGACTCCAAATAAAGAAAATGCACTATCCGTGTATAAGACGACCCCTAATTTTAAACTTCAAAAATTTAGGAACAAATATAGTCTTATACACGGAAAAATACGGTACATCCATCCAAACTTGTTTACACTGTTGAATTTATCTTAATGCTGCCAACTTTTTCAAGTGTACACAATTTGCCCCTCCCCATACTGTATATTCAATAAACATTTTCCAGTCTTCTTTAAATGTATGTTCTTCTTGTTCTCTTATTCTGTATGTTAGGTCCGCAAGCTGCGCTTATTCCATCAGTTTAAGTTGCCCTTTTTCTTTAGTTGGGACCTCGCTCATTTTCCATTTTTCGGCTAACGAAATGCATTAGTGGCATACATACATAAACAACCTTTTTTGACACCTGGGAATAGGGAGACAACTTCTCTGCACTCGTTAGCATAGGTGTGTGTCCGCTGTCCAGAAAGAACTTACTGCATCCTTGTGTTTTTTTGCCCATTGTCTGTTTAATCCTGCAATATTACTTTATACTGGGACGCGGGTGGCGCTGTGGGTAAAACCTCAGTGCCTAGGACTTGCCGATCGCATGGTTGGCGGTTCGAATCCCCGCGGCGGGGTGAGCTCCCGTCTTTCGGTCCCAGCTCCTGCCCACCTAGCAGTTCGAAAGCACCCTTAAGTGCAAGTAGATAGATAGGTACCGCTTTCTAGCGGGAAGGTAAACGGCGTTTCCGTGTGCTGCGCTGGTGCTGGCTCGCCAGAGCAGCTTCGTCACGCTGGCCACGTGACCCGGAAGTGTCTTCGGACAGTGCTGGCCCCCGGCCTCTTAAGTGAGATGGGCGCACAACCCTAGAGTTGGGCACGACTGGCCTGTACAGGCAGGGGTACCTTTACCTATTACTTTATACTACTAGTCAGCGGTAACTGGGTGGTGCCTCAGTCCTCTGAATTGTATAAGCCCCCACTGTTTTCAGTATGGCTTCCCCCTAGCCAAGCGTTCATAGGCTTGCAGTCTAAATAGCAGTGGCCACATCCATGCTGAGTTAGATTTGTGTTGCTTTTACTATGTGGGTGGGGCGTCATCGAGAATTCTGAAAAAATGAGCTGCTGCTTCTTGTCTGGCCCTCCGTTCCTGCGCTGAGCAAGTCCCAACAAACACGTGAAGGGAAGTTTGAGGAGTCCTGATTCCTTAATGGTTCTTCTTCTAGAATACGATTGAGGGTGGTTCCTGCACTACAATAGTAATTGTCTCCCACTTGGTGACGTGGTCTATGGAAGCTGCATATTCATGCTTTGAGCTTCCGGCAGAAGCTGGGCTCTGTACGAAACCCCTGTTCAGCACTGCCAGCTGAGGATGTTGTTTTCCTGTTCCCTCATCTGAGCAATGTGGTTTAACCCTTGGCTAGTCCCGTGTCTTTCTGCTGCCTGAGGCTAGCACAGCTACACTCCTTAGAGCTTCTGTCCACCTCCTCTGTCTCTTTCTGAGGCTGGCCCCAGAGGAGAAAAGAAGTTTCTGTGTGTCTCGGAGCAGGAGCAGTCTGCCGATGCTGCAATCCCTGGGCATGAAGCAACTGTGCCTCGGGCTCTCGCTGTTGTGAAACATGCCAGAAGGAGAACATGACCCTGCTCTTGCACCGGGAAGCCGGCTAAAGACACAGTGTGTGACTTCTGCTGGCTGGCCTGTTGATCAGGGAAGAGGAGCAAGAATGGACCATTCCTGAAATTTCGGCTTTAATGCAAAATCTACTGTGGGGGGAGGCAAGTTCCCCACAAGTTGTGGTCAGGGGAGCTGCCTGAGGAGATTCTCTTGTAGGCTGGCTGCCTTGTCGAATACCAGCATTTGTTGTTTGTTTGCCTCCACGTCACAGGACAGGTAAGTGCTTTGTGTGTGTGCGCGCGCATGTGCGCATCATGTTCCCCCAGAGTGGGAGAGCAGGGTTCTTGTGTGACTGCTGAGGAAGGCACACTCGGTAACTATTGATCTCCAGATTCCTGTGGGTCAGTAGGCACATGGTGTTGGCTCCTACTGTGCAGCCCTCGCCACCTTGTCTTGTCTTTGTGGCTCTGTGCATTGTCTTATGTGGAGTCTTCTTCTTCTTTGGCAATCACTTGTAGCCAAGTAAGATTGCCTTCCATGAACACGGTCTTCATAGTGAGTCCGTAAGTGACTGTGGAGGCCATTTCTGGATCCACATGTCCTTCCACAGTAGGGACATAGGTTTCCGGGCAGGAGTTGATCACAGTGAGGGTTTGCCAAGCGTGCCTTCCTCTGATCACGTTTCTCCCTTTCGTCCTGAGTTCGAGCGTCTTGATAGCCCATTACAACTTTGGTAAAGGCTGTTTTCCAATTGGAGCGCTCACAGGCCAGTGTTTCGCAGGCCAGTTTTCAGTGTCTATACTACATGTTTTTTAGCTTTGCCTCAAGAGAGTCTTTAAACCTCTTTTGTTGACCACCAGCATTATGCTTTCCATTTTTAAGTTCGGAATAGAGTAGTTGCTTTGGAAGACAATATACGTATATAGGTGGCAGCTGGTGTTCCCTGAGAATTCAGGTGCAAATGGCAAATCCGACCTTCATTGAGAAGGGCTTTAATACATTTGGAAAGGGATTAGGTTTCATCTTGTTCATCCTCGTCTGGTCCAAACCTACCGCCAACTAGTTCAAAATTTCTCCTGCCTCTTGGAGTTCAGAAGTTGGAAGCAAGAGAGTGGGTGACCAGTGTCAATCGTACGCATCGTTTATGGGGGATAGGAGTTGTCTTTCCAGCCACATCTGGAGGTCTGTAGGGTCCCAAAATTGAAAGTAGACCGGGGCGGGAACACTGGCATTCCTGATGCTGTGAGTTGCCACCCAACATCAGCCCCAGCCAGCCTGGTCAATGGCTAGGGATGGTGGAGGTTCAAGCCCGCAGGTTCTTCATCCCTGACGTAGGGATTGAAAAGCACAGGAGCTGAGATGAAATCTTCTGGCTCCTTCTAACCCAACGGCTATGGAGCAGAGCAGCAGCCTTTCGGCATCAGCTTCTGGAATCTACACTCTGGGTACCTTCGGAGCCACTTCAAAATGGTAGACCCCAGCCCCATACCTGAGGTCATTGGGATCAAAAGCCACCAAGAGGTCCAGGAGTATCCTGCTTTTCGCGTATTATCGGCACATGGCCTGTTTTGTCATTGCATGTACCGGTTGTTGTTGTTAGACCTAATACAGGCATTTACATTAAGCATTTTGAGTGGCAAGTTTTTATTTATACTTTTCAATTTTATACAATTTAATTAGTTTTACAATCAATTTAACATTTCAAAGTTTGACTTCCCCCTCTTTCTGCAGTTCCTTAAATTGATTTTTTAAATATCTTCTGCATATCCAAATTCATTTAATTTGCTCATGTATTCATCCACTTTAAATATATACTCTTATAAAACTGCAGGTTGTTACAATAATCCTGCCAATGTTCTTATCTGTTTACAATTTATCTGTAAATATTCAATAAACCATTTCCATTCTTTTATAAAGAGCTTGTTATCTTGATTTCTTATTGTTCCAGTAAGTTTCATCATTTCCACATATTGCCTAAGTTTCTGTATCGATTCTTCCTTTACTGGGATTTCTGCTTCTTTCCACTTTGAGGCAAGTAGCATTATTGCTGCTGTAGTAGCATACGTAAATAAATTTCTGTACAATTTAGGTAGTTTTGTGCATAAAAATATCAAAAGAAAGACTTCTGGGTTGTTGTTTTTTAAAATAAAACTTATCCTTTTCAATTCATTGTATATCATTTCCCAGGAAATGGGAAATTGAGTGGCAAGGACTCTGTTTGGTCATGTTGCTAGTGTGAAAGGAATGAGATGCTGGTGACAATTGAAATTTTAAAAAATGTGAAATGGGGTTTCAGCTTTGAGAGGCCTCTCTTCCCAGTTCTTCCTCCTCAGTAGCCTCAGAATAGGAAGGAAGGGACCTGTCTTTCATAATAATATAATAATAATTTAATATTTATACCCCACCCATCTTGCTGGGCTTCCCCAGCCACTCTGGGTGGCTTCCAACAAAATATTAAAATACAGTAATGCATCAAACATTAAAATCTTCCCTAAACAGGACTGCCTTCAGATGTCTTTTTAAAGTCTGGTAGTTGTTGTTCTCTTTGACATCTAGTGGGAGGGCATTCCACAGGGTGGGTGCCACTACCAAGAAGGCCCTCTGCCTGGTTCCCTGTAACTTGGCTTCTCACAGTGAGGGAACCGCCAGAAGGCCCTCAGCACTGGACCTCAGTGTCCGGGTAGAATGATGGGGGTGGAGACACTCCTTCAGGTATACTGGACCAAGGCCGTTTATGGCTTTAACGGTCATCACCAACACTTTGAATTGTGCTTGGAAACGTACTGGGAGCCAATGTAGGTCTTTCAAGACCGGTGTTATATGGTCTTGGCGGCCTCTCCCAGTCACCAGTCTAGTTGCCGCATTCTGGATTAGTTGTAGTTTCCGGGTCACCTTCAAACGTAGCCCCACGTAGAGCGCATGGCAATAATCCAAGCGGGAGATAACTAGAGCATGCACCACTCTGGCAAGACAGTCCACAGGCAGGTAGGGTCTCAGCCTGCATACCAGATGGAGCTGGTAGACAGCTGCCCTGGATACAGAATTGACCTGCACCTCCATGGAAAGCTGTGAGTCCAAAATGACTCCCAGGCTGCGTACCTGGTCCTTCAGGGGCACAGTTACCCCATTCAGGACCAGGGAGTCCTCCACACCCGCCCGTCTCCTGTCCCCCAGTACTTCTGTCTTGTCAGGATTCAACCTCAATCTGTTAGCAGCCATTCATCCTCCAACCGCCTCCAGGCACTCTGACTTCCTTCACCTGCTGCCCACACTCCTCTTCTCTCCTGAGCGATGGACCTGATTCTCCTCAGGCCAGACCTTCCCTGTCTAAATAATGTCTGACAGGCAGTTCTCCCTCCGCCTCTCTTGCTTTGTTATTAATTTTGAGGCATCTGGAGCTCCCCTTTCCAGCTGCTGCATCCCTGTCATTTGGAGAGCTCTTCCTGCTCCCTCTAGCACTGGCCCAGATAGCACTGCAAATGGTCCTGTGGCAAAGTTTGGCTGTTCTTTACTCACTCACCTGCTGGCTGGTTTGAGGGCGGAGGATCCCAGGCAGTGGGTGATAATTAAATAAATGCGCCCCAAAGAATTTGGGAATTATGGAGACAGAACTACCTAAATTGTACAGTAATACCTCTGTGAACATCCACCTTGTCTAGCGTCCATTCCGGCGAACGTCCGCAGAAAACCCGGAAGTACCAGAACGGGTTACTTCCAGGTTTGCCACATGCACAGAAGCGCTAAATCGCACTCCGCGCATGTGCGCAGACGCAGCGCTCCGTAACGGATCCCGGCCGCAAAACGAGGTACGACTGTATAGAAATTTATTTATGTATGCTACTGCAGCAACAAGAATTCTACTTGCCCCAAAGTGGAAAGAAGCAGAAGTCACAGCAAAGGAAGAATGGATACAAAAACTTGTGGAATATGCAGAAATGGCGCAACTTACCAGAAGAATACGAAATCAAGATAACAAACTTTTTGTAAAAGAATGGAAATGGTTTATTGACTATCTACAGATAAATTGCAAACAGATAAGAACATTGGCAGGATTAATGTAAAAACCTGCAGTTTTATATGAGTATATATTTGCAATGGGAACGTTGGCGGTGTTGTGGGTAAAACCTCAGCGCCTAGGACTTGCCGATCGCATGGTCGGCGGTTCGAATCCCCGTGGCGGGGTGCGCTCCCGTAGTTCGGTCCCAGCGCCTGCCAACCTAGCAGTTCGAAAGCACCCTTAAGTGCAAGTAGATAAATAGGGACCGCTTACCAGCGGGAAGGTAAACGGCATTCCGTGTGCTGCGCTGGCTCGCCAGATGCAGCTTGTCACGCTGGCCATGTGACCCGGAAGTGTCTGTGGACAGCGCTGGCTCCCGGCCTATAGAGTGAGATGAGCGCACAACCCTAGAGTCTGGCAAGACTGGCCCGAACGGGCAGGGGTACCTTTACCTTTACCTTATATTTGCAATAGATAAATAAGCAGAAGACATATAAAAAATAAATTTAAGGAACTGCAGAAAAGGGGTGGAAGGAAGTCAAATTTTGAAATGTTAAATTGATTGTAAAACTAATGAAATGTATAAATTTGAAAAAATATAAATAAAAAAACTTAAAAAAAAAAGATAAATGTGTGAGCGGAACAAACTTCCACCCGTGCCACAGGACTCTCACTCCAAACCCTCCCCCCCATTATGTGCTGAACCCAAATCTTCTCCAGAGAGATTTGGGGGAGCACAGGAGATGGAAGGATCAGGGGAAAGTCTCGTAGTACAAGCAGAAGTTTTTCCGCTTGTGCAAATGCTTCTTGGTGCTATGTTGAACAAAACCCAATGTTCCATAAAGAACAAATATTTTTGTAAATGATATTTCAATACTTCTTTGGCAAGGCATGCTAGCAGATAACTCAGAGGTTCATCATGCTCCCTATGAAACCATTCTTCTCTTAACGTCGAAAAACAACTCATCTTTCTTTCGTCAAACGTTGGAGGTTGTGAAACCAATTTGCTTACATATGTGTCGCCCATCATGGCCCGCAGGCTAGACAGAATATTGGCGACCTAAAATCAAGCCATATCCTTCTCTTGAAAGATCCCAGCCTACAAATTTGTAAAACCATGTCTTGGATGAATGAGGGTGTACAGAGGCTGGTGTCACCTGTCCCTTTGGGGCCCTGAGTTCAAGTGAAGCCAGCAGTAGCAATGTGTTGACCGCTTGCCCTGTGCTGAGCATCAGGACCCTGATCCGACCTGCTCTGGCAGGCTCTTACTCCCTGGAAAACCATAGTGGTGTCTGCCATAGAACCACCACTATTGACAGGCCCACCTCGATTCCTCTCCCACTAAACATATAAGACTTCAAGCCCAGTTACCATATTTTTCGTCCCATAGGACACACCTAGTTTTTGGGGGGGGGAAATAAAGGAAAAAATATTTTCCTTTATTTCCCCCCCAAAACCAGGTCGGGGAACAGCGGGATGGCGGTGCTGCGCCTCCCCGCTGTCCCCCGAGTTTGTGGGGCTGGCCTATGTCTGCCCGGCGCACGGGGCGCTCTGCTTCAGAGCGCCATGCGCGCCGGGCGGCAGGCTGCTATCTGCAGTGCGGGGAGCCCTGCGGGAACTCCTGCAGGGCTCCCCACGCTGAGGATGTCTGCCCGGCGCAAGGGGCGCTTTGCTTCAGGGCGGCTCGCGCACCGGGCGGCATCTGCTATCTGCAGCGCGGGGAGCCCTGCGGGAACTCCCGCGGGCTCCCCAGGCTTGCAGGGGTCGGTGCGCACCGACCCCTCTCGCTCTCCAAGCTTCAGCGAAAGCCTGTATTCGCCCCATAGGATGCACACAGATTTCCCCTTCATTTTTGAAGGGGGAAAAGTGCGTCCTATAGGGCGAAAAATACGGTACATGAAAAACACACGTTTTATATTGTCCTGGGTGCTATATAAAATTTCTCTCTTGTATTTAGGGTCCTTAATGCACTGGGCCTGGAAGCGACATCGATAGCCGTCATGGGACAGAGTGAATCAGAGCCACAGGAGGAGCAAGAGGTAACGCCAAAAAACGAGAGACATTGCACACACTTTTGTAAATCAAGAAAATCTTTAATAATAATAACAAAAAAAACGGGCTAGAGCTGTTCTGCTTTCCCTCCTGCAATTTGCCCATCCACCCCTTTTGCAGCTTTCCTTTATCCCTGTTAAGTTTCTGTTGCTGTGTAGAGAATCATCTTTGCTTCTAGACGGAGACGTTATTTTTGCTTGTTGGTTGGCTCTGTTCTTTTGAAGGCCTTGGGAATTAATGGAAACCCTAGTTAATGAATGAATGAATGAATGAATGAATGAATGAATGGGACGTGGGTGACGCTGTGGGTTAAACCACAGAGCCTAGGACTTGCCGATCAGAAGGTCGGTGGTTTGAATCCCCGCGACGGGGTGAGCTCCTATTTCTCGGTCCCTGCTCCTACCAACCTAGCAGTTCGAAAGAATGCCAGTGCAAGTAGATAAATAGGTACCGCTGCAGCAGGAAGGTAAACGGCATTTCCATGTGCTGCTCTGGTTCATGCTGGCCACATGACCCGGAAGCTGTACGCGGGCTCCCTTGGCCAGTAAAGGGAAATGAGCTCTGCAACCCCAGAGTCGTCCGCGACTGGATCTAACGGTCAGGGGTCCCTTTACCTTTTAGTTGCTATCAAAGGAACGTTTCTTGTGTGAGCTGAATGGAAACTTAGGCATGACTGCTTGAAACAATCTTTCTTATATAATAATTTTTATTAGTTTTCAATTACAGTCCACTAATAGCCTCATTATAACAATGCCAAATTATAATACAAGTACTAATACCAGTCATTCAAATACCAAATTATATAATTTAGATGGCCCCCCACTTGCTAGAATTGATGGTGTGATGATTTTCTTTATTTCTGCGTTCCAAAATCTTATTAATTTCAGTTACATTCCAGTCAAAATAATAATTCCATATACAGCAACTGCAATATTAATAACATACAGTCATACTTCGGGTTGAGCTTTTTCGGGTTGCGCTCTGCGGGTTACTTCCGGGTTTCGGCACTCGCGCATGCGCAGACGCTCAAAATGATGTCACACGCATGCGCGGAAGTGGCGATTCGCGACCCGCACACGCGCAGACGCGGGTTGCGTTTGCTTCAGGATGTGAACGGGGCTCTGGAATGGATACCCGTTCGCAACCAGAGGTACCACTGTATTTGTGTTCACACATTAAATGATTTATGAAGCTACAAGTGAGGCACTCAAACTATATCCTTGAAACACCCGCCACAACCTGGCCTATACCCACTGCCCCAGGAAACCCTCTAACCTCTTTCCCCCTCCTCTGCGTTGGAGTCCTCCATCCCTGATCCTGCCCTTCAGTGTCTGCTGTGTTTTCTTCAACTGCAGGATGCAACCCTGACCGCTGTACTTTCCAACGTCAAGCTTTTTGTGGCAGATCAGCTGCAGGCCAGCATGGTGAGTAGAACGGGGACAGAGACCACTTTGGGGGGTCTGCCTTGGGGAGGTATGCAATGGGTGCTGCCACCTGCAGCACACCTGTACAAAACCGCCTCCTAGCACAGACACCAGGAAACCTAGGTCTGTGTTTCCTGCTGCCAGGGACAGATACCTCTTTGCATGGGTGTCAAACTAAGTGGGGAGGGACACACACTGCTAGAGGATGGGTTGTGTAATCCTGAGGAAAGGGATCTGTTTCTTCAGTCCTTCGGAAAGCAGATTCCTTGCTTCACCTCCCCACCTTATAAGGTAGATGTGGGAACTGTCACCATATTTGCTCTTGCACGATAAAAGCAAAGTGCCACGCCTTTGTTTGCTTGTTTTATCTTGCTTCTCTGAGCAAGTTGGTGACCCAACCATTAACGCCTAATCGAAGTCCAATATAAAAGCAACCAATGAAAATAATCTCAAGAGTAGGCCACTTGAAGCACCTCAGAAAACATCCCTGGAATAAGCCAGATTTATTTTTTATATCTATATCTATCTCTATATCTATATCTATAATTTTTGTTTGATTTTACATATATAAAATTATAGCAATGCAACCATGCACATCAACGGTTGAGAGATTCCTCTGAATCTCTGCACTTCCCACCTTCCCCTCCATGGATCCCATTGTCAAACCTTCTCTACTGCATCTTTTTCAATAGTCCATCTTTCGTAAAACTCCACTGTCTCCATAGTTCTTACTACATTACAAGTGTTATTGCAACCCTGCTAGTGTTTTCATCTGCTTACAGTGGTCTCCAAGATAAGGAATAAGCCAAATTTAAACACACTTCAATCAGCAACATTTGTCACTGAGAATTCAAAGCCTGTCGAAGCAGTAGAGTCTCGGGTACCTTCCTATAAGCAGGAAGAGAAGAAGATCTCTGAATGGGGGGCATTCCACCGTGTTAGCTTGCTAAACACACAGCAGCTAGATGCTGGGTGCCGAGACGGGCACCAGAGGCTTGTTTCGTTGCATTTACCAGCAGCGTCAAGAAAACAGGCTCGCCTCGTTGGAGGCTAAAATTATGCCCGTTTAGTCACAAAATTATTATCCTGCTATTGCATTTTAAAGGCAGTGAAGAGGTTTGGTCTGGTGAGCTTCGCGGTCCGTGTGGCTTCCTAAGGCCAGTCGCATTCTGGCTCTCCAGGGCAGGTGGATGCTAAAAGCAATTATCCCACACACCCAAAACCACTTTACCTGTAAATTCCAGTGATGGGCAAACCCCTGGGGCCACACCCACGGCAGATAATTGACAGCTGCCTGTTCAAGGTTGGAATCTTCTATGCATCGACCCAGAACAGTAGAGCCTCTTGGGCTGTGTCTCTGCACTAAGGAACGGGGCTGCCCTGAGTGAGTCCCGCAGTAAAGTGAATCAGTGGCCGGGCACAGAATGCCAGCCTGCCACCTTTCCAAGCAGGCCATAACCCACACACCAACTGGGCGCTAACCCTTCCCCACAGGTGCTGGGAGTCATGATAGGAGTCGGGCTCTCCGTGCTGCTTGTTGCCGCCTTGATCCTGGTGCTGATCCGCCGGTTCCGCCTTCAGAGTAAGTTCCTATGGGGCTGTGGGAAGTGGGCGCCCCATGCCAGTGGGCAGCTTTTTTGCCAAGGTGGGGCAGGGCCAGGCCAGGCCTGCTCACCTGACCTGATCTTTGGTTTCCTCCTTCCTCCCTTCCCTGCAGAGGTCCAGGCCCAGGAACAACCCAAATATCGGTTTCGCAAGCGGGACAAAGTGTTGTTCTACGGGAGGAAGATAATGCGCAAGGTAATTGGAGGAAAGGGACAGTGTGTGTGTGTGTGTGTGTGTGTGTGTGTGTGTGTGTGTGTGTTTGGCATGGAATGGTTGTGCTGGAGTGGTAGAACAACTTCTTTGAGATGAATTGGTTGACTTGGGAATGGGGAATTATGCGGCGTCTCCGCGAATGGCTTCTATGCATCCCGAAGCTCACTTGGGGTCGGTCTGTCTGGGCCAGTCACCGTGACTCTGGCCCTTCTGCTATTGCTTATAATATTTATTAAATTTTCTGTTTCCCAATTTAAAGTACAGTCCCACCTTGGATCCTGAATGCCATGCGAGTCAAACGTTTTGGCTCTCGAACGCCGCAAACCTGGAAGAGAGTGTTCCGGTTTGCGAACGTTCTCTGGAACCCAAATATCCAACAAGGCTTCCGATTGGCTGCAGGAGCTTCCTGCAGCCAATCAGAAGCCGTGCTTTGGTTTCCGAATGTTTTGGAAGTCGAATGGACTTCAGGAACGGATTCCGTTTGACTTCCGAGCTACGACTGTACTCATTTGAACATCCTTAAAATATCAGTGACTTCCCTTCTCTTTCCATGGTTCATTCTACATATCATAAATCCCTGCATATTTTACAGAAACGATACAATTCATTATTCCATTATTACATCCATCATAACTTATTGACACTGCTGAATTTATCTTAACGCTGTCAGCATTTTCATCTGTACACAGTTATTTCCCATCTATTCAATAAACATTTTCCAATCTTCTCTAAACATCTGTTCTTCTTGTTCTCTTATTCTATATGTTAAGTCTGCAAGCTGCTCGTACTCTGTCAACTAAAGTTGCCACTCTTCTTTGTTTGGGACCTCACTCATTTTCCATTTTGGGGCTAAGAAAACACGGACTGCAGTAGTAGCATACATAAACAACCCTTTTTGACACCTGGGAATTTCAGTCTGCTTATTCAGGAAAATACCTTGGACAGTCAAGGCTTTGGCAGGTGTGGGAGCAGGGACTGTTGAGGGTGTTTATGTGGCTGGGCCAGGATCAGTCCCTTCCTGTTGATATTCGTCATGTGGTTCCCAAGATACCTGCCCAGGGGGAGAAGCTGATATGCAAAGCATGGCTCTTGGGAGGGTAACCTGCAGCCTTCATTGAGGTGCCTTGATCCTGGCTAGTAAATGTGTGTAACAAAAGACCGGTAGCAGGTATATAGGGCTGGGTGGCTGCAGAGTTCCTCCTTCCACTTACCACATTTCCTTTCTTGCTAGGTTTCTCAATCCACTTCCTCTCTGGTTGACACCACCATGTCTGCTTCCCGTCCGCGCATGAAGAAGAAGCTCAAGATGTTGAACATTGCCAAAAAGTGAGTCGGTCAGCTAGAGCAGAAAGCATGCACATGTCAAGGAAACGAAGGGCCATATTTGGGCAAAGTCTAGCTCAGGCATAGGCAAACTTGGCCCTCCAGATGTTTTGGGACTACAGTTCCCATCATCCCATCGTCCTGCTAGCTAGGGATCATGGGAGTTGTAGGCCAAAAACATCCGGAGGGCCGAGTTTGCCTATGCCTGGTCTAGCTGCCACATTCTGGATTACTTGTAGTTTCCAGGTCAACTGCAAAGGTGGCCCAACGTAGAGCGTATTTCAGTAGTCCAAGTGGGAGATAACTAGAGCATGCACCATTCTGGCGAGGCAGTCTGCAGGCAAGTAGTTAACCTGCACAAACACACAAATTGGGTCCTTCTTCGGACATGCCTCTGTATCCCTTCAAGTTCTGCATCTTTGCTCCCTTCACCTGTTAGGACTAGAAACTTGGAGAGAGAGAGAGAGAGAGAGAGAGAGAGAGAGAGAGAGAGAGAGCGAGAGAGAGAGCATGCATCATGAGCCTTGCAACTTGCAATGTTGTTTATTCCTAAGTGGGCACAGTGAACTCGGGGCAGGATAGCGATATAGAAATGAAACAGAGGACCTGGTGTGAAGGAGGGAGTGAATCCAGTGCCTCTTTCAGGCCTTAAAAACTGTTGAACGCCCTTCCATCAAATGTCAAGGAAATAAGCAGTTCTTCTGTTTTTAAAAGACATCTGAAGGCAGCCCTGTTTAGGGAAGTTTTTAATATTTAATTCTGTATTGTTTTTAACACTCAATTGGGAGCTGCCCATAGCGGCTGGGGAAACTCAGCCAGATGGGCGGGGTATAAATAAAAAATATTATTATTATTATTATTATTATTATTATTATTATTATTATTATTAAACTGGCACATTCCCCCAAAAGCCAAAATGAGCATGGAAGTAAGAGGGGTGTATTAGTTGCTTATTTGCTTGGGGAATACAGTCATACCTCAGGTTACAGATGCTTCAGGTTGCATGTTTTCGGGTTGCGCAATGCGCCGAACCCGGAAGTACTGGAATGGGTTACTTCTGGGTTTCGGCGCATGCGCAGAAGCGCCAAATCGTGACCCATGCGTGCGCAGATGTGGTGCTGCGGGTTGCGAACGTGCCTCCCGCACGGATCATGTTCACAAGCCGAGCGTCCATTGTAGAGGGAAGGAGGGAGTCTCTGTCTTTATTTGCAAGAACAAGAAGCTGGCTGGTTGGCTTCCTTCCATCCCTCTGAGGAACCTCCGCCTTTTCCTCCCTCTGCTCAGGATCCTGCGTATCAAGAAGGAGCTGCCCACCCTTCAGCTGAAGGAGCCGCCCCCCTCCGTCCTGGAAGCCGATCTCACAGAGTTTGACGTGGCCAACTCTCACCTGCCCTCGGAAGTGCTCTACATGCTGAAGAATGTGCGGTATGTGCTGGGGGGGTTCAGGTTGTGACCTGGATAGGAGGTCAAGGGGGAAGCCGCAGGAAGTACAGTGGTACCTTGGGTTACAGATGCTTCAGGTTATAGACTCCGCTAACCCAGAAATAGAAACTTGGGTTAAGAACTTTGCTTCAGGATGAGAACACCAATCGTGCTCCAGCGGTGCGGCGGCATCGGGAGGCCCCATTAGCTAAAGTGGTGCTTTAGGTTAAGAACAGTTTCAGGTTAAGAACGGACCTCCGGAACGAATTAAGTACTTAACCCGAGGTACCACTGTACCTGGGCAGCTGGCACTGCCATTGAACAGAGCGTGCCTCTGCTTTGCCACAGAGTCATGATCCTGTTGCCAGGCCACAACCCTTCACCAGAATGTAGGGAGCCAGACGATGATACAGTTAACAAAATTAATAAGAATATGATGGTGGTGGGGAAGGTGATGCTTTTGCATGCATGCTTCAAGCTGGAGAGAGGCCGTTTTTCAGCTTTTGCCAAAACGCTTCCCAATTTGAGGCTGCTGAACAGGCAAATCCTCATATTGTGGACAACTCCCATCAGCCGCAGCCAGCAAGGGATTATGGGAGTTGTAGTCCGAAACATCTGGAGGCCACCATCTTGGCTACCCCTGAAGTAACAGCTACATCTCCAGCTTTCAAGTTTCCCTGCATTGTTTTCCTTGGTGTAGATTTGAGCAGTGTGTTCCACACAACATTTGGGGCGGCCATTTACTAGCTTCTGCCACTCTTCTTCTTGCTGCTTCTGCTACTCTCAGGAGAATCCAACGACCTGGTTTTTAGAACAGTACACAGAAATGCCTGCCGGGGAAGGGAGGGAATTCAAGCAAATTGGATTGCTGTGCGTGGGGAATAACAAGAATTAATGTTCCTAACAAGTGGCCTTTGTGCACATTCACCACACCTCATAGAGGATGTGCATATAGCCTCACCGAGAAGAGGAAATTGTGTCTGGGGAACAGGTTGCTAAATCCTCTCCCCAGCTCCTTGGCTTTGCTGCTGCTGCTGCTGCTGCTGCTATCCTTTTTTTTTAAAAAAAATTAATTATTATTTTTTCAATGCAAAATTACAACAAAAATTAGAAACATTGAATCCAAAATAAAGCAGTACAAGCAAGCAAAAGAAAAAAACAAAACAAAAAATCCCCACATCTACAAATAAAACCATATCATCATTCTAATCGTTACATATGTATACACATATTGACTTCCTTCCTTTGTTCTAAGACCTCGAAATTTTTACTCTTTCTAAATTGTGTCTAATATAGATTACCTCTATCTTTATACTTTTTGCACCATTTATCTCTTTCTTTAACCCTGCAAAGCTTCATTCGTTACATACCGATATACTTACTCCAGAACAATGTTTTTTCATATACTCTTTAGCACATCCCCATTCTTTTAATAATTTTTGGTCCAATTGTCCCCTTATGAATGCTGTGAGCCTTGCCAGATGTATATATTCACAAAATTTAATTTGCCGTTCTTTCATTGATGGAATTTTTCTCCCTTTCCAATTTTTTGCTATGAGCATCCTGGCAGCTGTTGTCACATAGAGGGATACTTTCCTTTGATTGTCAGGAATATCGTTTGTGATTATACCTAAAAGGAATGCCTTGCTGCTGCTATCCTTATGGGTTTTGCAGTCAGCCCAGAGCAAATAGCCAACATTGTTATTATTAGTAGTAGTAGTATATTACCCTATACCTGCAGATCTCAAGATGGTTCTTAATGCAAAATCACAGTATAAAAACACAAAATATGTAAGAGAAACAAAAACAACCCAATAATTCCCTATGTCCACAACAAATTTTAAAAGGGCATTGGATGTCAATCAGCCAGAGGCCTAGTTGAAGAGGAATGCTTTTGCCTGGTGTCTAAAGGTGTATAATGAAGGCGCCAGGCAAACTTCCCTGGGGAGAGCATTCCACAGACAGGGAGCCACTGCAGAAAAGGCCCGTTCTCGTGTTGCCACCCTCTGGACCTCTTGTGAAGGAGGCACACGACGAAGGGCCTCGGAAGTTGATCTCAGGGTCCCGGTAGGTTCATATGGAAAGAGGCAGTCATTGAGGTATTGTGACCCTGAGCCATTTAAGGCTTTATAGATCAAAACCGGCACTTTGAACTAGGCCCAGAAACTAATCGGTGGCCAGGGCAGTCAGACCGGGATCGGTGTAATGTGCTCAAACCGTCTTTCTCCGATGAGCAACTGAATTCTGATGTTTCTGAACTAGCTGGTGTTTCTGAACCCTCTTCAGGGGCATGACATGGTGCAAGGAGAGTGTTGTGGTGATGGTGCCCTCTTCCTTCCTCGCAGGGTGCTGGGCCACTTTGAGAAGCCTTTGTTCCTGGAGCTGTGCAAGCACATGACCTTCCAGCAGTGCCAGCAAGGCGAGTACGTTTTTCGCCCGGGTCAGCCTGACACCAGCATCTACGTGGTCCAAGATGGAAAGCTGGAGCTCTTCCTGTCTGAGCAGGTGAGGGCAGAGGGGAGCTCAGTCGGGCAACATCAGGAAACTCCGTGGGGGCGATTCCATAGCTGTGCATGGCTGTGCGGCTCCGAGGGCAAGAGTTGGGCATGGCCTGGCGTTCGTCACGGCAGGGAACGAACAGAGCTGCACAAGACCCATTGGCACAGTTGTGTGCAGCTCTCGTTCGTTTCAGTGGGGCTTGTGTGGGAGACCTTGTTTGTTGTTCCTGCAAAGGATGACACGGGGATAGGTCCCCTGGTTGGCTTGGAGCACGGCTAGCCAATTGCAAATCTATTTGTTTGGTTGAAGAAGACAGAGTACCTACCAGAAAAGAATGGCAGATTAATTTGATGGAAAATGCCAAATTGGCAAAAATGACCGGAAGAATCAGAAATTGGGAAGACCAACATTTCAATAAGGAATGGGGAACATTTATAATTTATCTTAAAAACCATTGTAAACAGTTAAAATTGTTAGCATGGCTGGAATAACACTTGTGCAGTTGTACCTTGGAAGTCAAACGGAATCCATTCCGGATGTCCTTTCAACTTCTGAAATGTTCAGAAACCAAGGTGCGGCTTCCGTTTGGTTTCCAATTGCGCAGGCACACCGCAAACAATAGCGGAAGCTGCACTGGACATTCGGCTTCCCCAAAAACATCTGAAAACCATAATAATAATAATTTATTATTTATACCCCGCCCATCTGGCTGGGCTTCCCCAGCCACTCTGGACGGCTTCCCAAAAAAATATTAAAATGCTGTAATACATCAAACATTAAAAGCTTCCCTAAACAGGGCTGCCTTCAGATGTCTTCTAGAACCAGAACACTCACTTCTGGTTTTTGATCATTTGGGAGCTGGCATGTTCTACTCCCAAGGCTTTCGGGAGCCGAGGTACGACTGTAGTTTAATGTTGAATTTTGGACAGAATGGAGATGTAAAAGATTTGGATTATTATAAAAGATGCAGGAGGAAATGATTAACAATAGGACCCACAGAGGAGAAGAGGGAAGTCCAGGAGATTCCTTGGAGTCTTGTTATATATTGGATATGTGATTGTAAAACTTTGATATGAAAACCAAATAAATAATTGTTTAAAAATAAATAAATCTCTTTGTTTGATTCAGGATGGGAAAGAGACCCTTGTGAAGGAGGTCTTTCCGGGCGACAGCGTGCACAGCCTCCTCAGCATCCTGGACGTCATCACGGTAGGATCCTTGTCCACCTCAGCCTGTTAGAATCCTAGATACAGAAGGGGCCTGCGAAGCCATCTAGTCTGGCCCCTTTGTCCACGCAGCGTCTGCAATGCAGGATGCAACCACCGCATCCCAGACCTCTAGGGGAGGGGAGTCCACCCCTTCCTGAGGCAAGTCTGTTCCCCTGTCAGACAACTCTTGCGGTTACACCTAAATCTGCTTCCTTGCCATTTCCACCATGTGACTCCAGGCTCCAAGTTCTTCTAGTTGTGGACTCCAGCCTCATTGCTCCTTCTCCCACCCATGCCGCTCCCTCCCCTGGCTTGCCCCATGGGATGAGCTAAAGGTAGGGACCGATCCCAAGGCTAGCAGCAGCTGAGGCACCATGATCTCTTCTGTGTCATGGAATTGGTGGAGCAGAAGGATCCAGATCCGTTTAAGTCTAGGGTGGCTGACCCATGGTCTTGCAGCTGTTGCTAGGCTCCACCTCCCATCATCCATGACTGTAATGGTTATAGGGGTTGCTCGTGCATAAGTTACTGCCACTCTGGGCTTGGTTGCCTGGTTAAACCTTTCTTGTCTGGACAGCCATTAGCTCCGTGGCTGCTCAGTCACTAGCAGAATCCGTCAGTGGGTGTTTCTTGAACTTCTTCCAACACAGAAGTTCTTTGACGCCAAGTCTCCTCCTACTCTCCCTGCGCGAAAGTCTTCTGCACAGGGTGGGTGTGGGCAGAGGAGGATCTGTGCTCTCCCCGCTGGTCTCCGGCGAAGAGTCCTGGAGCCCTTCCACCGATTCCCCCATCAGCCCCCCTTCACCCCTGGTGTTACGCTGATTGCCTTCCCCAGCAGATGGGCTGCCTCTCCCCCTGCTGGGCCCCTCTCCAGCATCGCTCGGGAGCCTTGCCTCCTCCTCTAGCTCCGATGGCAGTTCCCTGACAATGACCATTGGCCATGCTGGCTAGGGTTGGAGTTGGGAGTCCAACAATCCCCAGTGGGGCCCCACGGGTACCTCTCTCCCCCACCATTTCCCCGTTTTAAGCAGCTGCCTTCTGACAAAAAAGGCATGGTTGTCTAGGAGGATGGGCCCTTTGGAGTGGCGGGTGTGGGTCGAATCAGGGGCAGCCTCCTGTTGTTCTAAGATTGGTTTCCCAACAGGGTCACCAACGCCCGTACCGGACAGTCTCTGCACGGGTAGCTGAGGACTCCACAGTCCTGCGTCTGCCAGTGGAGGCCTTCTCAGCTGTCTTTGAGAAGTACCCTGAGAGCCTGGTCCGAGTGGTGCAGGTGAGTGCCCTGCCCATTGCTTCACTGTCTCCAGAGTGGTCTTTCCCTCTCTGCCCCCTGTCCTTCCCCCCCCTTCCTCTTTCTCTTTTCCCCCCATGCATTTGGCCCGGCTTATATGCACAACGGTTGACCTCCAGATCATGTTGTTGAGTATATTCCACATACTTGCCATGGGTGATGGTTGAGCAGGGGTTTCCAGGATGTTTGTGTGTCTTTGTATAAGTCATTGACTCTTACCATGATTGGCAGAAGCAGGCCACGAGATGATGATGACAAAAATGGATGGAAAAAGAGGGCTCATCCCCCACTTGTCACAATCTTCAGAATACCACATCTCTGAAAGTGTTCAGCCAAGGCATGCCCAGGAACTTAACAGCTGCTGGAGGCTTTTATCCTTTTTTTGGGGGGGTGTCATCTTCTGGGCATCCAAATGCCATTTGGATTTAGCCAATCCAAGGCAGAATTGTGGGGCTCAGTCTTTTTGATAACCCAAGTAGCTTCCAAGTCCTTGAAAGACGTGGTGGTGGAGAAGAGAGGTTTCTGAAACCTCCTCGCCAATCCCTGCTACAGAGAACTCCACAAGCTATGATCGGACTGAAGCGACCCACGGACTGAGAGAATTGAAAAGGGAATTGAAAAGCTCCCCTTGCAAGGAAATTGTGCAACTGACCTGCCCTTCTGCCTCTTTCCCTTTCAGATCATCATGGTGCGCCTTCAGAGAGTCACCTTCTTGGCTTTGCACAACTACCTTGGCCTGACCAATGAGCTTTTCAGCCACGTGAGTTCCTGTCCTACCCCATTCCACCTTCTCTCCCCCAACCTTGTCCGGCTGGAATCTGCTTTCAGAGTGGAAAGCAACTGTACCTGTTCCCTGAGTATGTGCAGAATACATCCCACCTTCCCTCTGCTGTGTTAGGGGTTAGGGCTTCTAAGCTAAGCAAAAGGCTTTGGCGGGCAGCATCTCTCCTCCACTACCACCCCCCTTCCACCCCTGCTTATGTGACAATAACAACAACAACAATTTATTATTTGTACCCCACCCATCTGGATGGGTCTCCCCAGCCACTCTGGGTGGCTTCCAACAAAGATTAAAAATACATTAAAATGTCACACGTTAAAAACTTTCCAGAACAGGGCTGCCTTCAGATGTCTTCTAAATGTCAGGTAGTTGTTTATTTTATCTCTTTGAAATCTGATGGGAGGGCGTTCCACAGGGCGGGCGCCACTACCGAGAAGGCCCTCTGCCTGGTTCCCTGTAACCTCACCTCTCGCAGTGAGGGAACCGCCAGAAGACCCTCGGCACTGGACCTCAGTGTCCGGGCAGAACGATGGGGGTGGAGACGCTCCTTCAGGTATACTGGACCGAGGTCGTTTAGGGCTTCAAAGGTCAACACCAACACTTTGAATTGTGCTCAGAAATGTATTCGGACAAACATGACTGTGTTCTCCATCCCCAGGAGATGCAACCGCTGCGGCTATTCCCCCAGTCGGGCCACACCTCTCGTACCAGCCCCGTCCGACACAGCAAGCGTGTCATTAGCGCCTCCTCCATCGAGGATGCCAAGGATAGCTCTGGAAGGCAGGGGGAAGCTTCCTCCAGGGACCAAGGTAAGGGAATTTGACCCGTGTGCATCTGACTTATCCATGGGGAGGCTGTGGGTGGGTCCTCTGTTTCCAGAGAGCCTGGTGCTCTGCAGGCCCCAGCTGCTAAACATTTAGCTCATCCCCAGCTGGACCTTCAACTTCCCCAACGCAGATGAGGCGAGGGAGGTAAAAACAAAGGATGCCACCACAGACGTGGATTTAGCTGTCTGTTCCAGGAAATAAGGGCTGTTCTTGGAATCAAAACTGGAGCTCAGGGGAGACAAGTGTGGGTTGTCAGTTTTCTGAGCAGCGCGAGCCTGCCCTCTTGTCTACTGTGCCCCAAACAGCTGCATTTGACTCCTTCCAAGCAGGCAGAAATTTAAGCCACTTCTCTTGGGTGCACCAATGTTTGGGGCAGCAAAGAAGCTTAGCCGCCCAGAGTGGGAGCCGCCCAGAGTGGCTGGGGAAACCCAGCCAGATGGGCGGGGTATAAATAAAGATATTATTATTATTATTATTATTATTATTATTATTATTATTATTAACAACAACATGAGGTGCCCACATGTCTCCTGGGCCTGGTGAGTGACAGTCTTTTATACTGCCAGGTGACCCGTTGAAAGCAGGTCTGCTGGAACCTCCCGCTGCCCCGCTGCTGAGTCGCTGCATCTCCATGCCAGTTGATATCTCAGGTATGTGCCTCTCTCTGCCTTGACCACCTTCTGCCTTCCTCTGGAGATGCAGAATCCGCGGGCCTTGGGCTCAGTCTGCTCCATTTCTCTGGTGTTCTTTCCTCACCCAGGGATCCAGAGGGGGCCCCGCTCAGACTTCGACATGGCCTACGAACGAGGCCGCATCTCAGTGTCCCTTCAGGAGGACAGCTCCGTCTCACTGGCCAGCTTCGCCCGGGTGAGTCTCTGGCGACTGGGATGCTCTGCTGGTGCCTGTGGGATGCTGCTGCTGCCCTAGATACACACACAGCTACATTATTATTATTATTATTATTATTATTATTATTTCTTTATATCCCACCCATCTGGCTGGGTTTCCCTAAGATGGAGCCTGTCAGGTGGTGATGTGTGGTTGTAGTTTCTCAGTCAGATGACTTCAGGTGAGAGAGAATTAGAATTACTCTGCATTTGTAGAAACTCTTGCATTGTTTCGTTTTTCTTATTGATTCAATAGCAACAACCAAAGTGCAAGCATATGACAAAAAGAAGCAAAGAATCAGAAATTCAAACCAGAAAGTGTCAGAGCCTAGAAGGGCAAAAGGAGAAATCGGGAAGACCAAATTTTTAACAAGGAGTGGGGGAAAATTATCTTAAAAGCCATTGCAAACAGCTAAAATCATTAGCAGGATTGGAATAACAGTTGTAGTTTATTTTGGGATATAATGGAGATGTAAAAGATTTGGATTATTCTAAAAGATGCAGGAGGAAATGGTTAATGAAAGGACGCACAGGGGGGAGGAGGGAAGTTCAGGAGATTCTTTGTAATCTTGTTTTTATGTTGGTTGTTGGATAATTGATTGTAAAACTTTAAATTGAAAAAGTATTTTTTTTTAAATAGAAGGGCAAAAGTAGAAAGATACAGTGCGACTCCAGTATTAACTCACGCAAAGTTTTGCTGTACAAATAATAAAGATTCAGAAAAATGAAAGTTTTCTCCACCTGTGAGTTTCATTGTTATTGAGAATAAAGGTTCTGTAGCTGAGGCAAACATCCACATATGTACTAACAACCATAAGAAACGGGTGTGCCTTCTTGTTCTTCTAAACATGCTGTTAGAGAAGATTAGAAAACGTTTATTGGAAAACGTTTATTGAATACATGGGGGGAATTGTGTGCTCTTGAAAACGTTGGCAGCATTAAGATAAATTCAACAGTGTAAATAAGTTTTGATGGATGTAATAATGGAATACCGAATGGTTTAGTTTTTGTAAAAAATGCAGGGAATTATGAAATGCAAAATGAACCATGGAAAGAGGAGAAGGGAAGTCATTGATATCTTGAGTATTTTAAATTGTAAACAGAAAATTTAATAAAAATTATATACAGTGGAACCTCAGTTTTCGAGCGTCTCGGAAGCCGAACGATTCGGAAGCTGAACGCTAAAAACCTGGAAGTAATTGCTTCCATTTTCAAATGTGCTTCATTTTCAAACGCTGTGTTTTTTCCATTTTTCCAATGGATTTTGCCAACTGCCCATTGATCCTCGGTTTTTGAACGTTTCGGCAGTCGAACAGTCTTCCGGAATGGATTACGTACGAAAACCAAGGTTCCAGTGTATATATATATATTAAAAAATGGGTTGTGCCTGGTGGAGATAGTGGGTTTCTTTCCTTTCCCACTCGCGGGAGCCTTCCTCTCTGGTAGCCTCTTGCCCCCTTTGCCCCCTACCCGAGCTTACCTTGTCACCATCCTTGGCAGTCAACATCCCATGAGCCCCGGGAGCGGAAATCGGTGACGGTGGAGGAGCAGCCGTCTGGGATCTATCACTACAACTACTGCGAGGACGACTCCGCAACGGGCGACTGTCCCTTCGGCCCCTACCAAGGATGCCAGACGAGCGCCATCTTTGAGGCTGCCAAGCGGGAGCTGGTCAAGCTCATGAAGATTGAGGTAGATGCCGTCTGGGATCCCTTACTTCTCATTCTGCATGGGAATTGGTTGTTTTTTAAGGCCACATAATTTTTTATTAGTTTTCAATTACAGTACAATACACACCTCTGGTTATGAACTTAATTCGTTCCGGAGGTCCGTTCTTAACCTGAAACCGTTCTTAACCTGGGGTACCACTTTAGCTAATGGGGCCTCCTGCTGCCACACAATTTCTGTTCTCATCCTGAGGTAAAGTTCTTAACCTGAGGTACTACTTCTGGGTTAGCGGAGTCTGTAACCCTAAGTGTTTGTAACCCGAGGTGTCTGTAACCCGAGGTACCACTGTAATCCAATAATAGCCTCATTTTAACAATGCCAAATTATAATACACTTCCTAATACCAATCATTCAGATGCCAAATTATATCATTTAGCCCCCCACCCCACCCCGGCATGCTAGAATTGATGGTTGGATGATTTACTTTATTTCTGCGTTCCAAAGACTATATTTTTGGGGGAAAATAATTAATGAATTCCTATGCCCCACAAATAACCCAGATATGTATTTTAAATAAAAGCACACATTCTACTCATGTAAAAACACCAGGCAGGCCCCACAAATAACCCAGAGATGCGTTTTAAATAAAAGGACACATTCTACTCATGTAAAAACACGCTGATTCCTGGATCGTCCGCGTGCTGGATTTAGAAGGCATTTGGGCCGGATATGGCCCCCGGGCCTTAGTTTGCCTACCCATGCATTGAATGATTTATAAAACTACAGGTGAGGCACTCAAACTGTATCCTTGTTCTTCCTGTGTGTGGCAATTGTTCTGTCCGTGATGTTTCTTCCTGTCCTTGTAAAATATTATGTCTATCTTTTCCCGGTTGTTGCTGTTCTCCATCACGCCTTGGGCAGATCTATATCCCATTGTTGTTTCAGAAATTCTTGATTGCTCTGTTTTCAAGGCCACATCAGAGGCTTCTTATCATCACTGGCTAGTTTTGTCCCTAGTTACGTCCCTGATTTCCAGTTGCTGGGGATCACAAGTAGTGAGCTCTCTCTACTTATTTGTGCAGAGGCTTTTAAATATATATTTCATATATATTTTAATGTTCATAGACTGAGCTTTTTTGGGGGGATGCAGCAAGGCGTTATACAACGTACAAAATTACAGTAAAAGGAATTTAAAAATCAATTTTAAAAACTGGTTAGGAAAAAGAACTTAAGGTTTCAAAGGCTATGATTCTTTCTATCAATCAGTTGCTAATCCCACACTGTCTTCTTCCTACCTGTAAGAAGTTGGTCGTGGATTTGTTGGCGGCAGGGCCCATTATTTAATCCTTCTTAATTGCGGAAACTTAAATTTCTGACATGTGGTTGAATCACTCCCACAAAATACCGACAGTCTGGAGTCACTCAAGAACCGTGACTGCAAAACTCATAAAAGCCTGATTGCGAAACTCGTAAAAGAATAATTACGTTCTGATCTACACATTAGTCTGGGAGGTGCCGATCAGGTCAATTTGCATTGAAATTAACAGAAATTAAATGCACTGTAAATTACATAAACAATTGGGGTCAGGGCTTACATCCAACTGCTTTAAGGTTCAGAGCCTTTTGAGGCCTGGAAAGGAGGTGAATCTTGGTGCCTTGAGGCAACTGCAGTCCCCAGGGTCTTAGAGGCGAGCCATGATAGCTAGACCAGTTCCGTATTAGTTTCATTTCTTTTCTTTTTTTTAAATAATGTTTATTACTTTTAAAAGAAAAAAAAGGGCAGAAAAAAGAAAACAAAAAAGAACGAATGAAACAATACAATATATAAACAATACAATACATAAAAACAATACAATACAAAAACAATACAATACAAAAACAATACAATACAATATATATATATATAACGAACCTTCCCCTAACTTATCTTTCATTTACTTGTTTCCTTGACCTCCTCGCACCTCCCCTTTTTGTATTCTAGTTCAATTATCTATCTCAGCAAATCCTTTCCATCTTTCCCAATTTTTTATCCTCTAATTTATCTTAATATAATATACTTTACCTTTCCTCTTTTCCTCCATTAACAATCTTTTTTTTCTTACCTATTCCTTTATGATATTTCTGCTAGAGCCACATAACTTCATTCCATCCTCCTTCTAACATTCCTTAATTTTACAATATTTCTGTAAGTAGTCTTTAAATTTATTCCAATCTTCTTCCACCGACTCTTCTCCCTGGTCTCAGATTCTGCCAGTCATTTCCGCCAGTATTAGTTTCATTTCTTGGGTTGATGTTTCTTTTACTATGCTTGGTTTGAGAGCCAGTGCAATGTTCACCTGTCACGATCAGGCCAGGGAATTTTCAAGAGTGCTGATTTCCTCACCTGGCCCAGCAAGTTGTTTCCCTTCTGGGGGCTCAGCTACCCCACATCTGCCACTGCAGGAGCTGGGCTCTCCATGGGCCTTGACATGCTGAGGACCTGGCTTCTTTGCTGCAGGATCGGTCGCTGGCCTGGCTCCTTTTGCTCCACCGGGTGTTGGAGACCCTGGCTCCTCTTGTTGGACTTTCTCCATATTTGCCATTGGGTCCCCGGAGCACAGATTCACACAAAGTGGCAATCAACCTTGCAGAATTCAAAAGGATTTATTTGAAATGCATATGCAGGACAAAGGCGCAGCGCGATAAGCTCGCAATCTGCACACCCAATTCTGAGCATGTCAGCTTTTTATACCCCTTAGAATGCATAGACAGGTGTTCACATGTAAAACATGTGATTTACACTAATAGCAATAAGATATAGCTTTGTTTCTTGTGTTACCCTCCTCCTTTTCAGCCTCCCCCTGTCTGGGGTTACAGTAACACCCATTCAACCTTGCTCTTATCTCTACCCGCCTAAGCCTGACATTCCAGAGAGAGAGACCCATTTTCACTGTAACATCTAAGCAAGAAGAAAAAGCCTTGTTCTTCTGGCTGGTGTAAAAACCTCCCTCCCCGCTTTAAGGAAGGGGTTTTGGGATAACATATGAGAGAGGAGAAAATGCCTCAAACAGTTTTTGGGATCATATAATATTCTAATGGCCCTTCACTTTTGCAGGGCTTGGACTACAGCCCTGCTAGCACACCCTCGTCCCAGATTGCCCTCACCCTTCTTCTCTTTCCACAGGATTCCTCCTTGCTCAATAACCGGGTGTTGCTGCACCACGCCAAGGCTGGGACCGTCATTGCCCGCCAAGGAGATCAAGTAAGTTTTATGGGTGGCACCAGCAAAGTCGTCTGGACCAGAGGAGGGAGGATGGGGTGCAGTGTTAAACACACACACACACACACACACACACACACACACACACACACACACTGTGATGGCCTGGGATTCAGACTCAGATGCTGAACCTGAGGGATCCCAGCCTGCACAGGATTCCCCGCCTCCAGAACCAGCTGAGACGGGGCTGGGGCACGAACCTGAAGGGTCCTCACCTGTGCTGGATCCTCAGGTGCAGGCACCAGCTGAGTCTGCTCTGGCGGAGGTGATGGAGGACCCATTGCCTGCAGGTGCTCCACTCTCAGCCCCATCAGAGAACGCTGAGGTTGCCTCTGGGTCCGGTAACCCTCCAGCCTCTCCTGAGCTGCTGAGGCTCAGGGCAGAGAGGCGGAGGGAACTAAGTTCCCGCAGGAGGAATGCTCGCCTCCAGGCCAGGAGAGGCGAGTCACCAGAGGATCGGGGCTGCCTATGCCTCGGGGCAGATAAAAGCCGGCCAGCCCCAGTCCCAAGTTGCGGGAGCAACATTGTTAGTACCTGCCTGAACCCTGTCCTGCTTTCCTGCCTGAGCTCCTGCCCTGCCCTGGCTCCCTGTTTGCATGTCTGTTCCTGACTTCACCCTACTCCCTGCCCTGCACCCAGCTTCAGCTACTATGGACTGCCTTCACATTGCACCTTTGACCACAGACCGGACTTGGACCTTGCCTCTTCGGTAACCCACGGGACCAGCACACACACACACACACACACACACACACACACACAGTGAGAGGATGCAATGATGCAGCACAGGAAAGAATTAGAAAGTGCACATTCCCCTCTCTTTGTCACCCTCTCTCTAATAAAATAGTTGCCTTTACCAGTAGACTGCATCTAGTCCTGCCCCCCCCAATGTTTGACATGTTTCTTAGCAAATCCTGCCTCCCCAAGCCTTTCTCCACACCCTCTGCTTCCTTTTATTATTGTTTAATTTTTTATTTATACTTTTCAAGTTTATACGTTTCACTTAATTTACAATCATTTTGACATTTCAAAACTTGACTTCCTTCCCCCTCTTTCTGGGGTTCCTTAAATTTATTTTTAATATCTCCTTCATAGCCAAATTAACTTAATTTGCTCATTTAGTCATCTTCTTTAAATATATACTTTTATAAAACTGCAGGTTATTACAGCAATCCTGCCAATGTTCTTATCTGTTTACAATTTATCTGTAAATATTCAATAGACCATTTCCATTCTTTTATTTAAAAAATTGTTATCTTGATTTCTTATTTTTTTTGTAAGTTTCACCATTTATGCATATTCCATAAGTTTTTATATCCATTCTTCCTTTGCTGGGACTTATGCCCTCTGGTTCCTTCAGCCTCGTTTTATATTATTGTAGGCCCTCGATTGTCTCTTGGATCTTTTTCATGTTTTGGGCATCCATGGACAGGAGAAGAAGTGATACTATGAAACTGTAGGCAGGCAAATTTAAGTTCAGCATTGGGAAGAGTTTCCAAGCTAAGCAGGGGCAGGTTGCGGTGGAGCTGGTCAGGTTACCAAGAGGAGGCTGGAAAGGCATTGGAAGGTGTGGTTCTTAAGCACTCATAGGACTTGTGGTTGGATGGCCTTAAAAGACCTTTCTTCCCCATGGGGAGCCAGAAGGACCAAATCTTGGATTGGGGAAACTAGCTAACATGTTTTAAAATGTTTTAAACGGTTTTAATTTTGGTTCCTCTGTTTTGTTTTTGTTGGGTTGAGGCTGGTTAAATGTTTAGTTGGGTTGGCAGTTATTTTAATTTGGGTATAACTGTAAACATTGTTAGTAGTAGTAGTAGCAGTAGCAGTAGTATTTATAGTCTGTATAAGATATTCTGTTTTATAGTGTTTAATGTTTTATTAAACATTTAGGCTTGACTACTGTAATTCACTCTACGCGGGGCTGCCCAGAAACTCCAGCGGGTGCAGAATGCTGCAGCGAGGCTCCGCACGGGGTCTCTGCCATGGGAGCATATTCACCCAGTGCTTTTCCAGCTGCACTGGCTCCTGGTGGAGTACAGGGTCAGATTTAAGGTGCTGGTTTTGACCTTTAGAGCCCTTCACAGCCTAGGACCCTCGTACCTATGGGGCCGCCTCTCCTGGTATGCCCCACAGAAAGCCTCAAGGTCCATATATAGCAACACCCTAGTGGTCCCAGGCCCTAAGGAAGTTAGATTGGCTTCAACCAGAGCCAGGGCCTTTTCAACACTGGCTCCGGCCTGGTGGAACTCTCTGCCTCATGAGACCAGGGCCCTGCAGGATCTGATTTCTTTCCGCAGGGCCTGTAAAACAGAGTTGTTCCACCTGGCCTTTGGCTCAGAATCAGTTTGATCCCTCCCCCTCTTTCTTTTTTCCTTTCTCCTCCTGTGATGAGGCTGCATTTTAATGTTTTAATGTTGCATTTTAATCTTGTTTTTAAGTTGTATTCATTCAACTTGTTTTTATTATTGGTTGTTAGCCGCCCTGAGCCTGGCTTTGGCTGGGGAGGGCGGGGTATAAATAAAACTTATTATTATTATTATATTTTTATGTATGCTGTAAGCCACCCAGATGGGTGGATATAAATATTATCATTATTATCATCATTATTTTTCTAATGCTGGGATGGACTCATTTGCAACCCATTGAACTAAATTGAGTCACAGTTATCAATTAACACAATGAGATGGGCACTTGTGTACAAATTAACAAATCCTTGCACATCATAGTGGTCTTAGTTTGTTGGGAGGTGAAAGGATTGAACCCAGAGCCTCAGAATCCATGATTAGCACTTAGTAAGCAAACCAGCTAGGGAGATGTAATATCATAATTCCCTGTAAATTGATAGGCAGACTACTAATGCTTAGTTACCAGGAACTTGGCCTTCTAACTTTGCCACCTGCCTGGTGGACTCCGAGTTTCAGCTCCAGTTATATTTCTTGCTTCAGCTCATGCAGAGACCAGGAACTGAAGACCCAAATGCACTCTAGATCTGGTTCCTGGTATACCTCCCCATGGCCTCAGGCTCTTAGCACCAGCAAACCCAAACGCAGCAACTAGCAAATAGAATGAACATTTACAGATAGTCAGTTGAATGAGTTACTTGTTTTTCATCTTGCTGGAGGTTCCTTTCTGCCTTCCGTTTCTAATTCTGTGTTTTGCTGTTGCTCTGTGGAATTTAAAGCCCAGCTACTTCTTTTTTTTACATTTTTTGTCATGGACTAGGAAAGGAGGGGAATAAATCTATCAGGAGAGGGCATGAGAACTGGAGCAAGAGAAAAAGAGCGGAATGCCGGCTGGCTCCATTTGTTGCCACCCTCAGAATGCCCACTCTTGAATTTTGAAATCTTTAGCAGAAACTGCAAACGTGAATTCAGATTGTAAGGGGCAGAATGCGGCTTTAAAAAATGTATTGAATACTGTGCTTTTAACCGCACCCTAGGCCAGCCAAAATTTTTCTCACCACCAAAGGAACACAAGCAAATAGCAAAGAGAAAATGTACAAACGACCCTGACACAAAAACCCACACATACATTAAGCAAAATAGAAATATCGCCTCCCGACCCCACCTATCATGGCCCCCTCCACCTCTTCTCCCCTTTTTTCTTCCTAATGTAACCCTAATGTCTCAACAAATGAAACTGACCTATGGATAATGTAACTTGAAAAAAGAGACATTGCACCAAGAAACCAAGAAAACTTTAATAAAATATATTTTTTTAAAAAAAATACTGTGCTTTTTCTAGAGCTCTGCTGTTGGGTTCCATGCTCCAAAGTGAGCCTGTTCCCTGGGGAGCCACTGCTCACACTGATCTCTCTTGCCAGGATGTCAGTCTGCACTTCGTGCTTTGGGGCTGCCTGCACATTTACCAGAGAATGATTGACAAGGCCGAAGACGTGTGCCTCTTCCTGACGCAGCCCGGAGAGATGGTGGGCCAGCTGGCCGTGCTTACTGGGGAGCCGCTCATCTTCACCATCAAGGCCAACCGCGACTGCACTTTCCTCAAGATCTCCAAGTCCGACTTTTACGAGTGAGTGGCACGGGAATGCGGTCATGGAATTCCAGCTTATACCGTATTTTTTGCTCTATAAGATGCACCAGACCATAAGACGCACCTAGTTTTTGGAGGAGGAAAACAAGAAAAAAAATATTCTGAATCCCAGAAGCCAGGACAGCAAGCAGGATCACAGCGCAGCAATCCGGCTTGCTGTCCTGGCTTCTGGGATTCAGAATATTTTTTTCTTGTTTTCCTGAAGGCTCCTGGTGCCCGGGAGAGGCTGCTCGCAGCTAAGGCTCCCCCAAGAGCTGCGCTCCCTTTAAAGAGCATGCAGAGTGTGTGTGCCGCTCTTGGGGGCTTTTCCCCGAGGAGGGGAAATCCAATACATTCAGGATTGGCACTGTCCATAAGGAATCCACTTGCAGCAGACTTGACTTACAGTAACTTATAATCAGACTAAGCCTTAACACTATCTATCTGCAGAACACCACACCAGAAGGAAAAGAGATAGAAAGTGAAACCCAGGCTCCTTCTGGCCTCTTACTATAGTTTGAACAACCACAAGCAACACACGGCTAATAATGTATTAACAATAAATGTATAACATTATATTGTTTCTCAATTCATAAACAACAAACATGTAAACGTGCATAAAGTCACAAATGATAGGAGTCCAATAAGTGTTCCATGAACAGAAATATTTGGCGTAGTCAGTGACTATCAAAGAATACTGAGATGGAGGCAAAAAGCCTTTCAGCAGTCAATATCCTGCAAATATGTGGTGATAAGTGCTCCGAATGTAGAAATATGGTATACCGAGCGCAGCAAAAGACAGCAGCAAACAGAACAGTTTTTCCTGGATAGATGAACTGTTTCAAAGATGATTCATCATCAGCAAATAGATTGTCCATACAGGTACATCTAATAGCAATGGATCAACAATCACTTAAAAGTGTAGTAACCTGATGGAACATTTATTAGACTCCTATAATTTGTGACTTTATGCATGTTTACATGTTTGTTGTTTATGAATTGTGAAACAATATAATGTCACAAATTTATTGTTAATACATTATTAGCTGTGTGTTGCTTGTGGTTGTTCAGAGTTTTCTGCTTTGCAACACAGGGGATTTTCTTTGTTGTATACTCTTATTATGGACAGCATGACCTTGACAGAAAGAGATAACAGGACCAGTTTAAGCCAGCTGTACTCAGCTTCTCTGAAGGAATAACCCAAACATCAGTAATCTTCTGCTTGTTTCTTTCACACAGAGAAGCTTCCAGAACCCTCTTGAATTAAGTAGAATAGGAAAGATCATGCACATCAGATCAATACTTTCTGCACTAAGAAATGCAAACTGACAAACACACCTCCACCCACACCTTGCCATGCGATACCTGTCCTCCCCCCCCCGCCTACCTATCATTGCTCAATCCTGGACTCTTGATATTGTTCCTCAAGTTTTACCTAGTTACTTCCGCTCTCTTTGCCTTTGCCATCCTTTCTCCTCTGAAATGTGATCCAGGGAACGTCAAGTGGGCAGAATGAAAATCCCAGATTCCATTCATTTCTTCATTCTGGTAATGTGGCTACAGTCCTTTCTTGAGTAGCAAAGCAGCTGCGTGCTGGCTAATCTCTTTGAAAACAAAAGGATTGGCTGGGATGGTTGAAACTGGTACTATGACAGCTACCATCTTTTGACTTTAATATTTTTTATTCATTTACTTTATTTAGGGCTGGTTACTATTTTTTTAAAAATAAATAAATCCAAATGGTATACTGCAAAACTAAAGCGTACAATAAAACCATCCGCTTAAGCCAGTAAAAGCCACACCAGTTAATTAAAAATAAATCAATAGACCAGATGATCATGAAGTACAAAAGGTAAAGATGAGCACAATGTCATGAAGTTCAAAAGGGAAAATTTATAACTTACCTTAGAGACCACTGCAAAGAGTTAAAATTGTTAGCGGGATTGTAATAACACTTGTAATGTAACTAGAATTATGGAAACAATGGAGATATAAAAATTTGGATTATTGTAAAAGATGCTGGAGAAAATGATTAATAATAAGACCCGCAGAGGGGGAAGAGGGAAGTCCAGAGATTTGTGGGAACCTTGTATTTTTGGAAATTGTTGTGGCATGACTGGAATTTTGCACATGTAAAATCAAATTTAAAAAATTTGAGGGGGAAAATAAAGTTCTGAAGGGCAGATCTTAAAGCATGATCATAAAATTCTTATCCTTACAATCGTAATTAAGATCTTTGCGTTCAAAAGGGCAGTAAAAGCCTGAGGAAAAAGGCACATCTTCAGAAGAGTCCCGCTCCCCGTTTTTGGGGAGGGCTGTTCTGCTGTTAGTAGTGACTCAGTGCTGGTGTGTGAATTGGCCCTTGCACTGAGCCCAGGCACTTTCCCAGCTAGCCTTGTGCAATGAGCCCTGGCTGGCCTTTCCTGGGTCTCAGTCAGAGGTGCTTCCTGGGGCTGGCCCTGGAAATGCTGGGCTGGGCTGCGGGGGGAACCACACTGGGGCAACTGCCTCTACCACTAACCTGCGATTCTTCCCCCCTTCCAGGATTATGCGGGAACAGCCCAGTGTGGTCCTGAGTGTGGCTCACACGGTAGCAGCACGAATGTCTCCCTTTGTGCGCCAGATGGACTTTGCCATTGACTGGATGGCTGTGGAGGCTGGCCGGGCGCTTTACAGGTAAGGGGCAAGCACTGTTACCACCCATGCCCAGCCTGTGCCCAGAACCCCCCATTTCTCCTTGGCGCGGGGCTCTGAACTTATCCTCCCCACGGGGCAGTTTCTGGTCAGGAGCTTCCAGGACATCGCTGAAGGAGGGACCCTCTTGCTAGGAAGCCCCAGTGGGCCCTCCTTCCCCACGCCCCATGTCACCATGCTCCCATCCAAACCTCTCTCCAAACCACTCTCCAAACGGCCTCAGGCCAATATACCTGAAGGAGCGCCTCCACCCCCATCGCTCAGCCTGGACACTGAGGTCCATCTCCAAGAGCCTTCTGGAGTTCCCTCCCTGCAAGAAATAAAGCTACGGGGAACCAGGCAGAGGGCCTTCTCGGTGGTGGCAACCATCCTGTGGAACGCCCTCCCATGAGATGTCAAGGAAGTAAACAACTTTCTGACTTTTAGAAGACATCTGAAGGTGGCCCTGTTTAGGGAATTTTTTTATGTTTGATGTTTTATTGCATTAAAGGTAAAGCTAAAGGGACCCCTGACCATTAGACCCAGTCGTGACTGACTCTGGGGTTTCGGCGCTCATCTCGCTTTATTGGCCGAGGGAGCTGGCATATAGCTTCTGGTTCATGTCCAGCATGACTAAGCCGCTTCTGGTGAACCAGAGCAGTGAACGGAAACGCTGTTTACCTTCCCGCCAGAGCGGTACCTATTTATCTACTTGCACTTTGACGTGCTTTCTAACTGCTAGGTGGGCAGGAGCAGGGACCGAGCAATGGGAGCTCACCCCGTCTCGGGGATTCAAACCACCGACCTTCTGATCGGCAAGCCCTAGGCTCTGTGGTTTATCCCATAGCGCCACCCGTGTCCCTTTTTATCGCATTATTATTATTATTCTGTTGGGAGCTGCCCAGAGTGGCTGAGGAAACCCAGCCAGATGGGCAGGATAAAAATAATAAATTATTATTATTATATCTCTCTTTGGTAATGGCCTCTGCTGTTCTCTAAAGCCAGCTGTTGAAAGAGATGCCCTGCAGAGAGGGGGAGGGCAATTTGACCAGGTTTCCTCCCCTTTCCATTTTTCCTAGGCAGGGCGACAGGTCCGACTGCACCTACATTGTGCTGAATGGCCGGCTGCGCTCTGTCATCCAGAAGGGCAACGGCAAGAAAGAGCTGGTTGGGGAATATGGCCGTGGAGACCTCATTGGAGTGGTGAGTTGCTATTAAGAGGATGGTTGCAGAAGGGGGTCTTGGAGAGGAATGCTGGGCAGCTTGCCTGCTCTGGGTGTCTGGCTAAGTCCCCTCCAACTCTGCAATTCTAAGTCATTGAATAGATGCTTCTGCTCCCGGGTACAGTCTCTCTCTCCCTCTCCCTCTTTCTCCCTCTCCTCCAACTTCCCCCACCAAAGACACTGGTAACTTCTAGGGTTTACAAGCCATAACTGAGACCCAACTGTGCCCACTTGCTCCTCCCTCCTTGCAAAGTGTTGTGGTTTGGGCAAACAGTGAGCAGAAAATACAAGTTCAAGGTGGGAGGTTGTCCCAGGGTGAGAGGCTCAAGGAGACAGACTGGAAAACAATGTGATTCTACAAGTAGGGTTGGAGAAACTCCATTAATTGCCAATGGAGAATTTCACAGCACCACCAAACTCTGCTCTCTTCCAGCGTGATCTGATGGTGTCTGAAAAAAGACCTCTGTTCCAGCAGAGCATTGGGACATACAGCAAATGTTAGATTCCTTGCAGATACATATCCTCCTCTGAGCAGACCCACGTAGTTGGTGAACTATCTGCAGCAACCTTGGGACCTGCTCAGGGGAAGTCTTGCTGGAACAGAGGCCTATTTCCTGGTAATCGTGACAAAGAGACCTACCCACCCAATTTGGTCCCAAGGGTTGTTCTTGGGAAAGAGGGTATATGTTTTGACTCCACAAAGTGGGAAGTGACGGAGACAGGATGTTTGTGTTACTGTATTCCGTGAAGTGGGACTATTGTCCTTTGTTCTTTTTCTCTTTGCTGCCTGATGCCAGAGAGAGAGGGAGCCATGTTGCAGTGCTCCGTGTGTATTTATATGTAAATAAAGTAGATTAGCCAAAATGCTGAGTTGCTGAGGTTTGTCACGCATGATGCACAAACTCTGCAGATCCCTAAGTGTGCCAGTGTTGGTTGGCATCGGTTGCTGTGATGTTTGGGCTGAAGAAAGCTTATGAAGCTCCCAAACGATTGACCAGGAGGGAGGGAACATGCCAGTCGGGCATGTGTCTCTGCCAGGGTCCTACTCGAGTGTAGGCTGAACTCCTGACACCCCTTCCCCTCTTGCCCCTTCAGGTGGAAGCCCTGACTCGCCAGGTCCGAGCCACCACTGTCCACGCTGTAAGGGACACAGAGCTGGCCAAGCTCCCAGAAGGGACCCTCAACAACATCAAGCGACGGTATCCTCAGGTGAGTGGCGAGGAATTCTGTGCTTAAGAAGTACCAGATTCTGCCTTCAAAGTAAGTTCTGCAAGCTGGTTCACAAACAGGTCCCAAACTTGCATACTTTAATTTGTGCAACTGGTTTGAGGGTTTATTTCAGCATCATTTGTAATATGAAACTCCTGGCATAATAAACACATGGGATAAGTGTTTGGGACAGATGTACCCAGGCAGAGTGGCTTTATAAACACTCGAAGTAAAGAGAGCAGTGGTAAAAGCACAAGAGAGCAAAGCTTGGAGCCGTAACAGAGCACTTTCCTAACATCTACCACTCCACTGTAAGCAGTTACTGCCCAAAATATGTATTGAAATTCCATGATAATAAATTCACAACGCACAGAAAAAAAGAGAGTTGACTTTCCTGGTGATTATAAAACAAATTAGCAATTTCTTTTTCTGCCTGCAAACTCTCTGGACAGTTTTTAATTGGGTGCTAGGCCCTCTGCTTGATTCAAAATGAACTTAATCCCAAGTTTGTTGAATATGCCCAGAGATGTTGCTGAGACCCAGACATCTGAATGATGAAGGCAGGCAAACCCTCATATTGCGGTTTCTCCTGGACTGCCGTGAGCTTGCTGTGCCGTGTAGCAGAAAGACCCTCTGAAACACACGCATATTGCATCGCCTTAATGAGTGAGAGCAGCAACAAGAAGATGCTACTTCACACCTAACATGATGCCTCCTACAAATACTATTCTGTTATCAGGCTAGAGTCCATTGCCCCATAAATGGTAGCTAGAGAGAATGCTAATAAGAATTGCTCTTTGGTGCCTGAGTGAAGCTGTAGCCAGGAGTGATGACATTCAGGGAGCTATTTTTAAAAATGTGTGCAGGAAGATATTGTTGTTTTGTTTAGGACCTTGATGCGGGTGGTGCTGGGGTCTAAACCACTGAGCCTCTTGGGCTTGCCAGTCAGAAGGTTGGCAGTTCGAATCCCCACAACAGGGTGAGCTCTCATTGCTGTGTCCCAGCTTCTGCCAACCTAGCAGTTTGAAAGCATGCCAGTGCAAGTAGATAAATAGGCACCACTGTAGCGGGAAGGTAAACGGCGTTTCTGTGCGCTCTGGTTTCCGTCAGAGTGTCCCGTTGTGCCAGAAGCGGTTTAGTCATGCTGGCTGCATGACCCGGAAAGCTTTCTGTGGACAAACACTGGCTCCCTTGGCCTGAAAGTGAAATGAGAAATGAGAGCCGCAACCCCACAGTCACCTTTGACTGGACTTAACCATCCAGGGGTCCTTTCCCTTTACCTTTTTTTGTTTAGGGAAGACTAGAGGAAGGGCTGTCCTGTGAGCTTCAAGCAAGGAAGTGGCCCAGCCAGCTCCTTGCTCATAGTATATCCAATACCTGGCTCAGAGCCCCACATGAGATGAATGTGTGTGTTGCTCAGGAGCTGGCAACAACAGCTCATCCGGCTTTCTGCTTAACCAGGCTAAGCATGCCAGAGATACTCACTGGTTTCTGTGTTTGCTTGATGTCCTCTGCCTTAAACAGGTTGTCACTCGCCTTATACACCTACTGAGCCAGAAGATCTTGGGGAACTTGCAGCAGCTGCGTGGTCCTTTCCCAGGTAGGAGTGTGTAGAAAGTCCCATTTTCATAGAGTTCTTGTGCCAGCCACATGCTCACTGGGTCTTGCTCTATAGGTTCTGGACTGGGCATGACCTCCAGCTCAGAGCTGACCAATCCAGCCAGTAACCTCTCCACGGTGGCCGTCCTCCCGGTGTGTGACGACGTTCCCATGGCAGCTTTCACCCTGGAACTCAAGCACGCCCTGAACGCCATTGGTGAGCCCAACTACAGCGCGCTCTCACTCTCGCTCTCAGTCTCTCTGTCTCCTGTTCCTTGGCCCTGACTCCACCAGTCATGACCACTTTTCTTCTGGCTTTTTCAGGCCCAACCTTGCTTCTCACCAGTGACATCATCCGGGCTCGTCTTGGGGCCTCCGCCCTGGACAGGTAAGTTCTCTGTGTGCTCCTGTGTGCCCCTGCACAGGGTCTGAAGCCAGAAATGTCATGATTGCCAGATTCTTCCAGGGGTTTAGAGATTTTATTAAATTTCCTGTTTTACAATTTCAAATACTTATTTTACTTCCTTAAGATATCAACGACTTCCCTTCTCTTTCCATGGTTCATTTTGCATATCACAAATCCTTGCGTATTTTACAAAAAATATACCATTCAGTATTCCATTATTGCATCCATCCAAACTTGTTTACACTTTGAATTTCTCTTAAAGCTGCCAGCGTTTTCAGCTGTACACAGTTATTTCCCATATATTAGGTTTTCTAGAGGCTCAGCAGTGGTGGTGTAGTGGTTAAGAGCCGTAGTCTCGTAATCTGGTGAACCGGGTTTGATTCCCTGCTCCTCCACATGCAGCTGCTGGGTGACCTTGGACTAGTCACACTTCTTTGAAGTCTTTCAGCCCCACTCACCTCACAGAGTATTTGTTGTGGGGAAGGATGGGAAAGGAGATTGTTAGCCACTTTGAGACTCCTTAGAGTAGTGATAAAGCGGGATATCAAATCCAAATTCTTCTTCAGCAGGGTGGGCGCTTTGCAGGGTCAAGAGGGGATAGGAAGGAGAGAGGTGAAAGGTTTACTTCCCTAAATTTACTCTCCCACCTCCGTTCCCAACCTTGAGTACCACCTAGTGAGGAGGATACAGCGAGAACATGAACGGCTGTCCTTTTCTCCCCAATTATAATTAAACATTTTTCTTTCATTTGAAATAGAATTCAAGCTTTTGAGGTTAGAGAAGTCTTCTTTGTGCAAGTCTGAAAGCTTGCCTTTTATTTTTAATATCGTTGTTGTAGCTTTTAAAATATGTAATTGAATATTGCTTGTCAACCACCTTGGTAGGATTCGCGTCCTGAAAGGTGGGCTATAAAAAAATGGCAGTAAATAAAAATAAATTTCCCATGTCCCCAAACACCCTCCAGCATCCATGAATACCGCCTGTCTGGCTGGCTGGCCCAGCAAGAAGACATCCATCGCATTGTGCTGTACCAGACCGACTGCACCCTGACCCCCTGGACTGTGCGCTGCATCCGCCAAGCCGACTGCATCCTCATTGTGGGCCTGGGGGACCAGGAGCCCACCCTGGGCGAGGTGAGCAGGGCCTCGGGGAGGGAGGCAGGAGCGAAGCTGCTCCTGGGAAGTGAGGCATGCTCTGCTGGGATTGGAGGCCCGGGAGGGAGGGATCAGGGAGCCCTTGGCAGAGGCAAGAGGACCTGGCCTGGGGGAACATATGGGAGAAACATACGTTGAAAATGTCTATAAGAATCAAAGAAAATTATTATAAATTAGTTTGGAGATGGTATTTAACACCAGTCAGATTAAATCAATTAAACAAGGAATATTAAGTGTTATGTTGGAGGGGAGACCAGGAAACAGGGAATTACGTTCACATGTGGTGGGGGTGTAAATCTGTACAATTTTTTTGGCAAAGGGTGTTTAAGGAGATAACAGAAATCACTGGGTTAAAGCTGAGCAAAAGTCCAGAGGCAGCATTGTTATCAATTTACGATGGGGTGGAAGGTTATGAAGGACTCGCTCGCAAATTTATTGACAGCTGCACAAATTATGATAGGTAGGAAGTGGAAGGGGCAAGCATAATATAAAATGGAAGAATGGTATAAAAAGGTGTGGGATATAGCTATTAATGACAAAGGTGAGGAATATGCAGGAAAAATGATTTTGAGGAGATAACGAGGGAGTTTGTAGAATTTGTCCTGTTAAAACAGAAAGGGGTCAAACCATCGCAAGAGTTGTTGAAATTTTGGGAGGTTGGATAGTTACAATGGAATGGCCTCGGGGGTGGGGTGCACATTTTTATTCTTATTTATTTATGATTATTAAAAAGATAAAGGACCCCTGACCATTAGGTCAAGTTGTGACCAACTCTGGGGTTGCGGCACTCATCTCGCTTTATTGGCTGAGGAAGCCGGTGTACAGCTTCCAGGTTATGTGGCCAGCATGACTAAGCCACTTCTGGCAAACCAGAGCAGCACACGGAAATGCCGTTTACCTTCCCACCGGAGTGGTACCTATTTATCTACTTGCCCTTTGACGTGCTTTCGAACTGCTATGTTGGCAGAAGCTGGGACCGAGCAACGGCAGCTCACCTCGTCATGGGGATTCGAACCGCCAACCTTCATGATCAGCTCTGTGGTTTAACCCACAGTGATTATTACTTGATGATAAAAAGAGGACCTGCCCGCAATGTCCTTCCTCTCTCTGCTTTTCCCCAGCTGGAGCAGATGCTGGAGAGCACCGCCGTCCGAGCCTTGAAGCAGCTCATCCTTTTGCACCGGGAGGACGGCCCCAGCCCTGCCCGCACCGTGGAGTGGCTCAACATGCGCAGCTGGTGCTCGGGGCACCTGCACATCAAATGCCCACGTCGGGTCTTCTCCAGACGCAGCCCGAACAAGCTGGTACCAGCCAATTCCACTTTCCCATGTGTGTTCTCCACCCAAAAGCCTGTCCCTTCATCCCACTGCTCTCCCTGGCAAGGCCTAGTTGCCCATTCCTAGGAGGGTGTTACTGCCCGCCCCAAACCCATTTTGTTTGAGCTTAGCACCCTAGATCTCCATGTTTCCTTCCTCGCTGGAACCCCACTCGGCTTTGCACAGTGTTTCCCTTCACTCCAAGCCTCCTTCCCTCCCACACCTACCCCCTCCCCTGCTTATTTACTGTATTTTTCGCTCTATAAGACACACTTTTCACCTCCTAAAAAAGTAAGGGGATATGTGTGTGTGTGTCATAATGTGGAGCGAATGCAGGCTAGAGGCTCTGCTTAGCGCTCCCTTTAAAGAGCTGCGTGGAGCATGTGTGGAAAAGCCCCCAAGACTCCATGCGCTCTTTAAAGGGAGCGCGGCTCTTGGGGGAGCCTTAGCCACGCGCAGCCTCTCCCGGGCAGGGGATGAAGGCTCCCCTTGACCGGGAGAGGCTGCGCATGGCTAAGCAAGAAGCTAGGACAGCGAACAGGGCTGCTGTGCTGCAATCCTGCTGCACGCAGCTATCCCATAAGATTCAGGATTCAGAATTTTTTTTTCTTCTTGTTTTCCTCTTCCAAAAACTAGGCACATCTTATGGTCTGGTGTGTCTTACAGAGCGAAAAATACGGTAATTTGTTTGTTGTCGCATTTGTACCCTGTTTTCTTCCCTCTGAGGAGCTCAAGGTGTCCTATGTGGTTCTCCCATTTAATCCCCGTGACAACCCTGTTGTTGGGTTGCGAAAGGAGGTGAGCGTCCCAAGGCTGCCCGGTGCCGACATCGGATTTAGGATGCTGCGGGAGGTTCCACTGCACTAAAAAAGAGCTAAAGGGGCACAAAACTGAGAGGAGCCGTAATTGAAATTTATTTTATTTTGTTTATTTGTTGAATTTATATACTGCCCTATACCCGGAGGTCTCAAGGCAGTTCACAGAAAAGATCACAATATATAAAATAAAAACAAAAACTCATTAACGCCCCCCTAAAAAAGAGCCACAATTTAAAAGAGTGTAGAATGTCGATTGGGTCAACCAAAGGCCAGGTTAAAAAGGAATATTTTTGCCCAGCGCCTAAAGGTGTATAATGAAGGCACCAGGCGAACTTCCCTGGGGAGAGCACTCCACAGATGGGGAGCCACTACAGAGAAGGCCCTGTTCTCGTGTTGCCACCCTCTGGACCTCTTGAGGAGGAGGCACATGACAAAGGGCCTCAGAAGATGATCTCAGGGTCTGGGTAGGTTCATATGGAAAGAGGCAGTCATTGAGGTATTGTGACCCTGAGCCGTTTAAAGCTTTATAGGTCAAAACCGGCACTTTGAATTGGGCCTGGAAACTAATCAGTGGCCAGGGCAGTCAGACCGGGATCGGTGTAAGATGCTCAAACCGTCTTGTTCCAGTGAGCAACCTGGCCGCTGAATTCTGCACTAGCTGAAGTTTCTGAACCGTCTTCAGAGGCAGCCCTACATATAACGCATTGGGGGGGGGGCTTGCTCAAAGTTTACCAAAGTCCACCTCTGCCATCAAGCTTCATAGCCAAGTGCGCATTTGAACCCTAGTCTCCTAGGCTGACGCTCTAACCATTGCACAGCCCTACCTCTCAGCTCCTTAAATGGGAAAGTGTGCTTTGTTGTTTGGGCTCTACTGATAGGTGAGTGGACCTCCTTCCCCACCGGGTGCCTATTTTGAGTGCCTTTTTCTGGATGGGAAAAATTGATGCCTTGAAGCAGGTAAACTCTTGAGGACCCCCCTTCACGGTCTCCTGCTTCTTGGGAGGCTGGTGGAAGTAGCCCCCTTCCCCTCTTTTTCTGCTTCCCCCGCTGCAGAGGGAGATGTATGAGAAGGTCTTTGAGAAGAACGCCGATCGCCACAGTGACTTCTCCCGCCTGGCGCGAGTCCTCACAGGCAACACCATTGCTCTAGTGCTGGGGGGCGGCGGAGCCAGGTAATTTGCCCTCAAGCACTCGGGGAAAGTCCGAAAAATTTATATGATTTGAGGAGTAGCAAGGATATTTTGGGAAATTATAGATGATGATATTTTTTAAAAAAAATGTTTAAAATGTGTGTGTGTGTGTGTGTGTGTGTGTGTATATCCTGAAGAATTTTTGTTAGGTATTATAGGGGCAGAAATCCCCCCGAAAATGTTAAAGGTGTTTATGTATGTAACAGCAGCAGCTAGGATTCTTTATGCACAGAAAAGGAAGGAAGGAAGTTCCTTTGTACAATCTTTTTTATTCAGTTTTACACTAGACATTTAAATTCAAACATTAGACACCATTAGCAGCATTTAGGATTCCCTAATCCTTTGACTCCCCTCCACCCTTCCATGGTTTCCGTTTTCAATCTTTTTCAACTTCCTCACGTATTTTCTCTATTTTTCTTAAATAATCCATTTTTACCTTAGTTTTTAGTACATTACAAGTGTTACTCAAATCCTGCCCAAGTTTTTAGATGTTTATGGTGTTCTCTTAAGTACATTGTAAAATTTTCCCATTCTTTATTAAAGTTCCTTTCTTCCTGGTTTCTGATTTTCCCCAGTCATTTTTGCAATTTCGGCATAGTCCATCATCTTCATCAGCCATTCGTCTCTGGTCAGCAGAAGAATTTCCCACCAAAGAAGAATGGATAAGTAAGATAGTGGGCTGTGCAGAACTGGCAAAATTAAGAGAACCTAATTATGAATGTGTTATGGAAGAATGGATATCTTTTTTGGACTACAGTGGTACCTCAGGTTAAGTACTTACTTCATTCCGGAGGTCCGTTCTTAACCTGAAACTGTTCTTAACCTGAGGTACCACTTTAGCTAATGGGGCCTCCTGCTGCCGCCGAACAGAACAATTTCTGTTCTCATCCTGAAGCAAAGTTCTCAACCCGAGGTACTATTTCTGGGTTAGCGGAGTCTATAACCTGAAGCGTCTGTAACCTGAGGTACCACTGTACTTGAAGAAATCACAGGATTTGAACTATGAGCAACTGAAGCAATTAGATTATAATTGTATGGTTATGATTAATAGCAGATAGGGTACAGCAGGGAGAAACAACAACTCCACGGAAATTGGGGGCGGGAAGTCGACAAATATAAGAGAAAAGGGGAAATTGTGTTTTGATTGAATAAGTTTAAAATATTGAAACTTGATAAAATATAATTGGGGCGGGGCGAAAGGGGCGGTCCGGAGGGTGCCCGAATGCAGCTTGCCTTGGTCCTGGGAAGGCAGCTATTCGCCCAGCACCCCTGCCCTGAAGAGGAGCCTAGCTCTTTCCCCGCCAAGCCTCTGGAGCCCACCCTTCTTCCACTCATGAAATGGGAGGTGGGATGCCTTTGAGCAGCATGGTGGACGTTCCTTTGGCCTTTCCCCGCCTCTGGAAGAAGAGAAGAGCCGTCCCGGTTCTCTTGGCCTAGGGAGGAGCGAAGGAGGGGCCCAGACACTCTTGGAGCAGCCCAGGACGGTCGGGCTGGGACATCGCGGCTGCCCTCGGTCTTTGCGCTCTGGCCTGCTTCAGGTGTGGCTCTTCCCTTCGCCGCAGGGGCTGTTCTCACATCGGTGTGATCAAGGCTATGGAGGAAGCCGGTCTCCCCATCGACCTGATTGGCGGCACCTCGATCGGCTCCTTCATCGGCGCCTTGTATGCGGAGGAGAGGAGCGCCGTGCGCACGAAGCAGCGAGCCAGGGAGTGGGCCAAAGTGAGCAAGTATTGGAAGCGGCAGGGTTTGGAATGTGAGGGGAAACTCCAGCTGATTTGAGCCTGCCGAATTTCGGGAAACATAAGGACCTAGGAGGCTGCCCCGACCGGTATTGCCTTCACTGCCTGGTCGTGGCTCGCCAAGGTTTCAGGCGGGTGGCATTCCCAGTCCGAACCAAAGATCCCAAAGATTGGACCTGGGGGCTTTTTCATGCAGTAAGTATCCAAACAAACCCCTGTGTTGCAAAGAGAATGTCAGCAGTGTCTAGGCAACACCTTGACCATATACATACATAATAGACAATCTTTATAGAATTCCTTCAAACCATAAAAAGTTCAAAATGAAATCTTTAGTCTCAAAGAATGAATGTATGTCAATGAAAATATCAAATGCTGTGGAACAGTGCTCATGTAATAATGTAGTCACTGCATTCATTCGAAATAAGATGGGTTTATAAAGCATTCTGTATCCGCCCACCACGCTGACGAAGAATTCTACGAAACAGTAGTCAATATCCGGAGTCACTGTTCAGTGCTGGACATCATATTTGTTGAATACACAAAGCTTCACAGCTTGTCTTTCATCGTACAAAGTTTGGCACCTCGCTTCATTTAAAGATTTTCAGAGGCTTTGAGACTAAAGATTTCATTTTGAACTTTTTATGGTTTGAAGGAATTCTATAAAGATTGCCTATTACGTATGTATATGGTCATCATGTTGCCTAGACATTGTTGATGTTGGCCTTCTGCATGCAAGCAGGTGCCCTTCCGCGGAGCTACGGCGCTCCCCCAAGCCAAGAGAGGCATTCCAGTGTGCCTTGCGGGAGTTTCCACTTGGTACATCCGTTTCTCTCTTGCATCCCTGGTTCTTGACTGAGGGCTCCTGGGTGGAGCTGGGACAGAGCAACGGGAGCTCATCCCGTCGCAGGAATTCGAACAGCCGCCTTCTCATCAGCAAGCCCTAGAGGCTCAGTGGTTTAGAGCACAGAGCCACTGGCATCTCCCAGTTTGAAACCACACCACTGCAAGTAGATAAATAGGTACCACAATGGCGGGAAGGTAAACGGTGTTTCTGTGCACGCTGGCACTCATCTGAGTGGTCGTTGCGCCAGAAGCAGTTTAGTCATGCCGGCCACATGACCTGGAAAGCTGTCTGTGGATAAATGTCGGCTCCCTCGGCCTGAAAGCGAGATGAGCACCGCAACCCCATAGTCGCCTTTGACTGGACTTATCCGTCCAGGGATCCTTTACCTTCTTTGGCCCTAGGTGGGTAGAAGGCAGTAGAGCTGGGCAATATTGCAATGCATCGTCTGAAACAGGTTCGAAGTTCAGATCGCAATGCCTGCTTCAGACTTCTTGAGTTGGCGATACATCCTGGCTCCCCAGGACAGACTGGCAGGAGTGAAAGGCACTGTGCTGGTGGTGGCCGGGGAGCTGCAATGTACTGGCAGCTTAAATTACCTGATCGCACATCTGCCTGCGCGTTTGATTCTCCCAAGCAAGTGGGCTACGTCTTTTCTATGTTCACTCCTCATGCAACCCACCAGGAGGAAAGAGGCAGCCCTGCTTGCTTTGGCAAAGGCAGACCAACAGACCAGCAGGCAGGCAGACGGAGCAGCTTATCAGGCTCCCTCTGCCAAGGCCAGGACTGAGCTGCAGAGGGAGGGAGGGAGCAGGACCTCCTTCACCCGAGCAAGCAGGCAATCTCCTTCCCTTCCTCCTGGTTGTTCCCTCACTCCCCAGCCCAGCCACTTTCCCAGCCTTTTCCAGTGTTATTTCAGACATCGTGATCTGTCGCTATGTCACAATGGTTAGCTGGGAAAACTTCACAATGTTGAAAACCAAGTATCGCCCAGCCTTAGAAGGGGCAGGGAGGGCCAACTGCATTCTTGAATGTTTACTGGAAGGATAGATTCAGAGTTTTAGACGAGGTGAAGTCTCTCTCCCTCATGCTTTTTAATCTGTGTACACAACAACACTTTCTTCCCGAAAAGTTAGCATGAATTCAGGAGATGAAATAAGTTGAGAAATGAGAACACGTAAATGAAATTTGATAAAGCTATAAGAGGCAGTATGAGTGAGGAAGGAAGCCCATTGTTCTAGATTCGGTGAGGCTGAATCCTTTTTAAATTTTTCACCCGTTTCTGTCTAACATCAAGACACTTTTCTGTCGCTTCTGCAGATCATGAATTCGGTGTTTGCCACAGTGCTGGACCTCACCTATCCCATAACTTCCATGTTCTCGGGCTCTGCCTTCAACACCAGCATTCACAAGGTGTTCCAGGACAAGCAGATTGAGGTATGCTCCCAGGGCCACCATGAGGGATGTGTGTGCATGTCTCTTTCACTGCCATTTTGATCTGTATCATGTCAGCTTTGTGTCTGGCAAAGGGCCTAGGTCAGGGCCGGCTTGTGCGTGAGGCCAGGTGAGGCGGCTGCCTCGGGCGGCAGCATCCACAGAAGCAGCAGATCTGGCCTCCAAGGAACAAAATCAAGGAACAAAATGCCCCCTGGAGTCTTGGCCTACCCTTTCCTGATGGCGAGGTTCTGCAAGCGCTTTTCCTTGAGAACATATCTGCAGGGTTCGGATCTGCGGTGTGGTGTGTTTTGCCCCCAGCACCGAAACATCCTGGGCTGACCCTGTCCTGGGTTCTACTGCCAACGTGCAGGATGTTGAGATCTGGGAATTGCAGAATCCATAATTTGGTGGTGCCTGCTTTGTGGCTCGTTCTCTTAATTACCACAGGTGGAAGCTGCCATGTTAAATGTCTGGAGCCACGTGCAGTAGAGATTCACTGGTTTACATCAGTGAGGATAAACCTGTGGGCCAGATGTGGCCTGCCAGACCACAGGAAGGAGCTCACCAACCCTGGCAACTCTCTAACCCCCCAGCCCACCGGCTGATCTGAACAGGAGATAAAGCTTTTCTGTTCTTTAAAGAGCAACTTCTAAAGGGCAATCAGCCCTCTTTATTGTGAGTTTAAAAATCCCTCTGGCTGCCCTTTTCGAGAGAATCTATAAATAGCAGTCAGAAGGATCTGTTATCCCTGGTTTTAGCACTAAGCACCGCAACACTCGGTCTGGAGATTAACCTCAAAGAGCAGGCAGGAGGCTTTAAGGTAGTATTTCCTTCTGCCAGCACCGAGAATGGACTTGAGCATGTGTGGAAATGCTGCTGTTTGCTTTTCACAAATCCTTCTATGCAAAGTAAAAGGCGAGGTTTTCTTGCAATTCCGCCCCAGTCCTGGAGGGAGGAGCACTGGGAATGCTCAGTACATGGTTTGTTTGTTTGTTTGTGTCTGTCTGTCTGTGAAAATGTATGTATGAGTGTGTCTTCTTTGGCGATCGCTTGTAGCCGAGTAAGATTGTTTTGCATGAACACGGTCTTAACAGTGAGTCCATAAGTGACTGTGGAGGCCAATTCTGGATCCACACGTCCTTCCACAGTGGGGACATAGATTTCCGGGCAGAAGTTGATCACAGTGAGGGTTTGCCAAGCGTGCCTTCCTCTTAGCACGTTTCTCCCTTGCGTCCTGAGTTCGAGCATCTTCAAAGGCCATGACACCTTTGGTAAAGGCTGTTCTCCAATTGGAGCGCTCGCAGGTCAGTGTTTCCCAGTTGTCGGTGTTTATACTACACTTTTTCAGATTTTCCTTGAGACAGTCTTCAAACCTCTTTTGTTGACCACCAGCATTACACTTCCCATTTTTAAGTTCGGAAATAGAGTAGTTGCTTTGGAAGACGATAATCAGACACCCACAGAACATGACCAGTCCAAGAAAGTTGATGTTGAAGAATCATTGCTTTGACACTGGTGATCTTTGCTTCTTCCAGTACACAGGCATTAGTTCGCCTGTCTTCCCCAGTGAGTGTGAGTATGCGTGTGTACACATATGTGTGTGCGTAAAAGAGCAAGATATTCTATGTCTGGTGCGTGTGGACTGCAAGTGTGTGTGTGTTAAATGCCCAGTGCATGTGTGGCATGTGAGGGTATCAGTATATTGACCACATCCCTTGCTGCATCCCTCATAGGGCTGGCTGACCATCAAAGCAGCTGCCTGGCTGAAGAAAGGTTAGCCACCCCTTCTCTGCAAGGCTCTGCATGTTTTCCTTAAGGCTACCAGGAACAGAGCAAATCAAGTAGAGACAGCAATATGCCTAAATTGTACCAGCTGCAGAATTTGACTGGTATAGAACTCGGGCGAGGGCAAGTGAGTTCACATGCGCACGTCAGATGCGTCCTCTTGGCGGCTTTCCTCGCCACCCCCTCCTCACAGCCCTTGAAGACGGGATTCCTGTGTGTGTGATCTCTGTCCCACTCTGCTGTGTCCAATGCAGGATCTGTGGCTCCCGTATTTTAACGTGACGACAGACATCACAGCTTCCGCCATGCGAGTCCACAAAGACGGTAAGTGTGCATTTCCTCTTCTGGCACAGGGGGCTTGGGTTCGAAACACACACACTTACTCACCAGGCCCCTGAAGTTCAGCGACGGCCCATGATGTCCAAACACTTCTGGCCTTGAACCCCCCAATTGGAAGGAAATGTGGTTTAGGGAATGCCGTAGAGAGAGGCCCCTGGGGTGTTGGAGATAATGAGGCTGAAGGGGAAACGGGTGTCTCCAGAGAACCTTGGTTTCCTGCTCAAAGTAGGTCTGTTGCACTGCTGTTGTTCCAGGCCTCAGTTTTGGTTCTTGCCCGCATCCCCATTTGAAGACCGTAACACTCAATTCCTGGCACAGGAAGAGGTGTGGTGGTCCTATTGATGTACCTGTAGAGTCTCCTGCAAAATCCCAGGCCCCTCAGGTTGGGGGGTACAGATTTGAGGGCCTGCTGCTTGCCCAAGCGAGAGCAGGCTGCGTCACCCTGCCCCAGAGTATGCACAATTTTCTGTGGCAGATGCTTCCCTTCAGTTCTCAAGGCCATCCAACGCCCCTTTCGCAGCCAAGACAAGGCGTCCTTCAGAGCAAATCCTCGTTTAATGGACAACATTTTCTGGAGGAGGGAAGCCTTGCGAAGCCACAATAAAACATCTTGTCATCATGACACCACAGCAGGAAGGACCCATGGGGTGAATGAGAGAGAGAAATATATCTATAAAAGAATGATAATTTGGGGGGGAGGGTCCTTGAGAGGGCCACACAAAAAATTGGAGGAGGCAGATGTGGCCCACAGGCCCCCACTTAACTATCCTGCTTTAGAGAGAAGTTTCTTCTTTCCAAAGATCCTGGTCCAGGCCTTTATGGCCTCACACTTGTCTCTGGTCAAAGAGCCCCCACGTTAGAGCAAGGCCCGAGTTTCTTTCTCTCCTCCCAGCACAATCTGGCGAAGTTAGGTCTTCTGCTTGCTGAAAGGCAGGCCAGGAGAAGCTGAGGAGACCTGGGTCGCCGCCCAAATCTGGGGTGGCCCCTCAGGGTGGCAAGCCTTTCCTTAATATAGAAGACTTGGCCGGAGATGAGTTCTTCGCATCCTGCCTTTCTCTAGAGCAGCCTTTCTCAACCTGTGGGTCCCCAGATGTTGTTGAACTACAACTCCCATCACCCCTAGTTGGCGAGGCCAGAGCTCAGGGATGATGGGAGTTGTAGTCCAACAACATCTGGGACCCACAGGTTCAGAACCGCTGCTCTAGAGGCAACTAGAGAAGGTCAGAAAGAACTAAGGTTGCACCTACTTCCCTTGGATTGCAAAAAGGGGCGTATTTGGGGGGTGGGGAGACAGGGGTTTGTTGAGTCCTGGCATTCATTGGGTCCCATTCCTCCAGCTCTAGTGGCAGTGCTGGCAGAGTGAAGAGTGTGATCTGTTTTACTGGGGCCTCCTCACTCTCCAGCCCAACCTTGGGGCCTGCTTTTCCTTGTAACCCTTCTGCTCTGCACTAAACTCACTAACTGTTGCCATATTTGCGCCAGATTCCCATGTCCTGGGGGAGCCAGGCGGCAAGAGGGGGCTACAGCCCTCCCCTCCCTGCCTTCCCAAAGGGGGAGAGGCAGTGGGTGCCTGCCAGCTGCGTCCTGCTGGGGCACAGAAGGGTGGGCAAGCGGTCTTAACGCCGTGAACTGCAATGAATGAATGAGCTTTGTAACCTGCTTCAGAAGGGGGATGGATCGTGTCTGGGGCAGAGAAGGGAGGCGGGGGGGGGGGTGTTGCCGTGTCCCCTCCGGGCCCCACTGTTGCAAACATCAGATCTCACCTGGGACATTGTCACAGCAGCTGTGCCCGTCTGCAGGGCAGGGGGACCGGGAGGCTATAACTGCCTGGCTTTCTTCATTCTCTGCCCACTTTTCTGTCCTTCCTAACACAGCTAACACCTTCTTCCCCATCCCCAGGTAGTCAGGCTGTGTGTGTGTGTGCACGTTTGTGTGTGCGTACAGTGGTACCTCAGGTTACAGACGCTTCAGGTTACAGACTCCGCTAACCCAGAAATAGTACCTCGGGTTAAGAACTTTGCTTCAGGATGAGAACAGAATTCACACGGCGGCAGCGGGAGGCCCCATTAGCTAAAGTGGTGCTTCAGGAGAAGAACAGTTTCAGGTTAAGAACGGACCTCCAGAACAAATTAAGTTCTTAACCCGAGGTACCACTGTATATATCTTTTCATACCTAGGGAGTCTGCTCTTTCAAACTAAGGTGGAGGAGGGGGCTTCATTGCAGATCCTGCCATCTGCAAGAGATTGGCTATAGAGCAGTGTTTCCCAAACTCCAGCTGTTTTTAGACCACAACTCCCATCATCCCTAGCTAGCAGGGTCAGTGGTCAAGGATGATGGGGATTGTAGTCAAAAAAATAGCTGGAGAGGAGACCCAAGTTTGGGAAAGCCTGCAAAGGAAAGCTTGAGTGTGCTATGTTCTCTTCTTTGGGGGGCTGAAAATTCCAGTGTTTCCTATGAAGTGCTGCTCCTGGTAGCATCCTGCTCTCTTTTTTGTCTGGGAGTGGGGAGCCAAGCAAGGCAGGGCAGGTTATCTGCTGCTGCCTTAGACTTGCCAGCAATGGTGGTGGCAGTCTGTCTGCATCATGTCAGCTGCCAAAGGACTCCAATGCTCCTCTTTGCAAAGTCCCCTGGGAGAGTCTCCTACTGACCCCCCTACTGAAGGGGATGTCCCAGCTCTCTCTGGTTGTTGTGTTGTTGGTTTAGTGGCCTTGTGTTTCCTTGAACTGTTTAGGTGGTTCTTCACCCAGAGAACCCTGGTTAGGGCTGACTGCTAACCTCAAGAAACAAATCAATCTCATTGCAACCCCCATTCCATGAAACATAAGTTCCTCATCGTTTTTGCCCTAATCCCGCTCATTGTGACCCAGGTAACTATGGTTGCTGCTCCATAGGCAGGGGCTCTCTGGTTTCCCAGTGATTTGGGATCCAGAGCTAGCCTCCCTGTTTTGGAACTCTGCCATCTCTTGGCCATGATGGCTGCCCTGAAGACTCTGCCATGTCCTTTACTCCAGCGATGGAGAGCTTCTGGCCCTCAGGCCTAATTTGGCATGCTGTACCGTAGAGGTTGGGACGTGGGTGGCGCTGTGGGTTAAACCACAGAGCCTAGGACTTGCCGATCAGAAGGTTGGTGGTTCGAATCCCCACGACAGGGTGAGCTCCCATTGCTCGGTCCCAGCTCCTGCCAACCTAGCAGTTCGAAAGCACGTCAAAGTGCAAGTAGATAAATAGGTACCGCTCCGGCGGGAAGGTAAACCGCGTTTCCGTGCACTGCTCTGGTGTACAGCTTCCGGGTCATGTGGCCAGCATGACTAAGCCACTTCTGGCAAACCAGAGCAGCCCACAGAAACACTGTTTACCTTCCCACCGGAGCAGTACCTATTTATCTACTTGCACTTTGACATGCTTTGAAACTGCTAAGTTGGCAGGAGCAGGGACCGAGCAACGGGAGCTCACCCCGGCGCAGGGATTCAGACCACCGACCTTTCGATCGGCAAGCCCTAGGCTCAGTGGTTTAGACTACAGCGCCACCCGCCTCCCTTCAGATGCTACTTGGAGCTTAAACAGGAGGAGAGGCCAGGAAACAAATTCAGTGACACGGCACGGCAGTGGGTAGGTGGCAGGGATGTGCAAGGGATAGGAAGCACAGCCGCATTCCCAGAGGGCTCGATTTCAGCAAGAATCCTGCTCTGTTTTGTGGCCTCTCACATCGAATGGATTGATGGATGCACACCCTGGTCCTCCTCCAGTGAAGAAAGCCTTCCCAGAATCCTTTTCTCCACCCTCACTCCCCCACCATGTGCACGTTGTATTTCTGAAGCTTCTGTCATGATGTCATTTCCTGTCCTGTGCTCCTTCCCCTCTCCCTTCCCCTCCCCTCCCCTCTCTCCCTTTGATTGAATCTCCCGTCTTCCATCCGGCAGGGAGCGTGTGGCGCTACGTCCGAGCCAGTGCATCTTACACCCCTTATTTGCCTCCTCTCTGCGACCCCAAGGACAGTCACTTGCTTGTGGATGGCTGCTATGTTAACAATGTCCCAGGTCAGCATCGCGTTCGCCTCGCTACCTTGGCTGCCGGGCGCAGTGGGGATGGAGACAGTCAGTTGACTTGGGACACGCTTTTCACCCTTCCGAACCGCTGCCGCCGCCCTTCGTCTGCTACGACAAGCCTGTCTCCTGCCCACGGGCACCCTTTCCCCAGGCTGGTGGTTCTGCATGGCAAGGGAAGCTGGTGCCCTGTGGAGGACCGTTCCCAATATGGGAAGGGGGGCCGAGATGGAAAGGGAACAGTTCTTCCCTACTGCTGCTGCTGGGCTTAGAAGGGGAGGCAAATTGGTACCGTATTTTTCACTCTATAGGACGCACTTTTTCCCCGCCAAAAATGAAGGGGAAATGTGTGTGCATCCTATGGAGCGAATGCAGGCTCCTTGGCTTCAGCAATATCAACGCGAAGCCTCCGAAGTGCAGCGGGAGAGCTCCCCCCGCGCTCCAGAGGCTTTGCGTTGCTTTTGCTGAAGCCGCCTGAACTCCCGCTGCGCTCCGGGGGCTTCAGGCAGCTATCCGCAAGCCTTCGGAGCGCAGCGGGAGTTCCCGCTGCACTCTGAAGGCTTGCGGATAGCTGCCTGAAGCCTGGAGAGCGAGAGGGGTCGGTGCACACCGATCCCTCTTGCTCT
>JAXCMG010000049.1:316714-356379 GCA_034642415.1 Podarcis siculus | reverse complement strand
CCTGTTTTCCCCCTCCTATGGTCCGGTGCGTCCTATAGAGTGAAAAATACGGTAGGTTTGGGGCCGGAAGAGTTTGCCCTACGAGAGCCATGCAGAATTCTCCCGCCAGGGGAAAGGTGGCCTTGGGAGCCGTGCTGGGGGCCTCTTTCTCCATCCCTCTTCCGAAGGGCTCGTTGCTGCTCTGGGTTTCTCTCTGTTCTACTGATTGCATTTGTTCCCACATTGGTTAGGCTCGCTGTGGCGGTACGTGCGAGCTAGCATGACCCTTTCCGGGTACCTACCGCCACTCTGCGACCCCAAGGACGGCAATTTGCTGATGGACGGCGGCTACATCAACAACCTCCCAGGCAAGTATCGGCCGGTCACGGAGGACAAGGAGCAGGGTTGCGGAAACCCCTCCTTGCCTCCCGACCCCATGAAACGTCTCATTTTCAGCAGTGGGCACCCACCTTTAGCAGCCCGCGTGAGGAGGGTACGGGCTGGGATTGGGGAACCGACTAAAGCCCCGCCTTGCCCAGAGTTATGGAAGTGAACAAACGGTAATGGCCTGGGAACTCTGTGTGTGCCTTATGATGGCTTCCGCTCACACAAAGAGATTCACCCTAATAAACTAACATCTGCTGTTGGGAAGAGTATGCAGAAAAATTCAGCGCTGAATTCCACATCCCCTGAGCTGAGGGAGGGCAGGATAAGGCTGTCCAGGGCTGCTAGCCGTTATTTATTTACTTATTGGAATTATATACTGCCCTATACCTGGAGGTGGGGGGGGGTGTCCCGGGGTGATTCACAGAATAAAGGGAGGTTCACAGAATAATGGGTATGCTGTGCCTCTGCGGCCGGAGGCAGCCGTACATCTGAATTCCATTTGCTTGGAATCACGGGCAGAGTGCTCTGACGCTCCAATCTTGCTTTCAGGTTTCTAACAGGCCCCTGTGGCCATTTTGAGAGCAGGAGGCTGGACTGAGCTGGTCATCCAGGAGGCCCTTCTTATAGTGCAGTCGTAAGAAGAAGAAGGCGTCATATGGTCACAGTTCATACCTGCTTGTGACTTCATCTCCCACAGGTCTCCTGCCCCATCACTCAGTGGCAGTGAGCAGAAAACCTGTGGGGGATTTCCACTTTGAGCCCTTGTGGACTAAGGCCCACATGCTCATTTCTATTTATTCAGAGGGGGGGGGGACGAATTGTTGAGTTAGAAGGGACCCCAAGCGTCATCCAGTCCAAGCGCCTGCAATGCAGGAATCTCTGCTAAAGCATTTTTGACAGAGGGCCATCCAACTTCTGCTTAAAAACCTATCTCCGGAGGGAGAGTGTTCCGCTGTCAAGCAGCTCTTACCCTCAGAAACTTCTTCCTGAGGTTTAGTCAGAATCTCCTTTCTTGCGATTTAATAATAATAATAATAATAATAATATAGTGGTACCTCGGGTTACAGATGCTTCAGGTTACATATGCTTCAGGTTACAGACTCCGCTAACCCAGAAATAGTACCTCAGGTTAAGAACTTTACCTCAGAATGAAAAGAAGAAATTGCGCAGCGGCAGCGGGAGGCCCCATTAGCTAAAGTGGTACCTTAGGTTAAGAACAGTTTCAGGTTAAGAACGGACCTCCAGAATGAATTAAGTTCTTAACCCGAGGTACAATAATAATAATAATAATAATAATAATAATTTTTATTTATTTATACTCCGCCCTTCCCGGTTTAAAAACCAGGCTCAGGGCGGCTAACAGCAAATATAAAACATTGATTAAAATGTGACTTAGAAACAGCATAAAATACAACATAAAATGCAGCATCAATATCAATAAAGTTCAAAAATTCAGGGGTCATTTTTTTTGGGTGGGGGGGACCCAGTCAGTAGACATCAAATGATCACCAGGGCTAACTGGCCAAGTTGGTCCTACTAGGGCCAGCAAGGAGACCAGGGAAGAATTTAAATGTGGGGTCCCAGAAAGGGTTTCTTCAAAGGGAATAGAGGATTAGGCTAATTCAAATTGAAGGCCAGGCTGAATAGCTGTGTCTTACAGGCCCTGCAGAAGGAGATCAAGTCCTGCGGGGCCCTAGTATCGTGGGACAGAGCATTCCACCAGGTCGGAGTTGTCACTGAAGCCATTGGTTCGAGTCCTACCCTCCGGAGCAGGAGAAAACGAGCTTGCTCCATCTTCCACGGGACAGCCCTTGAGATATTTGAAGATAGCTATCAGCTCTCAGTTTCCTCTTTTCTCATCTTGTCCCCCTGCTTCAGGTGGTTTGCTTCTCTGAATGAACAACAACAGTTTGTTTTTATTTTAAGAAATCATGTCAGATCAGCGACAGGAGAAACTTCCAGCCAGCATACAACCAAAAGGTCTGAAAGGGCTGAGAAAATACAAGGGAGTTTCACTCACATACAAAAAACCCCCCAAGCAGAACAGCGTTGTCACCAGCCGAGTCTCCCAGGGGAGCGCATTCTAAATCTGGGGCACCACAACCAAGAAAGCATTGTGCCAGATTGTTCATTTTACATTTCCAAATACAATGTTTTCATTTAATCTCTGCAGCTAATTAGGACTAACATTTTTGTACACCATCCATCTATGAGCATCTCCTGTGCAAGTCCCATTCGGTGTTCCAGGAAAATTATGCCCCTACGCCAATCATGATTTCTTTTTAAAAAGCGCTGGATGTCTCTTAGGAACTAATAGTCATGCCACAGAAAAATCCCTTTGGAGCCTTTGCACATCTCAGATTTGGGACACCTCAACCAGGAGGGCCCCTATCCTGGATTGCTAGGCATTGCCCATTGCTATTTTTTAAAAAAAACAACCAAAAAAATCACAATCCTTGGCTGTAATAGTGGAGGAATAAAACCCAGAATAAGACATGGGTCTTCCTCAAAAGCTGTCACACAGTTCAGAACAAAGAGGCTGCCTGATTATGGTCCCTCATTCCCCTGTTTCAATTTTCTGATGCAAATTCTCCCCAACCACTCTGGAACTGTTGTTGATCACAGAGCTATATATATATGCGCCTGTATGTTTCTGTCACTGATGGGAGCCCAGGTGGGCAGGATTTTCAGCTGGGAAAGGGTTAAAAGAACCTCTCTGCCTCATTCTCAGTTCATATCAGCCCTGTCCCAAAGCATGACTACTTTTAGCAAAAGGAAGACGACGCTAGAAGATTGGATGGTGACTCTTCCGCACTGCACTTAGTTTGGCTCTGAGTATTCACCAAGCTATAATTCCCAGGTTTCCTCCCAAGTTTGCACTGCAGATGGACTTATGATGGGTTACTTCCTATTTTGCCCTATGCCTGCACTGCAAGAGGCAGGTATGTAACACGGCAGAAGGAAAATGTGGGCGTCCCTCTTGTTCTCAAGATCTTGTGCAGCAATGCCCACTCCGGAGCAACGGCTGGGCCGCCAGGCAGCCCTTTCAAAAGTCATTTCACGTAGGCTACTGCATGTTGCTGGACATCTGTGTTTCTGCTTCTGGTCTATTGCTGAGCACTCTCTTAACACTTATTCTTACCCTGCCTTTGTAAAATTCAGACTCGTGGTTTTTCTTCCTCTGTTCGGTGGAGCTGACGCACACTCGTATTTTCTTTTCTTCCTTTCGTATCTCAGGAAAGGCTGTTGATGTGTTCCGGGTCTTCTTTTATCTGTTTAGCCTTTGTCTGACCTTCCCCCTGCCCTGTTCCCCCCATTCTCAGCTTCCCTCCAGATTTGTGATAACGAAATTGCAACCTCCCGGACGAGGTCATCTCAGTGCGGATGCTTCCCCCAAGCTGCCTTGGTTTTGTCTGATGCTTCTGTCTCTGCAGCCTTGGTTTTCTGTGCTTGCAGCACCCGATCAGCCTGATTGAATGGTGTTCAGCTGCAACCAGAGCTCTTGTGATGGCTGAGCAATAAAAAGCCATGTTCTGATACCAGAAGAGATTATGCATTCTTTCAATATGAATCTCCCCCTCCAAACCATCTCCCTCTCCTTAGCCACTCAGCACCTTCAGAGATGTCACCATTCACTGCCCATGTGGTTGTTTTTCTAAATCTATTCAACACCGTAAAAGGGCTAGAAACTTATTTTAAAGAAAGTTCAGAATGCTGAATCCAATTGTATACTAGACATTAAACGCAGTGGATGCCAGTTTAGACTTTTCTCCAAACCACATGTGAGCAAGATGTTGAATCCGAATGGGGACTTGTTAAAAGAAATGGTTGAAAACCATTTTGCGAACCTGATCAACTAATGATTTAGCATCCCTGGATGTTAAATTTCAGGTTCTTTCATTTCCTAGAGCTTATAGGAAGGGAGTCTAGGTGAGGGGCTTGGCTCGGCTACCTTAACTGCCCCTCTGCAAGCTATGCTGCCGTTCCTCCAATTCAGGCAGGCCGGTAAGCTCTAGCTGCCTTGCTGAGCGAAGCCAAAGGAAAAGTTGGCCTGGTTTACTGGCTCGCATTTCCCTTCTCCAAAAACCAATAGAGAAAAGAGATGGTGCTGTCTCATGAGGCTGCTTAGCTACTGGCCCAAAGTTTTGGCATCTTTAATAGCTGTGCGGCTAAAAAGAGATTTGGCAGGTGACTCCAGCAACTCTTCCATCCACTCACAAACCCTAAAGAGGTTTGAAACGAGAGAGATTCCCCTTCTGCAACTCGGGGTACCTGCAACGCTCTGCCCTCTCCCACCGCAGCTCTCTGATATTGTTGTGATGCTCTTAAGCATCTCCTGTGGCCCATCCCTTCGGAAATCCAGGTTGCTTCCATCTTCCTGAGGCATCTCTCTCTCCTTCTCCTCTTGATGCAGCTGACATTGCCCGCAACATGGGTGCCAAGACGGTGATTGCCATCGATGTGGGTAGTCAGGATGAAACAGACCTGTGCAACTACGGAGACTGCCTGTCCGGTTGGTGGCTGCTTTGGAAGCGCCTCAACCCCTGGGCTGAAAAGGTCAAGGTAAGGCCACCCCACAACTTCCTGGTGAAGATTCCTCTCTGGGTGGGGCTCATTAGTTACCAATCTGTCACATCATTCTTCTTTCTAGGCTTTCAAAAGTTGTTGAATCTCTTGTTTGTTGTCTAGAAAGCACGAATTGGGAAGAAGTCCTCCCCCTTAGCATCGCTTCCAAGATAATAATGCATTTTAGGACCTTTTCAAATATTGTTGGAGGGGTGGTCCTTTAAATGCGTAGATCTTTTCTTTAGAGGGATCCAGTGATTTTTTTGCACAGGAATGCCAATGTACATAGCGGAACATTAATTACTCACATTACTGCTTTTATATGTTGCGATATAGAACTAGATGATTAGGGACGCGGGTGGCGCTGTGATCTAAACCAGTGAGCCTCTTGGGCCTGCAGATCAGAAGGTTGGCGGTTCAAATCCCCGCCATGGGTGAGCTCCCGTTGCTCTGTCCCAGCTCCTGCCAACCTAGCAGTTCGAAAGCACACCAGTGCAAGTAGATAAATAGGTACTGCTGTGACAGGAAAGTAAACAGCGTTTCCGTGCGCTCTGGTTTCCGTCACGGTGTGACAGAATGTGGCAGCTAGACTGGTGATTGGGAGTGGCCACCGAGACCACATAACACCAGTCCTAAAAGACCTTCATTGGCTCCCAGTACATTTCCAAGAACAAATCAAAGTGTTGGTGCTGACCTTTAAAGCCCTAAACGGCCTCAGCCCAGTCTACCTGAAGGATATCCCCATCCTTCAGCCCGGACACTGAGGTCCAGCGTTGATGGCCTTCTGGCGGTTCCCTCACTTTGAGAAGTGAAGTTACAGGGAACCAGGCAGAGGGCCTTCTCGATAGTGGCGCCCGCCCTGTGGAACACCCTCCCATCAGATGTCAAAAAAATAAACAACTACCTGACTTAGGAAACATCTGAAGACAGCCCTGTTTAGTTTTTAATGTTTGGCGTTTTGTTGTGTTTTTAATATTCTGTGCCCAGAGTGGCTGGGGAAACCCGGCCAGATGGGCGGGGTATAAATAAATTATTATTATTCCTTGCACTACGCAAGCTTTGGGGGGAAACAGGGACTTGGGGAAATGGCCAGAGGGAAAACACACACACACACACACACACACACACACACACACACACAGAGGCACCTTGTCTCTTTGTGGCCACAGAGTGCCTTTGCCCTTTCCTTCCAGGTGCCCGACATGGCCGAAATCCAGTCTCGCCTGGCCTATGTCTCTTGCGTGCGGCAGCTGGAGGTGGTGAAGAGCAGTTCGTACTGTGAGTACATCCGCCCTCCCATCGATCGCTTCAAAACCATGGACTTCGGCAAGTTTGACGAAATCTACGTGAGTCCTGGGACCCCAGCTGGGCCTGTTCACATCCTCAGATATCAGGAGGGTCGTCCAATCATAATGTCTGCGAAGGGCAGGAGGGCAGCTTCATCCTGCTGACCCATGGAGCTGGAAGGGGCCAGCTCTCTGATCAGGAGAGAGGGATAGTTACAGTGTTCCTGGAGAGAAATCTGTTCTTCCTTTTCGGAAGGCTAAACCTCTCCAGACCACGCATACATCCTTAGGAGAGTTGAGCCTTGGAAGGGATTCCCAGTGTTCAGTCTAAACCTGGTGCTTGTAGCTGGCAAGGTCAGACACAGGGGAGTCTAAGCTGTGTCTTCACAGTGCTCAAATTCTTGAAAGAAAGAGATGTCAGGCCTCCTGGCCGCCGACAAAAGATTGGCGTCATCTCCAGTTGCCGGGTGGGACGCGGGTGGTGCTGTGGTCTAAACCACTGAGCCTAGAGCTTGCCGATCAGAAGGTCGGCAGTTCGAATCCCCGCCATGGGGTGAGCTCCCGTCGCTCTGTCCCTGCTCCTGCCAACCTAGCAATTTGAAAGCACATCAAAGTGCAAGTAGATAAATAGGTACCGTTCCGGGGAGAAGGTAAACGGTGTTTTCGTGCGCTGCTCTGGTTCGCCAGAAGCGGCTTAGTCATGCTGGCCACATGACCCCGAAAAACTCTCTGCGGACAAATGCCGGTTCCCTCGGCCTATAGAGCGAGATGAGCGCACAACCCCAGAGTCGTTCGCGACTGGACCTAATGGTCAGGGGTACCTTTACCTTTACCAGTTGCCAGGTAGGGTGCAAATTAATTGCTAGCCCCGGAAATTGTGCTCATCTCCTTGAAACTCTTTTGGAGTCCTTTCATTTATTTATTTGGTTTTTCGAATTACAGTCTTACAATCACATCTCCAACGTACAACAAACAAGATTCCTCGGAATCTCCTGGACTTCCCTCCTCCCCTTTGTGGGTCCTATTGCTAGTCACTTTCTCCTGCATCTTTTATAATACTCCACATCTTTTACGTCTCCGTTATATCCAAAATTCACCATTAAACTACAAGTGTTGTTCCAATCCTGCTAACAAATTTAACTGTTTACAATGGTTTTTAAGATAAATTATACATTTTCCCCATTCTTTATTTAAAAATGTAAGATAAGTTATAAAGTTTCCCCATTCTTTATTAAAAGTTTTGGTCTTCCTGGTTTCTGATTCTTCCTGTCATTTTAGCCATTTCGGCATAATCCATCAATTTAATCTGCCATTCTTCTCTGGTCGGGACTTTATCTTCTTTCCACCTCTGGGTCAATAACCTCTGAGTCCTTGGATGTTCTTTAAAGTTTCTTCACTGTTTTGTATGACAAGGGATTCCCACCCCACCCACACGTTTGTTTCAAATTCTGTGTGACGTGTCGTTTCTATGGCAACTGTAGTCTCCAGTCAAAATGTCTTTGGGTCTACTGCAAAACCCCCAGAAGAACCCTCTTCAAACTTCCCTATAAACCCAGGAAACTCTGAATTTACTTTCCTCTGCCCTTCTCCCACAGGACGTAGGGTACCAGCATGGGAAGGTGGTGTTTGACGGCTGGTGCCGTGGCGACATCATCGAAAAAATGGTCAAGGATCGGCATTCGGCAGACTTCTATGAGAGTAAACGCATGGATGTAAGTGTGGGGATGGGGGATTGGGATGGAGCCAAAACAGCCCTCACCTGGGGCCCTTTCTGCTGTGCCCAGTTCTGGTCGTCTCGACTCAAAAAGGGTACGGAGGAGCTGGAAAATCCAGGAAAGGGCAGCCAAGAAGTTTTTAATGTTTGGTGTTTTATTGTGTTTTTAATATTTCATTGGGAGCCGCCCAGAGCAGCTGGAACAAAACCCCCGTGAAAGAAGGTTGCAGCGTTTGGGATTTTTCAGTTTAGGGAGAAGGCGAGTCAGCGATTACACAATAGAAGTTTGTAAAATGATACATAGTACAGTCATACCTTGGGTTGAAGTAGCTTCGGGATAAGTATTTTCGGGTTGTGTGCTGCGTCGACCCGGAAGTAACAGAGCGCGCTACTTCCGGGTTTCGCTGCTCACGCATGCGCAGTCAAAATGACGTTGCGCGCATGCGCAGAAGCAGTGAATCGCAATCCACGCAGACGCGGGTTGCGTTCGCTTCTGGATTCGAACAGAGCTCCGGAACGGATCCTGTTCGCATCCAGAGGTACCACTGTATGGAGAAGGTGGATAGAGAAAAGTTTCTCTCGTAATTAATGCTCAAACTCGTGGACGTCGAACGAAGCCGAATGTTGGAAGATCCAGGATGGATAAAAGAAAGGACCTCTTCATGCTACACTTAGGTAAATTATGGAAATCATTCCCACAGGCGTCACTAATGGCCCCCAACGTAGATGGCTTTAAAAGAGGATTAGGCCAGTTCATGGAGGAGAGGGCTGTCAGTGGCTACTTGCCAGGGTGGCTATGGTCTGCTCTCCACAGTTGGAGCCAATAAATGCTTCTGAATGCCAGTGTATTCAGTGTATTCTTGTGCTCCAGCCCTGCCTGTGGGTTTCCCACAAGCCACTGTGAGTATAGGATGCTGGACTCGATAGGCTGTCGGCCTGATCCAGCAAGCTCTTCCTATAGACTTCAGTTCTTAGCTCCAGGCCCCGCTTTATGCAAAATAAGAAAGTGTCGCTCAGAATATTGGACGTACATAGGACCTTTTGTGACAGGGCAGAAAATAAATCCAAATACAGTGGTACCTCGGGTTACATATGTTTCAGGTTACATACGCTTCAGGTTACAGACTCCGCTAACCCAGAAATAGTACCTCAGGTTAAGAACTTTGCTTCAGGATGAGAACAGAAATCATGCTCCGGCGGCGCGGCAGCAGCAGGAGGCCCCATTAGCTAAAGTTGGTGCTTCAGGTTAAGAACAGTTTCAGGTTAAGAACGGACCTCTGGAACGAATTAAGTACTTAACCTGAGGTACCACTGTATGTAAATAAATCTTCCCTACTGGAATGATTTGCTTCAAAACTAGGGATCGTTTTGCAGGCAGAACACCAACTACCCTGATTTTGCATCTCCTAATTACAGTTGTACCTTGGAAATCAAACAGCTTAGTTCTCGAACATTTTTGCCCCCGAACCCCGCACCCCCGGAAGTGACTATTGCGGTTTGCGAACTAATTTTGGAAGCTGAACATCTGACAGGGCTTCCGTGGCTTCCAATTGGCTGCAGGAGCTTCCTGCAACCAATCGGAAGCCGCACTTTGGTTTCCAAATGTTTTGGAAGTCAAACGGACTTCCGGAACGGATTCCGTTCCACTTCCAAGGTACGGCTGTACTGGCACGCACAACTTCTCTTCCACCTCTGTGTTGTGCGAAGACGGTCTCAGCTGCTCTGGCAACTTCCTTTCCTTTCCTCAGGTGCTGATGTGCCCCAGCGCAGGATTCACAGACCTGGCTGAGATTGTGTCCCGCATCGAGCCAGCCAAGAGCTACCTGTCAGACAGCTATGCCGATGGTGAGTACTTATCGCTTAGCAGGTTCAACTTAGTTCAGGTCCCATTGTTAGCAATGGACTCAGGATGCTTCCAGCTGGAGGTATTTGTGAGCAGAATGTGGCATGCCTGGCACCACAGTTCCCATGTACATCAAGTTAGCAAGTATATATTTTAGAAGACTGTTTAGGGAAGCTTTTAATGCTGGATGCATTACTGTATTTTAATATTTTGTTGGAAGCCGCCCAAAGTGGCTGGGGAAGCCCAGCCAGATGGGCGGGCTATAAATATATTACTATTATTATTATTATTATCTCTATGTACATCAAGTAACCATTGGCAAAACCTTAGCAATGTTTGCTGGTGTTTGTTCTATCTCGCTCTTTCGTGCACGCAAGCACACACACACAAATAGGATGTGTGAGCACACCTGGAAATTTACAAAAATCCCACACTAGGGGCTTAGGAGCTGCGGTGGCAACAGTGGGAGGTTGGGCTGAGGGAAGGGTACTGCTTTTTGTACAGCAACCAAAACCACAGCAATGAAGCTTATTCTGTGTGTCTGCACACCAGGGGAAGAGTCCGACTACTTGACTGAGTACGAGGACGAAGGAATGGACACCGTGCGAGAAGAAGGGCAGGAGCTGCTCTTTGCCCCAGCAGAGCCGAATGCTGTCTTTGAAACAGTAAGTCGCCAAAGTACTTTGATTATAGGGCAGCCTGTGAAAATGTTCCTCTGTAGCTATAGATAAACGAAATAGGCTTCCTCTGACTGTAAGGGCCAGCCTGTTCAAGGGAGCCAAAGTCTAGCCTTGAACGCTAGAGGGAGACATGGCCTCCCTTCTCCTGGGTCAGGGGCATTCAAAGCTGCCCAACTGCTCATCCCTTGCTTGGGGCATCTTCACCAGCAAAACTGTCCCGCTGGTGCAGAGCATCTTTCAGGGACTGGATGGAGGAGGAGTGGTGGGAACTGAACCCTCCTCTTCCTGAACCTCCCCAAGAAGAGGAGGACAGCATAGAGTTAGAACAGCGGTTTGCAGAAGGGCATAGTTCAGAGGCTGCAGTGGGGAGAAGCTGGGAAATATTGGGAAAGGAGCTGGAAGAAGCAGACCAGGGGAGGGACAGCTGACAGGCTCAGTGTCTTTAGAAAGCATGCCATACCCCCCTCCCCAGGACCCGGCATGCATTGAGAGTAGTGGAACAGAAAGCTCAGAGGCAGAGAGCACAGATTAGCGGGCGCAGGGATGATGTAGAATAGGAGAGACAGAGGGGTGGGGCTTTACTCGGAGCAACACCATTACTGCAATATAGAGGCACTTTCCAAAGCCTCTCTCTGTGTTTATTGAATAAAGGACTTGGTAAGAACTCTTCTAGAGGGACGTGGGTGGCGCTGTGGGTTAAACCACAGAGCCTAGGACTTGCCGATCAGAAGGTCGGCGTTTCGAATCCCCATGACGGGGTGAGCTCCTGTTGCTCGGTCCCTGCTCCTGCCAACCTAGCAGTTCGAAAGCACGTCAAAGTGCAAGTAGATAAATAGGTACCACTCCGGCGGGAAGGTAAACGGCATTTCCATGCGCTGCTCTGGTTCGCCAGAAGCGGCTCAGTCATGCTGGCCACATGACTGGGAAGCTGTACGCCGGCTCCCTCGACCAATAAAGTGAGATGAGCGCCGCAACCCCAGAGTCGGCCACGACTGGACCTAATGGTCAGGGGTCCCTTTACCTTTTAAGAACTCTTGTTGTCTCCTCCTTGGCTGCCCACCATGGGAGGGATCAGATTCCCTAGAAGCCTGACAGCATCCCACTGGTGCGTCTGCCATGATGGCAAGGTTTCTGTTCTCCTGCCAGATTGCCCCGCAGTTGCCATGCCTTCAATACCTGATCGCGCCCTGAATGTCACATCAAGTCAATGCCTCTCTGCGGATCTCTTCCATAAATGCTGGTTTCACAGCAGCATCTCCCCCTTCTTTCAGGATGAGGAAAAGAGCCTACGATATCGCCGTGGGACTCATCAGGAAGCCGCTGCCTTTCCGGCCACCCCCACCCCCTGAGAGGGGTGCTGCTACTTGAGCTAGAGAAACTGAGACCAAACCTTGCACTTGCCCACCTGGGAGCTGCAGTGAGGAGCCCTCCAGATCACACCATTTGTAACTTTTTGCCGCCTGGCTGGCAGGCACGCTGGCATCCCTGCAGGGCCCTGGTGTGCTCCTTGATCCTCTTGCGCCACGTCAGAAGGTGACCCGCTGGACAGAACTGTAGACCTCCCAGCACAAACTGAAGGATGCTGCCAAGCAGATGCTGCTCAGAGTTACCTGCCCAGGTGTGGGGATGGAGCCGGCCCCTCTGGCACCCGAGTGCTTTCAGGGTTCCTTGGCTGGACCGCTGCCTTTCTCCTCCAGCTTTCCCCTACTTGAAACAGCCCTGAAGTGGGCCGGAGAGTGGGGAAGGGGAGGAGAGGGCAGCATTTTACTTACACTACACTCCATTTTTAGGAAGGGGCCAGGGAGAAGATGTTGCAGATTCCTCCTGCGTTGGCCTAGTACCACGAGGGACCGGATTCGAATCCTGACCATCCCCAGGCAGTGCCCTTTTAGCCCAACCAGCTTAGGGAGGGATCTTGCACAGTGACCTGACAAAAGGAGGCTCTCTCTGATGCTGAGCGTTCCTAGTCAAAGCATTCACAGTTATGGAAGAACCACCGCCGCGAATAGGGTACAGAAACATACCTTGTTCCTATGTTGACTTAACTTAATCCTGCTTTGAGCTGAGCCCTGACATTCCTTGGCATTTATGTTCCTAGCCTGCCTGAGGTTTCGGGCTGTGGCCACACAGACTGTTCTTTATTTTATATTTAAAAAGGGGAAAAAAGAAACGTATGAAAAACCCACTTTTTCTTTGCTTCGGATTTACAGGAAAGAAATGCAGGGCTTATGTTTGGCAGGGAGGGGGGTGTTTATCATGTACTGTATTTATTTATTCTCTTTCCCCTTGGAATGCAAAAGTGCTGCCCGTGTGGTTGTCTGGCAGCCCCCCATCCAGGCCTTGACCAGACCCAGGTCTGCTCATCTGCATTCAAACCATACATATCCTGGGACCATAAGGTATCTACATTACAAGAAAACAGAGGCAGCAAGTTGCCCCCAAGATTGAGGAGGCCTAGCGTGCATGGCTCCCCTAGATTTGGCATGCCTGCAAGGAAACCTCGGGGGGGCACAGCAGTTAGCGCCTTCAAAGCCACCCTTCTTTCAAGAAGATCATTCAAAAGCATTCTGCAAAAAAGGAGCTTTCAAGGTAGGCAACTGACAGGTAGGGTAAGAGAAAGGGCAATTGAATCTTAGGCCTCTGACATTATTATTATTATTATTATTATTATTAAGAATTTATATACCACTCTATACCTGGGGGTCTCAGGGCGGTTCACAGAATAAAATCAAGATACAAAACCACAAAATACCTAATAAAAATAAAAACAACCCACCAAAAAACACATTTTTAAAGGGCATAGGATGTAAATTGGATCAACCAAAGGCCTGATTAAAAAGGAGCGTTTTTGCCTGGTGCCTAAAGGTGTCTATTGAAGGTGCCAGGCGAACTTCCCTGGGGAGAGCATTCCACAGACGGGGAGCCACTGCAGAGAAGGCCCTGTTCTCGTTTTGCCAACCTCTCAAGGAGGAGGCACATGAAGGAGGGCCTCCAAAGATGATCTCAGAGTCTGGGTAGGTTCATATGGAAAGAGGCGGCCCTTGAGGTATTGCAGTCCTGAGCTGTTTATAAATGCAATAAATAGAAATGCATGCTAGAAATGCAATACTAGTGGGCAGTGGAGATAAAGATCAGGCTGCCAGGTGGCAGGAATAGAGCCTGAAAAGGTTAGATATCGAAGCTTGGCTCCAGCCTCTGGGATTCTGTGCTTGGGTGGCACTTTGTGTATGTGTGCCTGTGTGTGAGTGATTGTCAGCAGTGCAGCCAGCTGGGTGGAAAGGGGGACAGGACACAGGGCTGGAGAAGTGATAAGAGGCACACGGCCACCGGGGCAGCTGGCTGTTTCCGCCACCTCTTCTGATTCTGGGCTTGACTTCTTGGCATCGGGCAAGAACCAGGCTGCTGATTAGACAGAGGCAGCTTCCTGTTCAGGCCCAAGACAGGGTGTGCAATGTGCTTTTCCTGCCCATCTTGTGCACCCAGGATCTTCCCTTCCTTCCGGCCTGGCACTCAAATAAACACGTAGCAGCCTCTCCCCCTATTGCTGACCCCCAACCTCTAGTGCAGGGGGTGGGTATCTAACCTGTGTCTTTCCAGATGTTCCTGAACTACCATTTCCATTGTCCCTGACCATTGACCATGCAGCCCAGGGCTCCTGGGGTGGAAACAAGGGGGCTCACATGAGCCGTCCCTACCCAGGAAGCAACATGGACTGATTTTTAAAAAATCCATTCATGTTGGATGTGTGCTGTATTGACCCAGATGGGTGACCCAGGTGAGTCTGTGGTTTCTCGGAGCGGCAGGTGGGATCTTGCCGCACCTTGCCTCCTCTCCTTGGCCCAGCTTGGCTCAGCTTTTTTGTCAGTATCCCATGGGGCTCTTCTGGGTGTTTCACAGGGCAGGTGCCACTACCGAGAAGGCCCTCTACCTGGTTCCCTGTAACCTCACTTCTTGCAGGGAGGGAACTGCCAGAAGGCCCTCGGAGCTGGACCTCCAGGCTGAACGATGGGAATGGAGACACACCTTCAGGTATACTAGGCTGAGGCCGTTTAGGGCATGGGTAGGGCCCGGAGGCCGGATCCAGCCCAATCGCCTTCTAAATCCGGCCTGCGGACAGTCTGGGAATCAGCGTGTTTTTACATGAGTAGAATGTGTGCTTTTATTTAAAATGCATCTCTGGGTTATTTGTGGGGCATAGGAATTCGTTCTTTTTTCCTTTCTTTTTTTCAAAATATAGTCAGGCCCCCCACAAGGTCTGAGGGACAGTGGACCGGCCCCCTGCTGAAAAAGTTTTCTGACCCCTGGTTTAGGGCTTTAAAGGTCAGCACCAACACTTTGTCCAATGTGATCAGCACAGCAGCAACTTGATAGGCAAACATTTAATCCAAAGAAAACTGTTTTGCTGCCTGAGTGTGTTCCTCTTTGCCAGAAGATTAAAAACAGCAAGACTTGACTGCCGAACTAATCCTCTGCTCGGACCTCTACAGCTGCTGGGACTGCATGACTTCCAACTGGGAAAGGATGGTTGTCAACCCAGAAAAGAGATTGCCTTGTACTATTGTATGCACCTGGGCATTTAATTGTTTACATTTCTATCCTAAGCTGCACTTAAAAATGGCAATGAATATTGTAAAATGGCAATGCACTCAGCTGCCATATATATCTCACAAAGGCAGAAATCTGCAGATTGCTGCTGTTCTGCAGGCAGTATTGATCCACACACCATCAAATTCAGGTTTGGCATTCTTGTGCAATGAACCTGGTGCTGCTGCTGGAAAAGAACAACAACAGACTTCTACCTGTAAGAAAAGTGACTGGAAAATGCAGTGGCCTAACAGTTGCTTGACACAATGTCTTTGAACCAAACCGGAAATAATTTCAATAAGCATCTGACATTGTGAACCCTCCCTGCAAACTTTGTGCAAGCAAATCGGGATGAACGCTCAAGAAACGTGTTGTCCGGAAGTCGCCTAACAGTTCCAGTCCCAGCTTAAAAGCAAGCCCGTGTTCAAGATGGTTTAACACTTTCAGAGAAAGCCTTTGGCTTTAAATTTCACGGAAAACATCCACCCTCATACAGAGAGCCTTGTTTGCAGCAGTGAACTGCAAGGCTGCTGCATGCAAATATATCCCTTTCAAACAGAGATAGTGCCATAGGATGGAGTCATTTGGGAGGAAGGAAGCAGATTCACTCAGGGTTGAATGCAGATTAGGCAGGCCCATGAGTAAACTGGGCTGATGTGAAGAAATGGACATTTGCTGTGTGAGCTAAAACCATTCTGTGAAATGCTGATATGTGGTTATTGGCTGGTTGATAATACATTACCAAAAGTGTTCATTTTGGGCTTTTTTGTTCTTTGCGTACATACACACACAACACCCAAAAAATAGGAAATTTTAAATTAAATTTGAAGCTCTGTCTGGGTTTCCTCTCTCAAGATCTCAGCTTTTGCCCATCAGATGGTGGCAACCAGCATTTGCCCACCAAACAGCCGCTGTCTAGTTTAGGGCACCATGGGAGAGGTCTCATTGGTTGCACTTTGCAGCGAGGACCTGAGAGCCATCCTTTGAATGCATCATTTCCTTCCTGGAAGCCAGCCATGGTCTTTGTGGCATCCTCCTGCTCCTTGCCTTTTGGCCCCACAGTTCTCTGCTTATCAGCCGGCAAGCATCCTCTGTTGGGCCTTCTGAAGAGCCTTCTGCTGTGATGGCATCGTGGAAAGGACTCTACAGAAATGTTGACCTTGAGCTAGAAGAACCAAAGGCCCCTGAGCAGAGGAGTCAATCAGGTATGTGGCACAGAGTGAGGCACATTAAGTTAGCCATATTTATTTGTATGCTGTTGGTGGATTTTTGTCATTGTCTTGTTGGGCTGTGTATGTGATAAAGGGGAGCCATACCGGGGTGAAGGTGTCTTCTATTTGTCCCAGTACAGTTTCAGTTTATTGGGTAATTTTTCTAGTAGGGCTGTTTCCCATACTATTTGGTACCATTGGTCCATGCTTACTCCTGACAGGTCTCTCCAATGTCTGGCTATGATGCTTCTGGCTGCTGAAAGTAGGTGGGTTATGAGTTCTTTGTGGTGTAAATGGGCATTGTTGTCTTGGAAGATGTTTAGTAAGGCCAATTCTGGGGTAATTTCCACCCTGCTCACACATGAAAACAAAGACCACCACAGCCAACCACAAATGAATAACCACACCCCCTAGGCCAACCCTAACCTCTCTCACCACCAAAGGAACACAAGTGAACAGCAAAGAACCCGCAGAAGCAACGCTGACACCAAACCCTAAAGTAAAATAGAAACATTGCCACCCCCACCCATCTATCCCCCCCACCTCTTTCCCCCTTTTCTTTCTAATGTCTCAACAAATGAAACTGATTTGTAAAAATGTTACCTGGGGAGGGGGGGGAGAATACGAGAGAGAGAGAGAGAGACATTGCACACACTTTTGTAAATCAAGAAAACCTTTAATAAATAAACAGAGTGAGGCGCATAGGAAAAGGGTCCATTGCTGAGGATTATTAGGAGATGGCAAGGGTCCTGGTGGAGCAATCCCAGAGTTGGTGATCTTACTCCTGCCTCCATTCCTAGCTCCCTACAGGATGCAGCTTCAACCAAGGCTGTTGTGTTTTTATCTCTCTGCCTTCCCCATCCCTAATTGTGCCCACTTATTTTCTCCCAATGGCACACAACTTCTGTAGGGGCGGCAGACCCCTGATAATGGTCTAGCCCTAAAGCAGAGCTTTCCAAACTTTTTCATGTCGGTGACACACTTTGTGGACGTGCATCGTTTCATGACACAGTACCGTGTTTTTCCGTGTATAAGACGAGGTTGTTTTATTTTTAAATTATGCTAAAAATTGGGGGGTTGTCTTATACACGGATAGTGGAGAGTTGAGACTGGCGTTTGGTGGCTGCCGGTAACAGGAGATTGTAAGCGGCATTTTTGTGGATGATTGGTGGGTGCGGTAAGGTCCACTGGCTATTGACTGCTGCAGCAAATGGGCGGGGTGACTGGCACTTGCTTTTGTTAGGCGGGGTGCTGATGATTGGTGGTTTTGTTGATGTGGTTGTCCTGTGGGTGAGTGATATTCCGCAAACCCTCCCCCCAAAAAAGCTCAACAACTCTGGGCACTCTCCCCCCATTTTCTCAGTTTGGAGTCCCACAAAAGAGGGGGCGTCTTATACACGGGGGGGGGGTGTTATACACAGGAAAATATGGCAATTCAGTTTTGTTGGCAAACAAGAGGTTTATCTAACCCCTTTCCAGCCCTGGGAGGATCGCAGGGAGCGACACACAGTTTGGAAAGCTTTGCCCCAAAAGGTTTATGGCTCCAGTTGGATTCGAAAACGTTTCTTTGTCCATGAAAGCCAACAACCCCTCTTCCCCAATGGGTTGGGTTTTGGGATTCGGGTATCAACAGGCATTGTCTGCTTCTACACCAAAGGCAAAATGCTCCCAGGTTTCCTGAGAAGCCCAAAGCCTTGAAGGAGTCGGACAGGCAGCTGAAGCACAGCTGGCAAAACACGGAACCCACACTCCATTTTCCATGGCAGAGAAGTCTCTTGACTGCTCTACATTTGAATTACACTGTTTGGCTGAATAGCTGCAAAGCAGACACAAGGAAGGGTTAGGGAGTGAGAGGCGTTTTAACATAACGTGTAGCAAAAGCACAATAAATTAAACAAATTAAATAACACACAGTTTTTGCTTGGTTTGCATAATCTGTGCCCCCCCCCCCCCGCAACGGAATTTCAGCTTCTCTCTTCACACAAATGTTAGGTTAACTTGATGCAGAGTGTTTTTTTCAGTTAGTTTTTTGTACAGACCACGATAAAGTTCACCATCAGACCCTCCAAATGTCCTTTTTTCCAGGGACAGTTCCAGATTTACAGAATCTGTCCCGGTTTCTCATTTGATCCTGGAATGTCCCACTTTTCCCTAGACATCCGTATTTTCATCAGAGACCTGAGTTTCCTGACCCCTGAGCCATCTGAAGGCAGCCCTGTACAGGGAAGGGTTTTTAAAAAAATGTTTTATTATTTTTGTATATATGTTGGAAGTCGCCCAGAGTGGCTGGGGCAACCCAGTCAGATGGGTGGGGTATAAATAGTAAAATTACTATTATTATTATTATTATTATTATTATTATTATGGAATAGAGTGTCCCATTTTCCATTGGAGAAATGTTGGAAGGTATGTTATTGAGGTCACAGGGACCACACTTACAGATGCATTTCCTTGTCCTTTTCCTTATCACGAAAAGACTGGTTCTGGCAGGGAGGTGAGTTTGTCAAGCACACCACCAATGATACGTGCACAACCTGGCTTGGCCTGTATGTGGCCGGATGACACCCCAAAATAGTGACAGTCTAGAAATGCCCTAACTCGGCTCCTCCTTTCCTCCATGCAGGCACCAAGGAGTACCCCGAGGAAGAGAGTGTCTATGAGCCCTTTGATGCTGTGGCCAGTTTGGAGGGCAAGCAAGCAGCACAGGTGGCTGCACCATGGAGCCCAGGTATGTCTGGTTTGAGCTTCAGGGGGATCCTCAAGGGGTCTGGAGTTCACCCACAAGTCACTGCGTATTGCCCTGGGGCTGTTCTTTAGGCAGTGGGCCATGGGGGGAGAAGTCCCATTGGCAGTGGAGAATATTGGAGCCTCATCACTAAGAAGGCCATGCAAAGGACCTACATCTTTATTCCAGCCTGGGGAAGAAAAGATAAGAAAATGGAGAGTGATTTGTATAAAGTAGGAAATGGGAAGCCTTCCATATTGTGTAGGGCAGTGGTGGCCAAACTTGGCCCTCCAGCTGTTTTGGGACTACAATTCCCATCATCCCTGACCACTGGTCCTGTTAGCTAGGGATGATGGGAGGTGTAGTCCCAAAACAGCTGGAGGGCCAAGTTTGGCCATCACTGGTGTAGGTAGATGATTTCTTGAGCCTGGTGTTCATTGACCTCCATTCGTCTCCCAACCCCACCTTGCAGGGGCTCAAGGGTCTTGTGGTTTGAATTTTACAATGAACCCCAATGTTCTAGACTCCCCCCATTGTTAAATGGTATTTTTGGGGTTGCTTCTTTTTTAGTTTGCTTACTACTGCCTTTTTTGTGTCGTAATATATGCTGCTGCTGCTGATGATGATGATGGTGATGAAACAAATAAATAGCAAATGGCCCCAAAGCAATAAACTTATAGAGTTACGACTGTATTGCAGAGGGCTGGGCTAGAGGACCCTTTGAGTCCATTCCAGCTATACTGCCTGAAACCCTAAAAAGCTGTACATTGAGCTCTGCTTGTGTGGCTTTCTCCCAATTGAAGTGCAGAGTGTTTGAGGAACAGGACATTCGCAGGGAAACCAAAATGCTTGTTTACAAAGCTATTGTACTACTAACCTTACTGTATGCTTGTGAAACATGGACCACTTATAAAAGCCATTTCCAATTCCTCGAAAGATTCCATCAATGGTGTCACCGAAATATTTTACACATCACTTGGGAAGACAGGCGAACTAATGCCAGTATACTGGAAGAAGCAAAGATCACCAGTGTCGAAGCAATGATTCTTCAACATCAACTTGGTAGGACTGGTCATGTTTTGCAGATGCATGATTATCGTCTTCCAAAGCAACTACTCTATTCTGAACTTAAAAATGGAAAGCGTAATGCTGGTGGTCAACAAAAGAGGTTTAAAGACTCTCTCGAGGCAAATCTTTAAAAATGTAGTATAAACATTCCCTGACAACTGGGAAACACTGGCCTGTGAGTGCTCCAATTGGAGAACAGCCTTTACCAAAGGTGTCATGGGCTTTGAAGACACTCGAACACAGGACGAAAGGGAGAAACGTGCTAAGAGGAAGGCACACTTGGCAAACCCTCACCGTGATCAACTCCCACCCAGAAACCTATGTCCCCACAGTGGAAGGTCGTGTGGATCCAGAATTGGCCTCCATGGTCACTTATGGACTCACTGTTAAAACCTTGTTTATGGAAGACAATCTTACTCGGCTATGAGTGATGATGATGATGATGATGATGATGAAGAAGAAAGAATTCTGTGATACCACAGGGATTGGTGTGGCAGGTGAAGGGAAGCTGGTGGCAGAGCGGAGGTGGGGAACAGGCAGAATGACTCTCTCTCTCTCTCTCTCTCTCTCTCTCTCTCTCTCTCCCTTTCTCAGCTGGGAAGCCATCTTGGACACGCAAGGTGGTTTTAGTAGCTGTTGCTGCTCTGCTGGCTACCTCGGTGTTCCTGAACGTGCTGCTGCTTGCGGTGGGAATTATGCGCTGTAAGTGGTCTGCTGGGTCTCTAAAGGCTGCTGGGGTGCCAGGTAGGGGTTTGCCAGACTGGTATACTTTCTTCCTGTATCCTTCAGAAGGCATGCATGGGTCTCTGGATGTCTGCCTGGATTATCAGCTGGGGAAAAGGCATAGTTTGGTGGCCGGGCGCATGCTTTGCATGCCATAGGTTCCTCCCAGGTTTGGCCCCTCACACCACCTCCATGTGGGGCTGACAAAGACCCCTGCCTGAAACCCAAAAAACCTGCTACCAGCCAGTGTAGACAATACCAAGGTATTCTGTCAATGGTCTAAGCCAGTGGTTCCCAACCTTTTTTTGGCCATGCCCCACCTAAGCATCTCTAAAATCCTGATGCTCATGACATATAATTCTTCATATAAACCGTGACATATAATTCTTATTATTTAAAAAGTGAACTCCTATTTATGTGGAGGAGGCCGAAAAGGCCATTAACGTGGTCTAAACAAGCTCCCAAATTGCCCCCCTTAAAAATCAAATTGCCCCCCTGTGGGGGGTGTGCCCCGGGTTGGGAACCATGGGACCTAAGCTCAGTCAGTATATAGCAGCTTCCTCTGCTCCCCAAGGTGGAGCTTCTTTCAAAGTGCATTATAGTCAATTGTACAACATTGAAGTGCATTGAAGCAGTGTGTGTGTGAGAGAGAGAGAGTGAGGGAGAGTTTAGGGAGAGTTACCTTAACTCTATGCAACAATTTTCCTGGCATACACTGATTTAAAAAAAACAACAACCAAGAAAGGGGGCACTAAAATGGTACAAAAAGTGATGGTTGACATTTTCAGAGGTAAGTTCCATATGGCCACTTGGTAAATGAGGCTTGGTGAGTACCACACTCCTTTTTCAAGCCAGTGGTAGGATATCACTTTTAGGTGATGCCGCTAAGAATGTGACACACGCACCCCGGGGCCTTCAAAGTTTCTTTTTCACCAGTTGCTACTGTGAAGGTAGCCTCTGGCATTGATCCTTCAGCCAGCCTGTAGTAATAATAATAATAATAATAATAATAATAATAATAATAATAATAATAAATACCCCGCCCATCTGGCTGTGTTTCATCAGCCACTCTGGGCAGCTCCCAACAGAATACAGTGGTACCTCTGGTTACGTTAATTCATTCTGGAGGTCCATTCTTAACCTGAAACCATTCTTAACCTGAGGTACCACTTTAGCTTATGGGGCCTCCTGCTGCTGCCACTACGGCGCCGCCACACAATTTTTGTTCTCATCCTGGGGTAAAATTCTTAACCCGAGGTACTACTTCCAGGTTAGCGGAGGTGTAACCCGAAGTGTTTGTAACCCGAGGTGTTTGTAATCCGAGGTACCACTGTATTAAAAAACACAATAAAACACCAAACATTAAAAACTTCCCTAAACAGGGCTGCCTTCAGATGTCTTCTAAAAGTCAGAGAGTTGCTTATTTCCTTGACATCTGATGGGAGGGCGTTCCACAGGGCAGGTGCCACTACTGAGAAGGCCCTCTGCCTGGTTCCCTGTAATCTCACTTTTCGCAGTGAGGGAACCGCCAGAAGACCCTTGGAGCTGGACCTCAGGGGGTGGAGATGCTTCTTCAGGTATACTGGGGCCAAGGCCGTTTAGGGCTTTAAAGGTCAGCACCAACTTCTTCTTGTTGGCTCCCTGCACAGATTCTAAGATGTCTGCTGCTTTGGAGCAAGTGCGTGCTGAGAACAGGAAGCTCCAAGAGGCAGGTGAGTGTCTGTGGGAGTTGTGGCAGACCTTGTGGAGGAGCTCAGGACCCCCTGGCTCTGCCCTCGCTGCCCCAAGGCTGAAAGGTGGTGCTCAGCTCCACATTGCAGGCTCGGCGCATGAGTGCTGGTTTTCTGGAGAGCAGAATAAAAGTTCTGTCTTGGTACTTCCCGAAAGCTCTGCAGAACAGTGATGCACTTGGCTGTGAAATATCTTTTACTTCTCGTTCGAAAATGATATACCTGCTGATAGCCAGCCTAGGTGGCTGACTGGAACCAGAGCCAGCCCACCCATGAGGCAGGGTGAAGCAGCTGCCTCAGGCGGCGGAAGTGGTGATGCAGGCAGCGCAGCAGAAGGCACCTCTGATGGCAAAATGGGCTGGGCTGCCCCTGACTGGAACCAACAGGGGACCACTAATAAGCAAGAGGGAGGTGAATTCTGAACATTTGCAGGTGCTGTTCTAAATAATCTTCACTGGCTACAGGGACGTGGGTGGTGCTGTGGTCTAAACCACTGAGCCTCTTAGGCCTGCCGATCAGAAGGTCAGCAATTCGAATCCCTGTGACGGGGTGAGCTCCCGTTGCTGTCCCAACTCCTGCCAACCTGGCAGTTCAAAAGCATGCCAGTGCAAGTAGATAAATAGGCATCACCGTGGCAGGAAGGTAAACAGTGTTTCCGTGCACTCTGGTTTCCATCACGGTGTTCCGTTGTGCCAGAAGCGGTTTAGTACTGCTGGCCACGTGAACCGGAAAGCTGTCTGTGGACAAATGCCTGCTTCCTCGGCCTGAAAGCGAAATGATCACCACAACCCCATAGTTGCCTTGGACTAGACCCAACCATTTGGGGGTCTTTTTTACCTTTTTACTGGCTATTGAAGTCTAGCCTGGACTGTTGCTTTGTCTTGCACTTGATATACTTTACTGTCTCAGTCCTGTTCTCTGGTAAGAAGCTGCAGAGACCTGACTCCATTTGTTCTCTCGCTCTCAGTCCCTTTCCTCCTCTTGTCCATTCACTGCCTGCCTGCCTCTGGCTGCTGTGGTTCCTCCATGCTAACTCTGTTTCCCTTGCCAGTCCCCAGCTCCTTCTTGCTGTACAATGAGAACCGCAGTCATTGTGTGACGAGGAAGGAGCCCAGCTCTCTCACACAAGCGCCCTGTGACCCTAGGAATTGGCTCCAGCATTTTCGGTGGTTCTCCAGAGGCCTCCTCCTTCACGTGGATTCACTGCTCTGCGTGGCAGCCCCCAAGGCCAAAAGAAAGGAGACCGTCCGTCTGGAACCCTGCAATGGGACGAACCCGCTCCAGCAGTGGGAATGCCGCGATCGCGATCTGCTGGCCCTGAAGGGCAAGGATCTATATTTCAACTACGGCAACAGTCTTGACCGGGTGGTGATGCTGTTTGACGGCAACGGGCCCTGGAGTCGCTGGGTCACCTACGGCACCCGCCAAAACATCTGCAGCAGTGAGTCCTGGCAGGGTACTTCCCCCTTTCAGCGCCCAAGGAGGACGGCATGCCCTCCAGCATTTCACCAATGAAAATAGGTGGTGGTTAAACCACAGAGCCTAGGGCTTGCCGATCAGGAGGTCGGCGGTTCGAATCCCCGCGACGGGGCGAGCTCCCGTTGCTCAGTCCCTGCTCCTGCCAACCTAGCAGTTTGAAAGCACGTCAAAGTGCAAGTAGATAAATAGGTACCACTCTGGCAGAAAGGTAAACGGTGTTTCCGTGCGCTGCTCTGGTTCGCCAGAAGCGGCTTAGTCATGCTGGCCACATGAGCTGTACGCCGGCTCCCTCGGTCAGTAAAGCAAGATGAGCGCCGCAACCCCAGAGTCGGTCATGACTGGACCTAACGGTCAGGGGTCCCTTTACCTTTTTATTCCATAATAATAATAATAATGATAATGATTTTATATTGCACTGTTCTAACTGGGTTGCCGCAGCCACTCTGGGTGGCTTCCAACATATATAAAAGCACAATAAAACATGAAACATGGAAAAACAACTTCCTAATACAGGGCTGCCTTCAGATGTCTTCTGAAGGCTGTATAGTTACGTACTTATCTCCTTGGCTCAGCAATCGCATAACTCCATACCCTCCAATATTTCTCCGATGAAAATTGGGACATCTGAAGGGAAAGCGGGACATTCCGGGATCAAATCAGAAACTGGGACAGCTTCTGTAAATCCGGGACCGTCCCTGGAAAACAGGGACACTGGGAGGGTCTGGGGTGGGTGTGTTGGGGGGTGAAAGCCTGTGCCAAAGGGCACATTGTCAAAGGCAAAGAGAACAACTTGGCTATGGAATGCTAAGAACCGACAGCTAAATGTGCTGTTTGTGTCCTTCCCGTCCCGAGACATGTACCCCGGCTTGTGTACTGCAACCATTTCTGTCTGTAGGCAATCTGGCTCTCAAAAAGCTCGGCAAAGAAGGATGCTAAAACCCAACAGCATCTGTTTTGGGGTTGGCACGGCTCAGTTGTCTTTTCTGCTATGTGGCATTACGTCAGCATGAACTCTGAGTGCCGTCCAGCACCAGGGGTGTACCTAGGGGTTGGCCAGGTTGCCCCCAGCCACAGACACAGTTTGGGGGGGGGGCGGTAATAATAATAATAATAATAATAATAATAATAATAATAATAATAATAATAATAATTTATTTGTACCCCTCCCATCTGGCTGGGCTTCTCCAGCCACTCTGGGTGGCTTCCAACAAAGATTAAAAATACATTAAAATGTCACACATTAAAAACTTCCCTGAACAGGGCTGCCTTCAGATGTCTTCTGAATGTCAGGTAGTTGTTTATCATAGAATCATAGAGTTGGAATAGACCACAAGGGCCATCGAGTCCAACCCCCTGCCAAGCAGGAAACACCATCAGAGCACTCCTGACATATGGTTGTCAAGCCTCTGCTTAAAGACCTCCAAAGAAGGAGACTCCACCACACTCCTTGGCAGCAAATTCCACTGTCGAACAGCTCTTAATGCCAGGAAGTTCTTCCTAATGTTTAGGTGGAATCTTCTTTCTTGTAGTTTGGATCCATTGCTCCGTGTCCGCTTCTCTGGAGCAGCAGAAAACAACCTTTCTCCCTCCTCTATATGACATCCTTTTATATATTTGAACATGGCTATCATATCACCCCTTAACCTCCTCTTCTCCAGGCTAAACATGCCCAGCTCTCTTAGCCGTCCCTCATAAGGCATCGTTTCCAGGCCTTTGACCATTTTGGTTGCCCTCCTCTGGACACGTTCCAGTTTGTCAGTGTCCTTCTTGAACTGTGGTGCCCAGAACTTATCTCTTTGACATCTGACGGGAGGGCGTTCCACAGGGCGGGTGCCACTATGAGAAGGCCCTCTGCCTGGTTCCCTGTAGCTTTGCTTCTCGCAATGAGGGAACCGCCAGAAGGCCCTCGGCGCTGGACATCAGTGTCCAGGCTGAACGATGGGGGTGGAGATGCTCCTTCAGGTATACTGGGTACAAAAAGCATGCCTCTCTAGTTTAGCTCAGAGTGGCTATGAGCCCGTCTCCACAACCACACACTCCCTGGGTTGCTCCTCCTCTGTTCTGAGCAGGCGGGCGAGACGCACAAGATCCTCTGAGTGCTCCTTGCCAAGGGTGCAAGGGACAAGGGGAGCCACCAATACAGCTTCTTGCCAAGGGGGCAAAGGAGTCTAGGCACTCCTCTGTCTGGTACATGGACAGCTCTTCCTTGCCCAGAGGTACTTAAAGGTAAAGGTACCCCTGCCCGTACGGGCCAGTCGTGTCCGACTCTAGGGGTGTGCGCCCATCTCACTTAAGAGGCCGGGGGCCAGCGCTGTCCGAAGACACTTCCGGGTCACGTGGCCAGCGTGACGAAGCTGCTCTGGCGAGCCGGCACCAGCGCAGCACACGGAAACGCCGTTTACCTTCCCGCTATAAAGCGGTACCTATTTATCTACTTGCACTTAGGAGTGCTTTCGAACTGCTAGGTGGGCAGGAGCTGGGACCGAAAGACGGGAGTTCACCCCACCGTGGGGATTCGAACTGCCGACCATATGATCGGCAAGCCCTAGGCACTGAGGTTTTACCCACAGCGCCACCCGCGTCCCTGGCAGATTACTGTTAGACACACACACAAAAAAACACCCTTGTATTTTTGAAGCAAGTAGATGGATCCTGTTGATTCAACATTACACACGTGTCATTTTGACAATAAAGATGAGTAACATGCAGTCCCCAGCTCAGAATCTCACCTTTGGTGCTGCAGCGCTTGTAGCAATGTGGTTTCTGTGTCTATCTGGTATATCTCTCCTTTTTCTTCATCCTCAAAATACAGCATCAGTTCACTTAAGAGCCTACAATAAGCAGACATGATAGGTAAAGATCAGGAGAGAATCAGGTGGCTTGGTAGTCTGCAGTTGTGGCCAAGGGGATTGATGCATTTTTGTCCTGGAAAGGCTTTGTTGACGCTCTTCCGCCCCAACCTCACTCTGCCCTTAGCCAGCCCCTGCTTACTGCTTTTTCCCTTACAAGTAGTCCAGAGGGTGAGACTGGCTGCCACTTCCTCCTCCTCAGCCCTCGTACAACTTACTGGGGAGGTGGGTGGAGAGAAGAAACCCAGAATTAGTTGGCAATGCTTATCATTAGCTCTGGCTGCATCAATTCTTGGGACTCAGCTACATTAGTCCGAAAGCAGTAAATAATAATAATTTTATTATTTATACCCTGCCCATCAGACTGGGTTTCCCCAGCCACTTTTACAGCACATCAAAAACTGTAAAACATAAGAATTTCCTGATACAGGGTTGCCTTCAGATGTCTTCTAAAAGTCAGATAGTTGTTTATTTCCTTGACATCTGATGGGAGGGCGTTCCACAGGGCGGGCGCCACTACCAAGAAGGCCCTCTGCCTGGTTCCCTGTAACCTCGTTTCTCGTAGTGAGGGCCCTCGGAGCTGGACCTCAGCGTCTGGGCTGAACGATGGGGGTGGAGACGCTCCTTCAGGTATTTTGGGATGAGGTCGTTTAGGGCTTTAAAGGTCAGCACCAACACTTTGAATTGTGCTCAGAAACGTACTGGGACACAATGTAGGTCTTTCAAGACCGGTGTTATATGGTCTCAGCGGCCACTCCCAGTCCCCAGTCTAGCTGCCACATTCTGGATTACTTGTAGTTTCCAGGTCACCTTCAAAGGTAGCCCCACATAGAGCGCATTGCAGTAGTCCAAGCAAGAGATAACTAGAGCATGCACCACTCTGGCGAGACAGTCCACGGGCAGGGAGGGTCTCAGCCTGTGTATCAGATGGAGCTGATAAACAGCTGCCCTGGACACAGAATTGAGCTGCGCCTCCATAGACAGCTAGGAGTCCAAAATGACTCCCAGGCTGCGCACCTGGTCCTTCAGGGGCACAGTTACCCCATTCAGTACCAGAGAGTCCCCCACACCTACCTGCCCCCTGTCCCCCCAAAACAGTACTACTATCTTTTCAGGATTCAATCTGTTAGCCGCCATCCATCCTCCAACTGCCTCCAGACACTCACACAGGACATTCACTAGTTCTGATTTAAAAGAGAGGTACAGCTGGGTCTCAGTGTTATGAATGTGTTATAAACATGCAACACCAGATGGCACTGTAGAGCACAAAACTTTTCTATGTGATTTTACATAGCATTTCCCCCCTTTGTTATAATGATTTAATTTATGTCTTGTTTTTACCCCTGTGTGTAGATCCACCCTTGGTTTCCCTGCCTTCTGCCCCACCAGTCCAAAGGGCCCTAAGCACCACTGGGCATGGAGGGCACCCTGTAGCATGAGAGGAAAGAAAGGTAGGCAACCTAGTCAAATCGAGTCTTTCTTCTTCCCAGTTTCCCAGTGCCGGATTTACATATAAGCTAAACAAGCTCTAGCTTAGGGCCCCACTCTATTGGGGGCCCCCCAAAAAAGATTAAAAAACAAATAAAATAAAACCTACATACAGCAACAGTGTTTTGTGTTGTGTAGGCTCCTATGTTGTAAGTAATGGGCCCTGCTCCCTTAAATATCACTGGTTTGCTCATTTCTATATAGAGTATAGGGTGCCTACATTCTGCTATTTATAATATAGTAGACTAGATTAATATAGAGACTAGATTATGACTAGATTATGAGTAAATTGTGTTTCTAAAGGAACTTTTGTTATTGCCAAAATCATTTTAAGTTAGAGCTTAATCATTATTTCACTATTAATGTACTTCTTCTTAATTGTATTTCACTATTAATATACTTACGGGACACGGGTGGCGCTGTGGGTTAAACCACAGAGCCTAGGGCTTGCTGATCAGAAGGTCAGCCGGGTGAGCTCACGTTGCTTGGTCCCTGTTCCTGCCCACCTAGCAGTTCAAAAGCACATCAAAGTGCAAGTAGATAAATAGGTACCGCTCCGGCGGGAAGGTAAACAGCATTTCCTTGTGCTGCTCTGGTTCGCCAGAAGCAGCTTTGTCATGCTGGCCACATGACCCGGAAGCTGTATGCCGGCTCCCTTGGCCAATAAAGCGAGATGAGCGCCACAACCCCAGAGTTGGTCACGACTGGACCTAATGGTCAGGGGTCCCTTTACCTCTACCTATTAATATACTTCTTAATTGTATTTCAGTTCAACAATTACTTTGATAAAATACGTATTTTGTTCTGCGCAAATGGCTTTAGATACCTATTAGGTCCATAACTTACCATATAGCATATACCGTATTCAACACAAAAAACAGCGACAATTAGTTGTTGACAAAGGACAGCTGGACATATAAAGGGGCCCCATTACCTTCAGTAGCTTAGGGTCTCATCAAACCTAAACCCAGCACTAGTCCTGCCACCAAGTTGATATTTCTGGCTCCTCAAGCAAACAGTCCTCTAACGTTTGGGACTCTAAGTGGCCTGATGTACTCCCTACACGGGCAAAGTGATATGGCACTTGGTCATGGGCAGAAAAAAGAGTTTTCAGGCTATCCCCCCCTCCAAAAGAACCCACACACAATGATTTCACTTGATTAAACTATTTGACTTGTTGCTTTACTGAAACCTTAATAGTTTTGAAGAATCGTTGTGGTATCTAATGTGTGATGCTGTTTTGCTTGGGTTTTTGTAGCTCTTGGCAACAAAACGAGTCCAGTCGTGGAGATATGAAGAATTGTGGCCTGATGGGAAACGTCTGGATCTGTGAGGGACGGCTTCTGTTCAGTGAGGTGCAGTCGCCAACTTTGCCATCCTGCCCCCAGCTTTTTTGGCACCACAAAAATCACTTCCTGGCTCACTTCATCTCCTGAATGAGGGGTGCTAAAAAGTTGTAACATGACTTGGGCATTCAAAATATATTGGGGTAAAATTAGTATCTTTTATTGTGCGTAAAATTGCATGGAAATCTTTAAAAACGATTGCCCAGTACTTGCAATTAAATTAATATCATTTCTATATATTATATATTGTTTTTATTGTTTCTTCTTATTTAGCATTACAGGACACTTTCAGAAGGTAAATTATTTGGTTTTCCAAAACAGTTTATGTGCTTCTTCACCAGCTGTAGACTTTACCAAGCTAAATGTTGTCCAGTCACAAAAATAAGATGATTGGAATTCCTCACACCGAAGAACATATTTTTAGGATTCCTCAGTGAAGAAATCTGCTAAAATTAAATCCCCCCCTAAAATGACACACCCTATTCTCTCACTCAAAACGGAATGCAAAGAAAACGAAAGTTTTCAGCCAAAACAAGTTCTGAAGCAGTCTGGGAAATGAATGTGAACTTGCTTATTTCACTGAAACATGCTCAGTGTGCTGTTATTGTCCTGTTTGTTGTTCTTCTACAATCTGCACATAGCACAGCTTTATTTTATTGGTATGAAGCTTCAGAAATTTCTGAATCTAGGGATTTGTAAAATGTTTCATTTTGCTTATTTGCACGTCACCATCATCTGTGGAAATTGTGCTTTAGGACAGATCCTGTCCCCCAACTCAGCTACACAGCTGCAAATAAATAATTTTAAATGTGCTGTAAAGCGCAGTATACAAATGTGACACTAGATGGCGATGGTGAGCTATACAAAATTCAATGTATTTTTCAAAATGTTTTTTGTAAATGCATTTTCACAGCGTTTTTTATATGCATGTAAATTCCACTTCCATGACATCCAATATAAAGGATAAGTCATTATTTTGTGAATGCAAGTACAGTTTTTTTCCACGTTTTGGCCATCCACACAAAGAAGTGGTAGCGATGTGTATTCTACCACATCACGGTGTGTTTTTGTGTGTGTGTGTTTACTTTTTAATTGGGTTAAGAAAGGAACACTGGACTTCCCTATTAGAGAATTAAGGGTTTTGTGGTATGGAGGTTGGGTGGTTTTATATTTAGATAAGCCAAGTGCTGGAATGGCGGAAAACGACTGTTGCACAAAACAGGATTGAGGCCCCAAGACACATCATACACACGTGAATACCATATGCCTTCTCCCACACTGACGTAAACAAAAACAGCCAGACTCGTACATTCACAGATATTTAATTGTCCATAAGGACATACAAATATTTTTTTTAAAACACCCACATCTTCCGTACCGCATTTCTTCATTAGGCTGGCTATGGCTTTGCGCTCCCGAGTTGTAGAACGTGGTCTCCTATCAGCTGAAAACTGCATCGCAAAGGCAGCATTAAGGGGAAACGATGGAAACCGAAAAGGATGTGGAAATAACCAACACATGCACACAGCATTCTGGGGATTGTGAAATGGAGTTCACATTTCTCAGCTTGATTATGGCCTGGCACCCTAAGGGTCTAAAAATCTATTGCAGGGGACACGTATCTTCTGGCGTTATTTGGTCAAAGGAGCACATGATCTGCTCTCACACCCCTCTGCCGTTCTGTGGCAGCTGCTGGCAAGGGAGGTGCCAACCGTATTGGCATATCAGCAAGTGGGGAGGCGGGCACAGGCTGGGGCTGCCTCAGTCACATGTAGTTAGGCCCTCTGAGACACACCTTGCCCCATGGCATGCTTGCCCCACTTGAATGATAAAAGGTTTAACCAGGCCTATGGGGAGGGTGTCTTGGCCTAGCCCAATATGGCGGACTAAGATGAAGCGAGTGGCGGCCATTCTCCACTGAAGAACTTCCTCCTGCTATGAAAGGGAGGAACTAGCCAACCAGCTGGTGCCACAAAGGACCGCCGGAAGCTGAGATGCTTCCGAAAAAGGTGTGCTCAGGTAGAGTCAGACTCACACTTCCTGTCACACAGGGGCACATCCCATGTTGAGGGGGCGGAATCATTGGAAAAGGACTTGAATATAATACTGCCAATTTCGCCGTGCCATTCCAGAAGGCCTAAGGTGCAGCCACACTTGAAACACTGTGTAAAAAGTCCTGGTTGCCGTGCTTCAGAAAAGATATTGTAGAGTTGGGGAAAAGTTCAGGAAATGGCAACCAGAAGGAGCAAAGCCTCCACGAGGCTGCAACTTGGGAGGGGGGGTGTATAAGATTGTGCATGGAGAAAATGGACAGGGGGGGGATTCTCCCTCTCTTGTAATACAGTCGTACCTTGGAAGTCAAACGGAATCCGTTCCAGAAGTCTGTTCGACTTCCAAAACGTTCAAAAACCGAAGCACGGTTTCTGATTGGCTGCAGGAAGCACTTGCAGCCAATGGGAAGCCGTGCTGGACGTTCGGGTTCCAAAGAGTGTTCGCCAACTGGAACAATTACTTCTGGGTTTGTGGCGTTGGGGAGCCAAAATGTTCGACTTGCAAGGCGTTTGGGATTCAAGGTATGACTGCACTAGGAGCTACCCAACGAAGTTGACCGTTGATAGATTCGGGACAGACCAAAGGAAGTCTAGTGAACAGCTAATCATGGGAATTTGTTAGCATAGGAGGTAGCGATGCCCACCCTTTAATATCCTTTGGCTTTCAAAGGATATTAGACAAATGTAGGCAACATGAGGCTATCAATGGCTTCTATCCATGATGGCTACATTCTGGCTCCACCGCCAGCCAGAGGCAACAGGCCAGTCATTGGGAATCACAGCCAGGGAGAGAGATGTTGTAACTCAGGTCCTGGTTGGCCACTGTGAGGGCAGGATGCTGACCTAAATGGGATAGTGGGCTGATCCTGCAAGGACACGTTCTGATGCAAATGGGGGCATGGTTATTTGTTTTTCTGGCAAGGTGGCACAATTCTCCTTTTCTCACATCCCACTTGGCAGCAGGCTATTTCTGCATTTTAGCAGAAATTTAGCAAAGTCAGGGGGCGCTAATGGTGCCGTAGAAAGGTCTGGGCCCTGGCCTTTGGCAGCGGAGGGGGAATCTCAGCTGCACAGCAATGCAGAACGAGAGGGAGGATCACACTGAAGCCCCTGTCACAGATGGGGCTGCAAGAATTTTCAGAGAAGGAACTGGAATCCCAGTCTTTGCACTTTTAGTGTCTCCCAGGGCAGAGGAACCGACTGGGTTTGGGGTTTCCTGCCTTGCGCCCCCCCCCAAGACTTGGGCATTTCATAGATTTTAGCCTTTCATTTTCAGGTAGGGTTGCCATACATCCGGAATTTCCTGGATTACTGTAGCCACAAAGCAATGGCCGGGTGGAAATCGGTTAAATGTCTTGGAAAATCTGGATGAACGGCAGTTGGTGTCAGAAGTCATTTTTGCTCAGAAATAGCTCAAAAGCATCCTATTTTGCAAAGAAAAAAGCTCAATAACTTTTCTGCCTGGAAATTCACTTTTTGAAATATGGCAACCCTACTTTCAGGCAGGAAGAAAGTGAAAATGAACTGCTCACCCAGTTCCACAGTCAAAACAAAAGCTGAGCCATTTTAAAAACCGTAAATTAGAATTAGGGGAACACAGTTAGGTCTGGCCTCAGCATGCAGACCCCTTGAACCAACTGGTCAGCCTCCTCCCCCAGCAGCATAGCGTGGTTTGCTGGTGCCTGGAGCAGGCTGGGGTTCACCAGGGGGGTGGGGCATGGAGGGTGAATGGAGCCTGCTGCGCCAGCCCAGCCCTTGCCACCAATGCTGCCAGAGTGCCTCCCACCCCATTGGAACCAAGCAGGGCTGCACTGCCTGCCCTCCTGCACAGTGGGGAGCCTGGCCAGCCAACGCGGCCCTGGGGCCATCTTGGGACTGCAAAGGGGCTATGACAAGCCAAATGTGCAGCTCCCTCTTAAAAAATGCACCCAGGGCCATCGCCCTGGCAGCCCCCCCTCCATGCTATGCCCCTGCTCTCCCCTGCATTGATGCCTGTCTTTGCCCCCCACCCCAAACATATTTTCCGTGCTCCAATCAGCACCAGGTGACTTGGAGTTCTTGTTTTAATTTCCCAGAAAGCTCCAGTTTGATGCTCCTTCAGGGGCATTGTGGGAAATTCTTGGCTGCCCACACCACTGCCTCTGACAGATAAGCCCACCCAGAAGAGGGCCTGGAGGACACTTTGCCAAAGGCATCCCTCAAACCTGAGCTCAGGCACAAACTCGCAGAGGCGCCTAGCCTTTGGCAAGCGACAGCTTCACAAACCTGGCTCCCATCTATAATAAAGGGAGGGTAATAATACTGACCCACCTTCGAGGGTTTGTTGGAAGTGCTCTAGATGATGAGGAGAAACGTGCTACTTAAATACTACCGGTTCAACGTTATCAAGCAAAGAAAACAACATCTTGGTCAGCTCCTCTCTTCCTCGAAACCGCCGACACGCAGGAACAAGAAACGCTTCCTTCCTGTCCCCGCACAATAAATTTCACGGTGGAAATTTAGGAGGTTGAAAGGGCTCTACAAACTGCACTCTGGTAGCCAGAGTCACAGCAAAAGCACCTCCCTTTGACATACGAAAACAAAATGAAAGACGGACCACTTGGTTAGAAGTACTGTGATCCAAAAGAATACTGATAAGGAGTCAGGATCAATCGCCTGAGCTTGGCTTGGTCATAGCCTGGCTGTCTGAAGGGCCCGGCAGAGGCGCACTCGGCCCTTCCTTAGGCCTCGCAATGTTCCGCCCCCAGAGAACGGCTCACAGGCAGACATTGATTTGCTTGGAAAGCTCTCGCTCGAGGTCCAAGATGAGGGCGTCAAAGTCCTTCAGGTTGAGCCTGGCGCTGAAGGGAGCCTCGGGGTCTTCCACCAAGGCGAAGTCCCCTACGAAGACGGCTCGGTTGTGGTGCGGCAGAGTCACCTCTCCGTTGTCCTCTTCGTTGTCGCTCTCGCTGCCAGCCACCTCGTCGTAGTCGGTGTCGCCGCCCGGCCTGGGCCCCGCCGAAAACTGCTGCTCACACACACTCCAGTCCCCAGCGTAGCGGTTGCTAGGAGGGCTTTCCAGGCCTCGAGGGCGGCTCCGGGCCACGACGGTGGTCTGCAGCAGCGGCAGGTCCAAGGGAGGGCGGCAGTGGCGCTGGGGTGGCTTGATGGGCAGGGGGCACTTGCCCTCCTCTTCGGTTGCCCTGCGTGGGGCTGAAGGGAAAGGGAAAGCAAGTTATGAAAACCAAATGCATCTGGTTCACTAAGGCCTGAGGCACAGACCCTCCAAGTGTCCCTATTTTCCAGGGACAGTCTTGGATTTATAGAAGCCATTCCAGTTTATTTTATTTTCGGAGAGCCAGTGTGGTGTAGTGGTTAAGAGCAGTGGGCTCGTAATCTGGTGAACCGGGTTCGTGTCTCCGCTCCTCCACATGCAGCTGCTGGGTGACCTTGGGCCAGTCACACTTCTTTGAAGTCTCTCAGCCCCACTCACCTCACAGAGTGTTTGTTGTGGGGGAGGAAGGGAAAGGAGAATGTTAGCCCCTTTGAGACTCCTTCGGGTAGTGATAAAGCAGGATATCAAATCCAAACTATTATTATTATTATTATTATTATTATTAATCATTTCTCTTTGATTTCACAAATATAAATTTATAACCATACCAAATACACATCTATATAAAGGGATTACTCTAAATCTCAAGACACGCCCCCCTTCCCCTCCACAGGTCCTATTGTCAACATTTTCAACTGCTATTATTTTGTAATCTATATTTTGTATCTATCCATAGTACAATGGTACCTCGGGTTAAGTACTTAATTCGTTCTGGAGGTCCGTTCTTAACCTGAAACTGTTCTTAACCTGAAGCACCAGTTAGCTAATGGGGCCTCCTCCTCCTGCTGTGCCGCCAGAGCACGATTTCTGTTCTCATCCTGAAGCAAAGTTCTTAACCCGAGGTACTATTTCTGGGTTAGCAGAGTCTGTAACCTGAAGCGTATGTAACCCAAGGTGCCACTGTATTTGTTACATTACAAGTGAGATTAAAATGCTGCTAATGTTTCAGAGTGGCTGGGGTAGCCCAGTCAGATGGGCGAAATATAAACAATAACATTACAGTCGTACCTTGGAAGTCAAATGGAATCCATTTGGGAAGTCTGTTCGACTTCCAAAACATTCAGAAGCTCCTGCAGACAATTGGAAGCCACGGAAGCCGTGCCGGACGTTCAGCTTCCGAAATTTGTTCGAAAACTGGAACACTCACTTCTGGGTTTCGATCGTTCAGGAGCTGATTTGTTCGGGAGCCAAGGCGTTTGAGATCCAAGGTACGACTGTACTATTATTATTAAATTATTATTACTGCAGGGTGAGCGCTGGCAGGTGCCGGGCCCTCCATGTCACTGAAACCCAGAGCACCGCATGCCTCCAGCCAGCCCCTTCCTGGGCACCTGCCCTCTCTTGCCCACTGGCCTCCCCACTTGGCACTCACCTGGCCAGGCCTGCAGCAGGTAATGCAACACTTCGATGTGGTGCTTGAAGTCCATGGTGCTGGCAATGGTGCGGTGGTGGTGGCTGGGGCCACAGGGGCCCGGCCCCGCTGCTCCCTGGCTCAGCAACACAGGACCAAAACACACAGCCAGGTTCTGGGCGTTCATGCGGTTGAAGGCATGGAAAGCAGCAACCTGGCTGAGGTGATCCAACAGCATTGTCAGGGTGGCCTAGAAAATGGAAGAAGAGAAAACTGCCAAAATGTATAGAAAAAATTCTAATAAGTGCTGGAAGTGCAAAGAGAAAGAAGGCACGTTTTACCATATGTGGTGGAACTGTAAAGTAATCAAGAACTACTGGGAAATGGTTTGCAACGAAATGAAAAAGATGTTTAAAATAACGTTTGTTTAAAAACCAGAAGCATTTTTGTTAGGCCTTACAGGACAGGCCTTGCCAAAAGAGCGGAAGAAGCTATTTATGTATGTTACAAAATGAAAGGATGATAGGATACCAACGAAAGAAGAATGACAAGCAAAACTTATGGACTACGCCGAAATGGCGAAGCTTACGGGAAAACTCAGAGACAAGGACAATAAATACTTTTTAAAAGAATGGGAACCGTTTATGATGTACTTACAGAAATACTGCAAAGAAGTGGACTCACTAGCAGGCTTTGAGTAAACATTTACAATTAAGGGGGAAAGTGTATAAGGAGCAATAGTTGGGAAAACAACAAAAGATGCAATCGGGAAAGATATGGTATAAAAATGATAAGAATATAAGAACAATTAGTAGAAAGATTTTAAAATCAAGGTAAACCAAATAAGCAGAAGTAGCAAATATTTAAAGAACCAGAAGAGGAGGTCGGGGGAAGTCAAGGGAGGTGTGGGGGGAGATTTGGTTTTATGAACTTCTGATTGTGTTTATGATGATTGTGTTGAATATAAAACTGTAAAACCCAATAAAACTTATTTTTAAAAAAGAAAATGGAAGAAGAGGCAGCTTGCTTCAGACCAACCTCATAGAGGCTGGTCTGAGGCCGATACCCAAACAGGGAATGATCTTAAATTGGGAGGGGGTTGGGGAAAGGGGAAGGGAGGTCCTGAAACTGCAGGGATACAGTGTGGAGAAGCTCCCTCACCCGAGATATATGGTTATCCCTCTCCTTGGTACTGTTCAGGTGAGCCCTGAAGTCAAGATGGCTTCTAGTGAAGGGTTCTGCAAGGGGTAGTTGCCTGTCTCTTTTTCAGCTGGGATGGTTTTAGTGAAGCAAGGTACAGTGGTACCTTGGTTCTCAAACACCAAAACCCCAGAAGTACGTGTTCCGGTTTTTGAGCGTTTTTTGGAAGCCGAACGTCCGATGCGGTTGTCGGCCATTGTTTCCGGGGCACCTGCACCAATCAGAAGCTGCGCCCTGGTTTTCAAACATTTCTGAAGTCAAACAGGCTTCCGGAACAGATTAAGTTTGGCGCTTTTGTTTTTGCTATTTATTTTTGTTTTTGAGTCTTTTTCGGTTAATTTGTTTTGATGGATCAATGGTCTCGTTAGATAGTAGAATTCATGTTAAACGGCTGTTTTAGGGGTTGTTTTTAAAAGTCTGGAACGGATTAATCCGTTTTGCATTACTTTCTATGGGAAAGCGTGCCTTGGTTTTGGAACGGTTTGGTTTTGGAACGGACTTCCAGAATGGATTAAGTTTGAGAAACATATATAGAAAGATCTCCAATATTTGATGTCTGTCAAAATGGCACTAGCTGCTGCAGGAAGATAACTGTTTTGAATGGAATGGTTCATGCATTTACTAAACGAACAACAAGGACCTAGTCCTGGCGTTCCGATCCTTGGAGCCTGGTACCCATTTGCCCATCATGCACAAATCTTTTGAGTTTATGCTACTTGCTTAGCCAGAATGCCAGTGGCTTCCCATTGGAAATTCCAAAACTCCTTCCCAAAAGTAGGGGACGTTGCACTGTCAGGACACTTGACACAAAAACAGAGAGTCCTTAACAGACCACTTTTATTCGACTAGGTATACATTTTTCTACAATGTTAACTCATCTGCATAGCCCACTAAACCCCCTGCTCCACAATAAATATGTGGCGAGGCTTTAGCGAGACCTAATTTGGCTCACCTTTTCCTTCCTATATGTGATAAATGTATGTGGCACTGCACTCTCAGTGGTCTCCATGTTTTCCCCTCCCCTCTGTATTCTCATTTTGTTTTTCTATTTGCATTTTTTTACATTCACTACTCTTACTACATTTTGCATGTGCTTATGTCATAACCATTCTGTATAAAAAATGACGACAATAATGAAAATTGATGCTTTTTTTCAAAACAACAACAGTGACAACAACAGGTAAGGACCTGGGGGGAATTTGATGGGCCTGGTTCTGATGGGAAGGAAATCACGTTTCCTCCAATGGGGAGTCCAAAACTCCTTCAAGGGCCACATTGTGGTCAGCCTGTTGAGGCTACTACACTACTGGGTGTACTGGGATGCAGGTGGCGCTGTGGTCTAAACCACTGAGCCTCTTGGGCTTGCCGATCAGAAGGTCGGCGGTTCGAATCCCCGCAACAGGGTGAGCTCCTGTTGCTCGGTCCCTGCTCCTGCCAACCTAGCAGTTTGAAAGCATGCCAGTGCAAGTAGATAAATAGGTACCGCTGTGGTGGGAAGGTAAACAGCATTTCTATGCACTCTGGTTTCTGTCACGGTGTCTTGTTGTGCCAGAAGCGGTTTAGTCCTGCTGGCCACATGACCCAGAAAGCTGTCTGTGGATGAACGCCAGCTCCCTTGGCCTGAAAGCGAGATGAGCGCCACAACCCCACAGTCGCCTTTGACTGGACTTAACCAACCTTCACTTTTTTTTTTTTACTACTGGGTGTGTCACCCTTGGCACATGCAGAGAGGCCTGGGCTCAGAAGAGCTGCCATACTGGGGGGTTCTCACCTTCTCAGCCTCTGGCAGGCAATCAAGGAGAGCTGTCGTCGTCGCCTCTTTCACCTCCTGCCCAGCTACCCGATTGGACATGGCTTCCAGGACCACTTGGTACAGTGGGTCAGTGATGAGAGGTGTGGGGAGCTCACGTAAATAATCCTTCAGGATTCCTGGGGGGGGGACAAGTGGGGAGGAGGAAAGGAGAAAATACCTCAGTCCTTTTAACCATCACTGCAGGTCCCCTCCCATACTCATTCCTTACTAGAGAGGGCTCCTGTCATCATGGTGCTGAGAGAGTAGTTCTTGCCACACCTTAAACTGCCCTATCCCATCATAAGGGACATTTTCAGGCAAAAGCTTCCTTCACAGAGGGAGGGCTGTGAGGGTGACGGATGCAAAGACTGAGGCGCAGGCCAGGTGGGGGGAGGCAGGAGGGCTGGAAAGGGGCCAGGCCAGACCCCTTTATTGCTACAGACCTACACAGCTGCTCTTCCAGACGGAAACAGAAGGACGATATGGTTTTGATTTATTTTTATTAAAACTATTTTTATA
>JAXCMG010000049.1:195082-312145 GCA_034642415.1 Podarcis siculus | reverse complement strand
AAGCTCAAGTTAATGCATTTTAGAAATGCTCCCTTGGAGGAGGAAAAATGTGGATTTTGGGTCCCCTTTCAGACTGACTGCACAGAAACCCATTCCTTCACCCCAGGCCTGCCAACAGGCCACTTCTCCAACATCATATGCACGCAGCCCTGAGCACTTGGGAGCACTTGAGGTTCGGTCAGAAGTATTAAGGGCTGCAGAGGACTGCAATGCCCTGGAGGACCCCCTCATTGCCCCTTCAAAAACACCTGCCTCTCAGAAGTCATAATGCATGCAAATAGGGAGCAAGGCAATTTTGTGGATAAAGGACCAGTATTGACTTTGGAAGCAGTATAAAACCAGGGGTGCCTGTCAGTATCTCCAGCCAGGAGCAGACAGGAAGCAGAGCTGCATAGATGTGTCTCTACCTGTCCCCAAAGACTCCGCAAAGCAGCCAGAGTTTAGTTTCTGCAGGGCCCACAGGGAAGAGTACGAAGCTGGGGGTCAAGGACACTGACCTGTAACGACATTGATGTCTGGATAGAGGTCCTCTGAGAGAACCACGGCAGTGCTGTCCCGCTCAAAAGCATCACGCAACTCCTTTTTCACCGCCGCCGAGCCGCACAAGCGATACAGGCCCACAACCTACAAGCAGGAGACAGCCGGTCACTTGGGCAAAAGGGCCCCCTCCAGAGGGCTGTTCCATAGGCCGGGTGACCTGGCTGGTCTGGCCCGAAACCTGAGGCCCATTGGCTTAAGGCATTTCCCCGGCAGGTTCAGTAGTGCATTACGGCATGCTGAGTTTTTCATCTCAAATTCCAAATGTGAGCGGTGCTAACAAGTTGTAACGTGACTTGGGAATCCAAAATATATTTTGGTTAAATCAATTTAGTTTCATTTGGTCAACAAAATGTGTATCGAAGTACAGTCATACCTTGGATTTTGAACAGCTTAGTTCCCAAGCGTTTTGGCTCCTAAACGCCGCAAACCCAGAAGTGACTGTTCTGGTTTGTGAATTATTTTTGGAAGCCGAACGTCAGACAGGGCTTCCGCAGCTTCCGAATGGCTGCAGGAGCTTCCTGCAGCCAATCAAAAGCCATGCTTTGGTTTCCGAACGTTTTGGAAGTCGAACGGACTTCCGGAACAGATTCCGTTCGACTTCCAAGGTATGACTGTACCAGAAATCATTAAAATCGCCCAATGCTTGGAGTTATATTTTATATTCATGATCAATCTTTATTACGGTCCAGAGACCCAACAAATTGTTACAAAGCAATACACAATTCAGACAGCCTATCTTATATTAGCATTAGTATTAGTATTATTTATAAATCATACTGTATTTTACATTACCTGGCACTTTCAGAAGGTAAAATCAAAATCCTTCGGTTTTCCAAGAGCAGTTTATTTGCTTCTTAATCAAATGTAGACCTACCAAGCTAAACGTTGTCCAATCACAAAAATAATAGCAGATTTGATTTCCTTACACCCAAAAACGTGTTTTTAAGACTCCTCACGTGTTTTTAAGATTAGGTTTCACCCCCTTAATAGCCCATGCAATGCCTTCTGGGAAGAACCTAGGTCAAGTGGAGATGGGTGGATGGAGAGAAAGAGAGATAGAGAGAGTGCATTTACCTTTAATCCCCGCTTCTCAATCTGGGCAACACACTTCTGGATCAGCAATGGCACTTTGATGGCAGCCCCTTCCCTCTCCACCAGCTGGCTCAGCTTCACTCCAAAGACCTGGGGCTCCTGTTGGTTGCTGGCTGGATCCCACTGGTCTACAAGGGTGAGTTTGATGTAGAGGAGGCCCTGTGGCTCCAGCTGCATGGCAAGCTGTAGACTCCTGCAACCTGGAAGGAGGGGCAGCCGGGAGAGATGCTGTGAGGATGGCCTGGTGCCTCAACTCCACCCCACACCCTTCCCCTTGGCAAAGCCACACTATCAGGTCAGCTCCAGTGACATCCATCTTTGTCAAGTGACAACCATGGAAGAGGCCTGTCCAGGCACTTCAGCACCTTGGACAGAAAACAGGGTCTGTGGTCACATCTGGATCTGTCCTCACCCCCCCTTTCTGTCACAGAATCAGCCACCACTCCCTCCCCCCCAAACCAGGTCATGTTTGGCCCAAACGTCCAGCACCGAGGGCCTTCTGGCAGTTCCCTCGCTAAGAGAAGCCAAGTCACAGGGAACCAGACAGTGGGCCTTCTCGGTGGTGGTGCCTGCCCTTTGGAACGCCCTCTCACCAGATGTCAAAGAGAAAAATAACTACCAAACTTTTAGAAGACATCTGAAGGCAGCCCTGTTTAGGGAAGCTTTTAATGTTTACTAGGTTATTGTATTTTAGTGTTTTGTTGGAAGCCGCCCAGAGTGTCTGGGGAAACCCAGCCAGATGGGCAGGGTATAAATAATAAATTATTATTATTATTATTATTATTATTATTATTATTATTATTATTACTACTACTACTACTTCTGTGACCCAGGCTATTCATCCCCTCCGGCCAGCAAGGGGATCTCAGCCCACATACAGGGGCAACACATTACCTGGTCTGGCTTCACCAGTTCAAATTCACTCTTCCCAAAGCCCCAGAGCCAAAATGTCAGGCTTCGGGGAATCCTATCCCTCCCACAGTAGCAGCCAGGAAGCAGATAAACGAGAAGAGCTCTTACCAAGTACATTATTCAATATTCACAGAGAGAGGCAAAGGAATGCAGTTTCTCTTAGAAGTCCCACCTCCTCCGTCTCTCCTATTCTACGTCATCCCTGTACTGGCTGATCTGTGCTTTCTGCCTCTGAGCTTTTTGTTCTACTACTCTCAATGCACGCCAGGTCCTGGGGGGGTCAGGAATGCTTTCTAAAGACACTGAATCTGTCGCTGTCACTTCCCTGGTACTGCTTCTTCTTCTTCCTGCTGTTCCCCTCCCAATATTTCCCAGCTTCTCCCCTCTGCAGCCTCTGAACTATGCCCTTCTGCAAACCACGGTTGCAAATCTATACTGTCCTCCTGTTCTCAGGAAGGTTCAAGAGAAAGGGACACAGTCCCCACCATTCCTCTTCAATCTAGCCCTGAATTTTCTTTTTTTTTTTTTTTTTTTTTTTTTTTTTCTTTTTTGGGGGGGGGGGTATGCTGTCACTGTTGAAAATACAATGGAGAGTTATTTGCAGGAATTATTTTGATGGCCTTTGGTGAGGATTCTGTTCTGCAGTATATCAATGCCCAGGGAGGTGCAAGTAATAATACAGTGGTACCTTAATATATTACCACTGTGATATATTAATAATAGAATAATAATAATAATAATTAATAATAATAATAGTACCTTTACTTCCCTCAAACCTCTCTGCTTGCCCCCCCCTAGAAACAGACTTATCCACCTGCTGCTTAATAATAATAATAATAATATATTTATTTATTTATACCAGCCCATCAGGCCAGGTTTCCTCAGCCGCTCTGGGCAGCTCCCAACAGAATATTAAAAACATGATAAAACATCAAAAATTAAAGACTTCCCTAAACAGAAAGAACCATTGTGATGTAGTGGTTAGAATGCTAGACATGGGAGACCAGGGTTTGGACCCCCCCTCAGCCGTGAAACTCACTGGGTGAACCTGGACCAGTCACTGCCTCCCAGTATGTTATAGTTAGATTTTCGACTGAATGATTTATTTATTTTTGGTAAGTTATTCGACATCCCTGGAGGAAAGTGTGATTAATAATAATAATAATAATAATAATAATAATAATAATAATAAAGTCACTGCCTCTCTGCCTGACCTACCTCACAGGGCTGTTGTGGGAGTTAAATAAGGAGAGGGAAGAACCACACAGGCCACTTTGAGCTCCTTGGAGAAAAAAGTCTGGGTTATAAACTCAGTGGTGGGGGGTGGGAGAAGATAATAAATCACCTTGGAAAACATGGGGCAGAAGGATGGAGCCGTGGCAGCAGACTCGGTTCTTGCCCGCCGCAGGGTCACACGAGAAGACCACGACTTTGAGGAGCTGGGCGTCCTCGAGCTCCAGCTGGAAGGAATGGTTGAGACTGAGGAAGGCTGCTTGGCAAGGCAGCAGGGCCGTGCGGGCCTTGTTGACCAAGTCCACCTGTAGGACACAGAAGACCTCCTTCGCTTCAGCCTTGGGGGGCCTGAAGTCCTGCACCCCCAGAAGGTGGATGCTGACCAGGCCGGACAGGTGCTGCAGGCAGCCGGGCTGCTCGGCGTAGCTGTACGGTCGGAAGGACCCCCCTTCGAGACCCAGGCAGGCCTCAGGCTTCGCCAGGAGGTCTGGGGAGTCGCCGTCGCTCAGGTAGCCCCCTTTGCTGGCGGCCTTGGCCCGCGCCAGGGTCTGCCGGGAAGCCACGCTGCTGTCGAGGTGGTAGCGGCTGATGACGTTGCCCGACTCCTTGGGAGAGGTGCCTCCGTCCGGCTCTCTTGTCCGGGAGCTGCGCAGGCTCAGCTTCCGCCTCAGTTCCGGAAGCTTCTTCATCTTCATCGAGAGGCTGCGCACGGGGCCCGGGGACTTGGCCTTGGAGAGGGAGTGGCCCTTCTTGGGGGCACTGGGGCTCTGGGCCGCTGACACGGCGCCCACGGCCCTCTCCTCAGGCTCCACACTAGCGACTGCCGCTTTCCCTGCGGAGAGAAACTGTATAAGATAGGTCAAACCAAGTGCCACTCACCCAGTGGGTATCACCCCTGAGGCGGGGGAAAGAGTGGCAGCTGGGCTCTGGGGTTCTGTTCTGACTGGGGCTGGTGGAAGCCGTAGTCCAAGACCCCTGGAGGGCACAACGAGGGCAAAGTCTCTGTTACAACGGCCCTGCAAAGAAGAATATGCCAAAGCCAAACAAAATGCGCAGTAGAGAATCCACAATTCAGCATCGCAGGACCATTTTCACAGGCGATGGTTATTATTGACAGGTGTATCAGCAGCTTCTCAATAAAGATTCAGTCAAAGAAATGCACAGCTGTGCCAGAGGGGCAGTTAATTTGGCCCTGATATTATTATTTTTTAATGTATTTTTATTAAAGATTTTCTTAGTTTACAAAAGTACGTGCAATGTCTCTCTCTCTCTCTCTCTCTCTCTCTCTCTCTCTCTTTTTCTCCAAGTAACATTTTTTACAGTTGAGTTTTTTGTTGTGAGAAGTGGGGGAGGGGGGGGGGGGGATGGGGGTGGTGGCGATGTTTCTATTATACTTAAGATATGTGGGGTTTTGTGTCATTAATTTGGTCCTGATGATGAGAAAGGAGAAATGCCAAAAGAATGGGGCTGGGAGGCCATGGGGCCAGGATGGGGGGGGGAGCGATGGGTGAAGCACAGGTGGATAAAAATCAATGCTTTTTTTTTTAAAAAAAGATCTTTTTATTTAAATAGGATTTTTAAAATGAAATGCTTTTGGAGGAAAAAATACTTCTAAAGATAGTCTTTTATTTAAGTTACATTATAGTCCAAAGGCTATTCATCAGGAAATAAGGATTTAAGTTTTTCATGTGTGCTAAAACTCAGTCTGGGTTTCTTTTTTAAATAATTGTTTAACCACATCAGTTAACAAAAAAGGTAAAAGGTAAAGGACCCCTGGATGGTTAAGGGCAGTCAAAGGCGACTATGGGGTTGCGGCTTGCAGGCTGAGGGAGCCGGCATTTGTCCACAGACAGCTTTCCAGATCATGTGGCCTGCATGACTAAACCGCTTCTGGTGCAATGGAATACCGTGACGGAAATCAGAGCACATGGAAACACTGTTTACCTTCCCGCCACAGTGGTACCTATTTATCTACTTGCACTGGTATGCTTTCAAACTGCTAGGTTGGCAGGAGCTGGGACAGAGCAATGGGAGCTCACCCCGTTGTGTGGATTCAAACCACCAACCTTCTGATCGGCAAGAGGCTCAATGGTTTAAACCACAGCGCCAAATTATTGTTTTCCTCCTTCCAATAAAGTGCAGCAGAAAAGTTGTCTAAACATAAACAGTTAACTTATTCAACCTCACAAAAATTTCATAATTATCTCTCTATGTATTTCTAATAGTAGAACCAAATCAGTAGTTTTTAATATAACTGTAAAAACGACTCTGAAAATTTATTATTCCAAAAATGAAGCCTTAATCTGGTTGTAAATATTAAGATTCTACCAGCAAGAATGAGTCTTTCTGTAAAAAAATAAAAAATAAAAATCAAGCCTTACTGACTCGTGATTTAAATCGATTTGATTTAAATCAAATCCACCCTGGTGAAGCACCTGTAAGGCAGCAGGGGAAAGGGGGAAATACGGAGAAGTGATGCTGTAAACCAGGGAGGGGGAACCTGTGGTCTTCCACAGGTTAAAGGTAAAAGTAAAGAGACCCCTGAACATTAGGTCCAGTCATGGCCGACTCTGGGGTTGCAGAGCTCATCTCACTTTATTGGCCGAGGGAGCCGGTGTACAGCTTCCGGGTTGTGGCCAGCATAACTAAGCCACTTCTGGTGAACCAGAGCAGCGCGCAGAAATGCCATTTACCTTCCCGCCGGAGTGGTACCTATTTATCTACTTGCACTTTGACATGCTTTCGAACTGCTAGGTTGCAGGAGCAGGGACCGAGCAACGGGAGCTCACCCCGTTGTGGGGATTCGAACTGCTGACCTTCTGATCGGCAAGTCCTCAGCTCAGTGGTTTAACCCACAGCGCCACCCGTGTCCCCTTCCACAGGTTGCTAGACTACAACTCCCATCATCCCTGACCATCGGCCAATGCTTGCACGCTCCGATGGGGGCTGGAACCTGACAACATCTGGCTACAGCTCTCCCACCCCTATGGTAAAAGCATGGGGATTGTCTTAGAAAAATGATCTCTCACCAAAGGCCCGGGACTGGTGGCTGCTGCTCAGTTCCTCCGCTTGCTTCACTGGCCTTGCATGGCTCGGCGAAGTCCGCAAACCATCGCCACCTGCCTGCTGCGAGTCGGCCAGGTGGAGACCTTCGCCTGCAGCCTTGGCCTCCCTTGGCTTCCCCTTCCTGCTCCTGTTCTCAGCGCCGCTGCCCCACCTCTTGTCACGGTCGGGGAGCTGAAGGTCCTCATCCTCCGGGATGGGATTGTACCAGATATCCCCTTCGCTGCTGCAGAGAGTGCTGGGCTCCTGCTCTGTACTGGACCCGGCTGCCGGCTCTTCTGCCCCCTGGGTCTTCCCCGAGGAGAGCACCCAGTGGCGGCTGCTCCTCTCCAGGCTCTGCAGGTAGGCCCCCTGGCTGTTACACTTGGCGCCGATGCTGGAGGTGCGGGTCTCTGCTGGGCTAACCAGTGGTTCAGTGGCATCCTTGGGCCCAGTTGCCGCTGAGCCAATGTGGGGATGGCTCTCTGGGGACAGCGTTTCGCTGAGGTCAGCGGGTGTCTGTGCAGCATTTGGAGAGCTCAGCTTCCTGCTGCGAGGCTCTTCCTGACTGCTCCAAGCAAACTTGGCCCAGGTTTGCTTCCTCGACACGGTGACGGCGGCCCCTTTGGCACGTCCATCACCCGGTGGGAGAAGCCCACACTCCGTGGGGGACTCCAAAGCTGATGGAGCCTCGGAAGGAGAATCTGCGGAGAACAAAAACCAACATGTTGTGTTTGTGCCTGGTTGTAACGCTCGAGTTCAGAGCACACTGAAGTTGTTGCAGTAAACAGTAGGCAAGGCCTTGTTGAACAATAAGGCAGTTCGCAAGTGGAAGGGAACAGAGACTTGGCACAGGAAGCTCTTAGGGAAGCTTTAGGTGCCAGCTATCCTGTTTGGGATGGAGCAGAACAGCTGGCCTGTGGACCAGGTGCAACAGACGGGGTCTCCTCATCTCCCCTTTTCAGGCTACCCCCCATGCAGACATAGGGCAGACTGTTTTGAAGCCTATCTGCCACATGGGGGCATTTTCAGGAGGCTGAAGCAGATGTGGGGAGGGTTAACCTCTCCCCATGCACTGACACCCTCCGCATAGGAATTAGGCTTGAAAACAGCCTCACATTGGAGCTACCCAACAAGAAACGGTTGTGCCAACTTAACTCTGGGTCTCTCTTCAAAGTCCACTATAGTGGTACCTTGGTTCTCAAACGTCTTGGTACTCAAACGCCTTGGTTCCCAAACTTGGTTTTTGAACATTTTTCGGAAGCCGAACGTCCGATGTGGCTGTCGCCCATTGTTTCGGGGGTGCCTGCACCAATCAGAATCTGCGCCTTGGTTTTCAAACATTTCGGAAGTCAAACGAATTTCCGGAACATATTAAATTTGGCTCTTTTGCTTTTGCTATTTATTCTGCATTTTTGTTTTTGAGGCTTTTTTGGTTAATTTGTTTTTGCAACTGTGTGGAACCCAGTTCAGCTGCTGATTGATAGATTGTGTGACTGCGGAAATGGATAAAAGCCCCCCAATCCAAACAATGACTATCATCAGTGCAGGTAAGAATTTTTTAAAATTTTAATCATCTACAATACTGCCTTATTTATTTTATAGTACAGTACATTGATTATTGCTTTCATTTTATGGATCAGTGGTCTCGTTAGATAGTAAAATTCATGTTAAATTGCTGTTTTGGGGGTAGTTTTTAAAAGTCTGGAACGGATTGATCTGTTTTGCATGACTTTCTATGGGAAAGCGCGCCTTGGTTTTGGAACACTTTGGTTTTGGAACGGCCTTCCGGAACGGATTAAGTTTGAGAACCAAGGTACCACTGTACTCTGTTCCCTTCCAGCACTCAGCCTTTCTCCACAGACTGATGCTATTAAGGGATTCAGGGCTGCTGAGGTGACCTGGTTAATATGCACGAATGTTCCTAGGGATGAGCTCACTGAGCCTTGAGTGCTTCTGTTTAAACTCTGGAGAAAACTTCTGAAACCATCCAGACGGCAAAGCAGCCCCCAGCAGGAGAAAGCAGCAGGCACAAGCAGATTTCGGAGTACTGCATCCATGCTCTAGATTGAAGCAACTCACAGAAACTTTGGGTGAGGACCAATTGGGGGGGTGGAGGAAAGGTGATGGGGGAAAGGGTCCTGGAGGGGTTCAAGCCCACTCCTACCCGGGCTTGGCTTGAAGACATGCAGGCAAGGCCTGCAATGCAGCTGAGGCCAGGAGGTCCCTCCCATCTCCCAGCTGCTCAGACCCGGTGCCAAGTTGGATTTCCTGTTGTTTACTGCGCAGTCCCCTCCCCGGCCAAGACACAGAGCTCCCTTTGTAGGTCCACGAGTAACTCGGCACACGAAGAGCTCCATTGATCAGGGAGCAGCCCAAGAACGAACATACAAGCCACAGAGAAGGCAGCTGGGGAGCAAAGGGGGACGTGGAAGGAGCAGCAAACGATCACAGAACACAAGACTCATAGAGTTAGAAGGGACTCTGAGGCTCACCTCGTCCAACCCCTGCAATCCAGGAATATGAAGCTGTCCCACACAGGGATCGAACCTGCAACCCTGGTGTTATTAGCATCCTTCTCTGACCAAATGAGCTACCCAGGTGCTGCTTTGGGACGCGTTGCTCCCAGGAGATGCATTAGAGAACCTTATTTCATTTCATATAACCTTATATCTGAATACTTCTTTTTCTTTTCCCCAGAATTTTTACCTGCCACTGAGAGACACACTCAGATGCACAACTGGGAGTAAGAAGGACTACTATGCCACATAATCAACAACCCGAGGGAAAGATTCCAGGAAACCTACTTTTTTAATAAAAAAAAATTTAAAAATGATTATTATAGGGTGTTGGTTTAAAAAAAACAACAGTTATTATTCAGCCCCTCAGTTCCCTTAGAATTTTCAGGGAGGTTTACAGTCATAAAATAAAACAATAAAAACATAAAACTACAGTACAAAGTTAGAAACAGCAATTAACTTAAAGGGGAAGGGAGAAATTGGCAACTATTACAAGAACTTCAGAAAGAGATTCCCAGTGTCTGGGTAAGATCTTTGCCTGGCACTGAAAGGCTAGCAGACCCAGGACCAAGCAGAGCTCTGCAAACAGAGTGCCACCGCTGAAAATGCCTTTGCATCTCAGCCCTGCAAGTTTGATTGTTGTTCTCATTTTACAGGAGGAGAACTGAGACTGAGAAAGTGCGACTTCCCCCACGGGCTTTTCCAGAAAGAAACGAGGTGAACTCAGATCTCCCAGAATTTTGAGCCCGTGGGACTGAATGTTGTAGGGATACTGAATGAAGGTTGTTCTCAGTTGTATGGTTTGCCTATAAATCCAATTAAAGGAAACAGCAGCTGACATCTCCAGGGCTTGAATACCTGAATGGTAAATTTCACACAGCCGTGGGCACATCGACTCCCATGTGCAGGATTATGCTTCTGCCAGGCAGCCACAAAAACAGTGTGTGAAAAAACGCATTTGTGGTGACAAAACTACACCATGGCCCAGCTAGATTGGCATCATGTGGTGCTCTTGTGTCCATCAGGTGACCAGCAGTTGCATGCACCATCCGCTCCCTGTCTGCCAGATGCTCACCTGGATTGGGGCTGCACAACTCTGTTCTTGGGCTAAAGACACGATACTTCAGGGACAAAGCACCCCCAGGCTGCCTGGAACTTGCCTGACTCTCCCGCCTGCCCGTCTTCTGCCTCCCCAGCCCCTGCCCTCTAAGCTGCCGCCTTGGGCCAGCCCCTCCACTTTGCTCATGGAATGTGCTACTCAAGGCCAGCAGGACCACTGGGTAGAGGGAGCCAAGCACCTCAGGCAGCAGTTGCTGAGGGACACACAAGCCGGGCACCCACTAAACCAGCCAGCAGCCCTCAGGGGCGTGCTAGGGGTGCTACCACTGTCCTGTGGCCTGTGCTGAAGATGGAATCATCTCTCAGCCCAGACACCTTCAGAACATGGAAGCAAGGAGGGGACCATCTTTTCCCCCATATAATTTTATTTTTATTTTGACAAAGTAATAATCATAAATAAATAAGAATGTGCACCCCACTCCCAAGACCATTCCATGGTAACTATCCAACCTCCCAAAATTTCAACTCCTCTTGGGATGGTTTGGCCCCTTTCCATTTTAACAGTACAAATTCTACGAACATCTTCCTCAAAATCATTTCTCCGGCATATTCCCCGTCTTACCTTAATAGCGCAGCTTAATTTATCATTAATAGCTATATCCCACACCTCATTATACCATTCTTCCATTTTATATTCACCGTGCCCCTTCCACTTCCTAGCTAGAAGAACTCCTGCAGCTGTCAATAAATTTGCAAGCAAGTCCTTCATAACCTTCGTAAATTGATAATAATGCTATCTCAGGACTTTCAGTCAGATTTAACCCAGCAATTTCTGATACCTCCTTAAACACCCTTTGCAAAAAAGAAGAAGAAGAAGAAGTACATTTTACACCCCCACCACATGTGAACATAATTCCTGGTTTCCTGGCACCCCCTCCTGAGGACCATCTTGCCCTTAGCCTCAGGCGGCAAAATGCCTTGGGCTGGCTCTGACACTGGCACTGCTGAGCCCAAACGAACTGAGAAGTTGGCGGGGCAAGTTTGTGACATGGGGGACCAAACTCTGACCAGGGCCTATCAAGGTGGGATCTGGAGGGATCTGTGACCTGTTTTTTGGGTAGGTGGGGGATATCCCGGCAGAAGTGCCCCTCCACCTGGAGAGGAAAGAGCCCCCCTCCAAGGAAAGACGGGACCCGCCGCCCATCCATCCATCCTTGGCAGCTCCTTCCCCCCGCTTCCTTTTGCCTATTTTAGCAGCAACGGCAGAGGAAATGCCGGAGATGCCTTCTGGCCCCAGCCCTCCAGCGGACCCCCCGCCTCTCGCCCGCGCAGGGTGGGGTGGGCTCCTTGGCGGGGGGCGCACCCAGCCCACCCCCCACCCCCGTCTCCCCGGGGTGCCCGTTACCTGGCTCTTTGCGCTGCGCCGCCTTTTTGCGCCCCAGGCGCTCCTTGCCCCGCAGGCGGGAGAAAGTTTTCCGCAGCAGAGGCTGGGCCATCACTCGACGGGGCGGCGGCGTCCTCCCCGCTCTTCCTCCGGCCCCCTCGCCCCGCCTCGCCCGGACCCCGCGCCGCGCTCGGCGGGAGCGAATTCCTCGGATGCCTGCCGAGCCCTGAGCTGCTCCGGCGGCCGCGACTCGGGGGAGGCGGAGAGGAGAGAGGAGGGCCGCCCGCCCGCCCCGTCGGACTCAGCGCGGAGCCCGCCCAGCCTGGAGGGTCGGCCAGGCCTCTTTCTCGGGCTTCTAGCCGCCCCGAGGAGCGGGCGAGGGGGAGCCACTTCCGCTGGCGTCCCGAGGGGCGCCCGGTTCCTTCCCAGGCTCCATGCGAGGCGGGAAGGTGGCCCGCCGTCCTGGCCGGGGAGGAGGAGGAGGAGAGGAGGGCGGTCGCAGGACTCAGGACCATCCCTCCGCCAGCCCCGCTGCAGCCCACCCACAGTTGCAGAGGCAGCAGCGCCCAGTGGGCGGATCCAAGCTGCCCTCGGAGAACGGCGGCGATCGCCGTCGCACCGCATGGCCGGAGCCCAAGCGGGACGGACGGGGCCGCCCGGGGCAAAGCGTGCCCAGCTGGCATCACCTCCGACCGTGCAGCTCGAAGGGGCTGCCGCGCCGGCGACCCACCCGTGGGCTCACCCCCGGGCTCCCCGTCCGCTTGCTGCTTGAGCCGGCGCATGTGGGTTTCTTCCCGAGGGGCTAGTCCGATGCGGCCGCCCGCAAGGGTAGATCTGCAGGCTAGATCCGGGTGGGGCAGGGAATCCGCAGAGAAAAGTTTGGGGAGGGGGCAATGCTGGGTGGGGTGGGGGGCAGACGGGGAAGCGGAGAAAAGCCACCGTGGAGACTGAAGGAGACACAGAAGCAACTGGGCGGAGAAGTAATTTGTACGGTTTTAATAGATCAACAGATAGAAATAAAACTATCAATGTTTACTTATTTTACGTTTCCCCCCTATATTTTTAGTTCATATTTTAATCTGTAACTGGCTCTGAGTCCTGCCACCTAAAAAGGTGGCATATAATTAATTAGTTGATATTATTATTATTATTATTAAAAATGAGAGGACTTGTTCAAACAGGCACAACACTTTTTCCTTTTGCAAGCAACCCCAGGTATCTCCCAAGTGCGACTGTATAATTTCGACTCGGCCACAGAAAATCTGCAGGGCAAATCCACACTTGTCTCAGTTCATATATACTTAGTGGATCATTTTCATGCCAGCAACACCCCTCGCAGAACACCTGGGTGGTGTGGCGAGAGACTTGCCTACCACAAACATTATCCAAAGTGCAAGGGATGAACACACCAGCATTGAAGGAGCCCACAATGTGGTGCCTTTCTCTGCCGGTTGTTCAGAGGCGCAATTCTGGTGTAGGAAATTCATGTTATGGACTCCGTCTATGTGCCCAAGGTTTCTTGACTCCAGAGGGGCAGCATGGAGAAAACTCCGTATCTCAGTCATTGCACAAGCTTCATTCATACCACTGGTGTGGCAGAGTTAACACTTTTCCATGGCAAAACCCTACAGCACACACTTTCCTGGGATGGACATTATGGAAAGTCCATGCTTTCTATTGATGCTCTCCCAAAAAGCTCGGCTGATATGAAAAGTGTACCCATTTCACATAATTCAGATGGCATTGATACCAACTGGGATCCAGTCATAGGAAAGCGACCACCACCACTGTTCTGGTAAACGTGAACTAGGCCACATGGTTCCCTCTGTAATAAAAAGCAAGTAAACGAACCTACACAAAGACCCAGCGATATGCACTCTGGCCCACTTAGCTGCTCTGGGATGTGGCCAAACATTGCACACACCACAGCCATATTATCAGCACTCCACTCAGCAGTCATGAGAATTTTTGCAGGAATGATGCCCAGATTTGGCATGCAGCAACTGATGAGGCTGTGTTTGGGGGACATAATGGAAGCTTATAAAAAAAATTATGCACAGTGTGGAGAAAGGAGATACCATAGAAAGTTGTTCTCCCTCTCAGTTTTCAAGCACAGCGTCCTCCAAGGACTGCAGACAGGCAGGAGAGTCAAAATGATAGGCTTCTGGCTGGCATCTGTCTCAGGAGACAACAGAAGAGTGTGCCTTCAGGGCTGAAGTCAGACCTTTGCAGAGTTACAGCGCCTGCTGTGGCTATATGGGAGAGACATGTTTTGTTGCAGAAGGGGCAGTTGAAGGTATCTGGTTGTGCCGATGCAGATGCATTCTCTCTGCACTCCTCCCAGTGGCCATTCTTCCACTGCTCACTGCTGCAGATACACAACCAGGTGCTGTGTTCGTCTGCAAGGGATCCCCAGCTGGCAGGGTTAATGTTGCCAGCCTTCGTGTCACATCTGCAGACATCTTTGTAACACAGAGTTGGTCTGCCAACAGGTCTGGTCCTTGCAGAGCACGTCCCTGGGGGTCCTGACATCTTCCATACTGTGGACATGACCCAAGCCAACATTGACGCTACTGAGTGAGGAGTGCAAACAAGGCGGGAATGTGGGCTTGGGCGAGCACATCTTTGTTTGAGACTCTGGCTTGCCATGTGATGCCCAAAATTGTCCTGATTCAGTGAGTGTGGCATCACTCCTGGTGGATGTAAGTAATAATAATAATAATAATAATAATAATAATAATAATAGTAGTAATAATTTATTTATACCCTGTCCATCTGGCTGGGTTTCCCCAGCCACTCTGGGTGGCTTCCAACAGAATATGAAAATACAATAATCTATTAAACATTAAAAGCTTCCCTAAACAGGGCTGCCTTCAGAGGTCTTCTAAAAGTCTGGTAGTTGTTTTTCTCTTTGACATCTTGTGGGAGGGTGTTCCACAGGGCGGGTGCCACTACTGAGAAGGCCCTCTGCCTGGTTCCCTGTAACTTGGCTTCTCGCAATGAGGGAACCACCAGAAGGCCCTCGGCACTGGACCTCAGTGTCTGGGCAGAATGACAGGGGTGGAGACGCTCCTTCAGGTATACTGGACCGAGGCAGTTTAGGGCTTTAAAGGTCAGCACAACACTTTGAATTGTGCTCAGAAACGTACTGGGAGCCAGTGTAGGTCTTTGAAGACCTGTGTTATGTGGTCTCGACGGCTGCTCCCAGTCACCAGTCTAGCTGCCACATTCTGGATTACTTGTAGTTTCCGGGTCACCTTCAAAGGTAGCCCCACATAGATCGCATTGTAGTAGTCCAAGCGAGAGATAAGTTGCTCATGTCTCACCACAGGAAAGCAGCATGTTCAACATGCAAGCCTGCTAGACCTTCATTTTGGTACGTCTGTAATGAAATTCACAGCTACGAGATGGTGACTGTCACTAGCTTAAGTTAAAGCGGAACTGGATAAATACATGTAGGAGAGATCTGATAAATGGCTACTAGTCATGATGCTTATATATTACCCCCAGTATCAAAGGCAACAAGTTACTCCCAGTTGCAGGACAAGTTGTGTTCCTACAGGCTCTCTTGGAAGCATTGGCTTAACGACTGAAGGAAACAGAACACAGGGCTAGTCAGGCTGTTTGGGACCGATGCTAGGAATTGGATAAAGCCCACCTCGCCTCCTGCCAGCCTTTTTGCACCCACTCCACAAGGTGAAGCTGACAGACTGCAAGAATCAAGCAGAAGAATTCCTTTCCGCGATTTGTAAACTATGTCCTATAAATACACATTAGCATATTTGCAGCTGCATCACACTGCTGGCTTCTATTCGACTTTTCATCACCTACAATCTAGAGATCCTCTTCACACGTATGACTGCCAAGCTATGTCTCCCACATCCTATAGCTATGCAGTTGTACATGCATACACAGAGAGCCAAATGCTAACAAGGCTAGGATTGTGCTACAATAAATATATTTGAACCTGTATAGACTAGCCACCAAATGAACCTTAGCTCATGCTGCTTGTGGGCTAAGTTGCCTACCGCTGAAAAAATGTTTTGCTCTTTGCTGGGAAGACACTTGCAGCTGACACATTTTACTTTTCGTATGGGATAGATGTTTTTCAGAAAGCACTAGCACCTGAACTCTCAGTGTGTTTTTTAATCACATAAACACCCCTGTGGCAAGCTTCCCTGCCCATTAGTAGGGCATGATCTTTCATGCATTTCCCTGAATTCGAGCCTCTGAGACAGTTTACATTTGCTTTTCACATTTCAACAGAATCTCCCTCTCTGGACATTAAAAGGTAAGTAGCTGTTCGTGCATGCTGTAATCTAACAATTATGAGAAACCAGGCAGAGGCCAGAAGGAAACAGAAGTGCTTCCTACATTTCAACCAAATGCTCTCCACGGAGAACTAGCTGGTATAGCAGCAGCTGAGAATTGCCTCTTCATCCTCCTCAAAGACTGTATTTGCATGGAAACCAACCTCATAGCAGAGGATTATAGACTCTCCTGGCACATTTCCATTACATTCTCTTGGCTTCAGTGTGTCTGGTTTGTGGCTGCCTCAGAGAGGTATTTTAATAGTACGTTTTGGCCTCTACCCAGCTGCTGCATGTGCATTAGCACTGTAAAAAAATTCAACAATTGTACCAAACAGCTGTTCAGGGGGAAGGAAGCAGGGGGTGGGGGAGAGAGGAGAGTCCCAGCACTCAGTAAACCCCAGCATCATATTTTCATATTGATTCCATTGATTTGGAAGAACACTGAGCAAGTTAACAGGACTCAATTTCCCTGCAACTAATTCATTGGCGGGAAGAATCTCAGGGTTGTTGTAGGTTGTTCTTGCTCTCTCCTTATCCCAGTAAGAGGACCTATTTGGAATTAAATTCTATGGAGTTTGACACGGTTTGCTTCTGAGTAAGCATACACAAGATCATTGCTGTAAGACAAATCCTTTATAATAATAATAATAATAATAATAATAATTTATTTATACCCGCCCACCTGGCTGGGTTTCCCCAGCCACTCTGGGCAGCTTCCAACAAAATATTAAAATACAATAGTCTATAGTTTATTGACCTCTAATGGGAGGGCATTCCACAGGGCGGGTGCCACTAACGAGAAGGCCCTCTGCCTGGTTCCCTGTAACTTGGCTTCTCGCAGCAAGCGAACTGCCAGAAGGCCCTCGGCACTCAACATCAGTGTCTGGGCAGAACGATGGGGGTGGAGACACTCTTTCAGGTATACTGGACCGAGGCCATTTAGGGCTTTAAAGGTCAGCACCAACACTGTGAATTGTGCTCAGAAACGTACTAGGAGCCAGTGTAGGTCTTTCAGGACCGGTGCTATGTGGTCTTGGCGGCCGCTCCCAGTCACCAGTCTAGCTGCCGCATTCTGGATTAGTTGTAGTTTCCGGGTCACCTGCAAAGGTAGCCCCACGTAGAGTGCATTGCAGTAGTCCAAGCAAGAGATAACTAGAGCATGCACCACTCTTGTGAGACAGTCTACGGGCAGGTAGGGTCTCAGCCTGCGTACCAGATGGAGCTGATAAACAGCTGCCCTGGACAAAGAATTGACCTGCGCCTCCATGGACAGCTGGGAGTCCAAAATGACTCCCAGGCTGCGCACCAGGTCCTTTAGGGGCACAGTTACCCCATTCAGAACTAGGGATGCCCGCCTCCTGTCTCCCCAAAACAGTACTTCTGTCTTGTCAGGATTCAACCTCAATCTGTTAGACACCATCCATCCTCCAACCGCCTCCAGACACTCACATAGAACCTTCACCGCCTTCACTGGTTCTGATTTGAAAGAGAGGTAGAGCTGGGTATCATCTGCATACTGATGGAACACCCAGCCCAAACTCCCTGGTGATCTCTCCCAGGGGCTGCATGTAGATGTTGAAAATCATGGGGGAGAGGACGGAACCCTGAGGCACCCCACAAGTGAGAGCCCAGGGGTCTGAACACTCATCCCCCACCACCACTTTCTGAACACGGCCCAGGAGGAAGGAGCGGAACCACTGTATAACAGTGCCCCCAGCTCCCATCCCCTCTAGACGGTCCAGAAGGATGTTATGGTCGATGGTGTCAAAAGCCACTGAGAGATCCAGCAGAACTAGGAAACAGCTCTCACCTTTGACCCTAGCCCGCCAGAGATCATTGACCAGTGCGACCAAGGCAATTTCAGTCCTTTCCCAAGGACATGCAGGCATCAGGCCTGCCACATGTTCCAGAGAGATGGTGAGCACTTGTGAATTCACTGATGGAAGAACAGCTCCCTAGCGTTGATGCAAAGCTGGAACAGACAACACTCCAAAGGTAGCAAGAATTATATCCCTTTATTGTATGCACTGCAAAACACTGCATTGTAGCTTCTGCAGGGACAGAGGCAAATATAGCAGTCCACAAAGTATTACTGGACACTCACTCATGTGTTGCCTGCTGCCCCCTCCCCTGAGAATGTTTGCCAAAGTGGCAGGGAAAATTAGACTTAAATAGATTTGGGGGTACAGTCTAGGAGAAAATTGACCACAGGACTGACACTGCCCTGTAACAGAACATGAGCAACTGCTGAGGCATTAAAGTAGTTCTGAGGATGGGGCTAGGATTACAGGCCTATACGGCCCTAGGGAATGTAAGGGTGAGACTTAGAAACCTGTATTATCAGCTGAATTAGCATGGCTAGATGGTCACATGCACTAAAGATGCATGAGCCAAAGGACCCTTCTGAGGTCCAAGGTGGAAATCAAGGTCCTCATCTGTGGTGGGGTAGGGGGACGACAGAAAGGTATAGTTTCTGTTTCAAACCAAATAGTATAGATTCACTTTTGCACTTCCTTTGGGAATGGTAAGTATCTACCGGTGTTGAAAAAGGGTGCGCCGATTAATTAATGTGATATGATTGGATTGTTAAATGCAAAACTTAATAAAAATTATTTTAAAAAGAAAGAAAAAGGGTGCACCTAAATCCTCAGATGAAGGAATGGCAAACTAGAGAGGCGTGTGTTCTTTCGTCCCAACTATGGTTATTAATGTATTAGCTGCGTCAGTTAGTGAAGCCAACGTGTTAGACATAATAACCAAAAGGAACAAGTCAAAGTGATTCACGAAGAACTGTTTTGCTGCTCCCACTTTAGACAACAGCCATGGTGTGATGAGTGGAGGTGGAACACGAGCTAGTGCTTCAGAAGCAAAACAAGAGTTGAAAAGTGGAGGAAACCAGCTATCTGAAGAACTACCCCAAGGAAGCCCAATGAGGGAGGGCATGAGACCTCAGGACTGCCAAGGCCCCATCCCTTTGCTTGAGATCAATTCAGATGAACCATATCTTCCATGCAAAGCAGTCACTTTGCTGTCCAGCCAAATCCCACAAACTTGTATCTCCAAGCTAAGCCCTACACAGCGATGGAGCCTTCACGGAAGTCTGTTTTCCCAATGAGGACGTTGAGAAGGACAGGGTGCCCTTGCCTGCATTCAGACTGTGCTGTCCTGATAAGTTCCTCCGTTTGATCCTCATTCTCGCGGTTCAGCAGGAAGCCTTTCCCTCCTAAGCCTTTTGCCACCACATGGTAATCTGCAAAGAAAAGCAGCACATGAGCAAGGAGGAAAAACATATGGAAGGGAAGATGGACTTTCTTCCTAAAATGAAAGGGGCTGGAGTTCAAGGCTACTGCTGCTGCTGCCCCTAGAAACCCTTCTGGATTTACCCTTCAACAAGGAGTATGCAAAAGCTCTCTTCTACTTTTTATATTCCAGAGCATGTGACAGAACACTTCCAAGGTCAGGCAATGGTTCACTCAAATTAATAAGCTAAGTTACCTACCCTGAGCTTCATGGGCTTGTGGCAGCTGACCTCCTTGCCTGCTCCTTCAGTTGGACTCAAAATTCCTGAATGCTAACAAAATGTGTGTCTCCTTTTCTTATCTCTTATCCTTACAGAAAATATAAATTAGGCCTGTGATATTTTCCACTGGTTTTCTAAAGGCTTTCGCTTTTCATACATCCCCTTTTTATTGTAGTAACTGCGTTACGCAGGCTAGCAACTGCTTATTTCAGGTGTAAATAGTTTGCAAATCATGCGGGTAAAAAAAGTAAAGGTAAAGGACCCCTGGACGGTTAAGTCCAGTCAAATTTGACTATGGGATGCAGTGCTCATCTTTGCTTTCAGGCTAAAGGAGCCGGTGTTTGACCACAGACAGCTTTTCCAGGTCATGCGGCTAGCATGACTAAACCACAACGGGACACCATGATGGAAGCCAGTGCACATGGAAACGCCATTTACCTTCCTGCCGCAGCATACCTATTTATCAACTTGCACTGGTATGCTTTTGAACTGCTAGGTTGGCAGGAGCTGGAACAAAGCAACGGGAGCTCACCCCATCGCGGGCATTCGAACTTTACCACCGAGACTCGTGGTTTAGACTACAGCACCACCCGCATCCCAATAAATCATTAAAATCATGCTGGACACAGATGAAGCAGCTAAGCCAGAAATCAGTAAAATTACTTGTGAGTAAATTTAATGAGTTTTATATTAAAAGGCTAACTGTTGATGTGGATGTCTCCAAATTCAGCTTCTGGGAAAGGGATATACAAAGTTAAAACTAATACATGCGTCAATACTATCTACTGGTCCAAATACGCAATGGTTCAAATATGCATATATTTGGACCAATGCATGCATTCTGACTTTCAGTACAATATAGGAATAAAGTTCATCTAGAGGTTAACTATTTATTTATGGCATTTTATATAAAATGTTCTCTGGGCAGCTCACACACAGAAATGGAAAATACAGTATTAAAAATAATAATATGTCATTATATCTGTATTTCAAGTCCAATTTGGTAAATCTCCCCTGGAAAGGCTAATGTTTGATGCAACCGGCCTGGGAAAAGTAATGAGCAAATGCCTTGATTTGATTTCATCGGAACTGAGAGAAGATGGTGTCTGCCAGCAGCGAAATGACTTTTGGATTGATTCAGCATAAACACCAGAGTGTGAGGAGACACTGCAGCAACATTGGAGAGTCATACACATAAAATTCACACAGAAACACATCATTGCTTATTTCAACTTGCTTGTGGAAACAACTCGGAGGCCGTGAAAGAAGGAAGATTGACAACAGGAAGATTTAAAGGAACTATTGGAAAGACTATTCAAGGCAGCAGACATATGAGATGATCAAAGCCCCCCCGAACTTGAAGCATGGGAAGTCCCAACAAAAAAATTATAATTTAGGCAGACTATTTGGACTATTTGATATGTATTTGTATAATTTGGAACGTTTAATGTGATTTGATTGGATTGTTAAAATGGGAATACAGTATTAAAAAAATAATCAATTTGCAGCATAAGAATTGTTGACAGATGAAACCAGTTATGCTGACATTTCAATGGGATGTCTTCAGAGACATCTCATGTGCCATTGTAAACAAGTGATGATGGGTTCTGTCTAGCTTGCACAGCAAAGAGGTTTAGGAACAGATATGTTTGATTAATATTCCCCCTGTATGATTGATCTTTTACCATAAGGATGCAACTGTGCAAATTTACTCACAAGTAACCGTAATGGCAACCCTAATGTAGGCTATGAGAAAGTGGATCACATGGATGATTTGCAAACTAATTTACACTTGCAATACGCAGCTGTTCGGCAGAAAAGCACATACATGCACTTTTAATGAACCACATTATACTGTGTTCTGTTCAAATGAGCCATGTTTGCCACTTGTTTGGCGGAGCTTAAACCCAGTTTTGTATCTGCAGCAAAAACCCAGGGTGCCCGGCAGTGAGCAGACAGTCCCTATAATGTCACAAATACCAACCCTCCCTGCTGATGCAATTTTGCAATTCTTTTCATGGCGCTTAAAAACAACAACAACCCAATGACATGATGAACACAGTGCTTTAATAATAAATTTTGAAAAGGGAGATAGTGGGGGCAGCCTTTAGATCTCAAGTGCAAGTGTGAAAGTCTAATCGGATTATGATCCATTTAAATTCCAATTGGGTGTGCTCACAAGAGTGGAGCAATTGCATCTCTCTGACACAGAGCATGAGGGGGAATTGCCCTACAAGCAGAATTTGCTCTGTCCCAGAGGCCAGGCAAGACACTACCTTCCTGACCCTGCTTAAAAGAACAGCCAAGCCAAGCTTCTTTGCTTCAACTTTGCCAAGATCCACTTAGGAATTTGTCTATGCCATATCCGGCACTAATAAGGCTGTTAACTCACCTAGATAATCCAGGCCGCAGGCTACATTGCTGCCAAGCATGGGAACTTGCTCCCGGGAAATCTGGCTCCAGCAAGCATCATTCCCCACCAGGGCGATGACAGGTGTCTGACGGAGCAGAACAAAATGTTATAGACCTAAACAGGGATTAAGAAAGGGTCCTCACAGTCTTCTACCCTACCTTTTTATATATTAGGATGCACAGTGACAAAAGGACAGTAAGAAATTATGGATGAGGCCATTATTCAGAGCTCCTACTATGAGAGAGAAGGAGGAGAGACTATACTGCAATCTTGGATGTCTGAACTAAGCCCAGAGGGAATTCTCTGTCATGAGGCTCATGGGCCCAATTCAGCTTGTTATCCTCATCTCTCCACACTACCTAAAACAGGAGAGCTGAGAAGGATGAAGAAACAGAAGCAAGAGGAAAGAAAGCCCTGTCTATCTATCCTATTCCTGAGACATAGTGGGGTGGGGTGGGAGGACAGAAGGGGAAAAATATCTCTGCTAGCAAGCAAGGAGGCAGTCACTTATCACTCAGTCTTGCTCCAGCAGCCCCCCAGACAGGTTTTAGGAAATGCACAGGTAAACCTCTCCTGTGACTTGGGAGGGGAAGTTGGGTAGAAAAAGTGCCTGGTTGGATTTGCTGGCAGGCTACGATAGGTAACGGAAGAGGACGCTTTGACTCTACTATTGCCTCTCAGAGCAGCTCACCCCCAAAACTGGCTGCCAGACAAAATCTAGTTAAACAAGGTGATTCTTTTTCCCCTTTTCTTTTCTTTTAGGAAGAGAGAGAAGGCATGTTTGTGCAGGGCAATACCAGTGAATTGGCTTTTTAAAAAGCAAGTCCCAAGATATCTTAAAAACAGATAACATAAAAATTACATACATCAAATATATTTAACATGAGATCCTTCTGAAAATCTTTTGCAGTTAAATATTACAGTTATTTACTCAGTTCATATCTCTTTCTATACTAACAGATTTTTAAAATATAAGGTAAAAGGTAAAGGTACCCCTGCCCGTACGGGCCAGTCTTGACAGACTCTGGGGTTGGTGCGCCCATCTCACTCTATAGGCCGGGGGCCAGCGCTGTCCGGAGACACTTCCGGGTCACGTGGCCAGCGTGACATCGCTGCTCTGGTGAGCCAGAGCCGCACACGGAAACGCCGTTTACCTTCCCGCTAGTAAGCGGTCCCTATTTATCTACTTGCACCCGGGGGTGCTTTCGAACTGCTAGGTTGGCAGGCGCTGGGACCGAGCAGCGGGAGCGCACCCCGCCGCGGGGATTCGAACCGCTGACCTTTCGATCGGCAAGCCCTAGGCGCTGAGGCTTTTACCCACAGCGCCACCCGCGTCCACCCGCGTATTTTAAAATATACACAGATATAATACATAATATAAATAAATTCTCCTTGCAGTGCTGTAGTGAAATACCATTATCCTCAGGAAGAACATAACCCACATTTTATAAATACGTTTTCTAGGATAAACAAGGCGATTCTGACGAGTGAAGTGATCTCTTGGCAAAGCTGCCAGCAGCCACAGCTTTCCAACCCTGACCATCTCCAGCTGCTTTCAATAACCCCACCCACAGATGCTGAGAGAACACAAATTGGGCAGAGCCAGGGTTACCTTGTGTCGCACGAAGGTGTCAAATTCCATGATGCTGAACCCAAGGGAGCCATCTCCATATATGATCCAGACCTGCCAAGGATTTTTTTTATTAAAGAGTGAGTGAGGGTAGATGCAGCAGCCAGTGAGGTGAAATGCAACATCACATGTTCTTATCACCCTACTGATTTTCCTACAAGGAAGCAACCATCACTGAGAAAGAGGGCTTATTGATCAGAACCCTCCGAACTTGAAGCTTGGGAAGTCCTATTAAAAAAATTATAATTTGGCAGAATATTCGGGTTATTTGATATGTATATGTATAATTTGGAATATTTAATGTGATTTGATTGGATTGTTAAAGTGGAAAATTTAATAAAAATGATTTTTTAAAAAAAAAGAGAAGGAGGGCTTATCAATCTGAAGGAGGGTCATATAAGCAAAAATTATTAATTACTGTTATTTATTACATTTGCATACCACCCTTCAACTGAAGACCTTAGGGCAGCTCACAACATAAAAATACAAAATGAGAACACAAAATACATAATAAAACAAAAGCAAACCAAAAACCCCTTCCACAAACACATTTAAAAGGTCACAATTAAAAGGCTTGGTTACAGAAAAACGTTTTCACCTGGCACCTAAATATATGCAATGAAGGTGCCAGGCGAGCCTCACTGGGGAGAGCATTCCACAAATGGGGTGCCACAGCAGAAAGGCCCATTCTTGTGTTGCCACCCTCTGGACCTCTCGAGGAGGAGGCACACAAAGAAGGGTCTCAGATGATGATCACAGGATCCAGATCAGTTTATATGACAGGCAGTCCTTGAGGGCTGGCTGATAGGACAACCACAATTCCCCAAGTTGGAGGAGGGGCTGGCACACAGCACAGTCACTAACTGCCTGTGTCGTGTGACCCCTACCTGGCCTGCCCCCCCTTCCCTGAACCACTGTGATTTGGGCTCCCCTCGTTCTCCCCAGTTCCCCTCTTCCCAGGCACACCTTTCAATTAAAAACAACAACAACCCAAATTTAAAAACACACAAATAAAAAAGCAGTTAAAACAATTTAAATTGATTGGGGCAGTAATAAAAGGAACAAAACCCACTATGCAATAACTCAATGGGGACTTAGGCAATCAGGCCAATGACCTCTTTGGGGTAACAGGAGTTGTTTAACCAGAGCTTCTATCCTTGGCTTCCCAATATTGTGCACTAACCTCTGAGTCTGGCCGGCAGAGCTTGGCTCCCAGCGCGAAGCCTCCACCAACCCCTAAGGTCCCAAAGGCTCCTGAAACGAGCAGAAGTAGAAGAGCAGTGATTGAAGGAAGCCAGTAAGTGGCCTTGCTATTCCAGCAGCCCACAGTCTGATCAGCTCCTGCATTGATATCCTCTAGCTTTTTCAAAAGCAGACTTTGTTGGTTTGTTTTTTATTATATGGTTGTTGTTAAACTTTGCTGGGATTAATCACCTTGGGCATCTCAGACATGAGACAGAAAGGCTGAATGTTAATATTTTTATAAAACAAAGACAAGGAGCTGTGTGCCAAGAAAAGAAACACAAAATCCAAGCAGTCCTAATGATAAGAACCTGTTCCAGCTTTTTTTATATATATAAAAAGGGGGAAGCCTCCTAAAGGAGGCAAGCAGAACTCTTAAAGGCATCTTAGGTCAATGCAGAACAATTCTTGAAGTTAAGAAACTCCTTCTGGTATTTTCCTCAATTCTAATTTCTGGAGGAAATTGCTCTTTCCAAAACCTTTTTAGAAGTATGTTCTCCAGATGGTGCCTTCCACCATGGTTAATACAGGAAAGCAAAACAGCAGAGCCTTCCTTAGACGTCTCCATTCCACAGCCTCTATGAAGATGGGCTGGAGTGTATTCCACAAGGCTCATTTCTATGGAATTGTGAAATTGGATGTGTGTTTAGCAAAACGACAGGTATCTGCTCAAAGGAAGGAGACATTTTTGCTGCTTCATATTGCAGCAGAACAGCAGTTCAGAAGCTGTATAAGGCAAGTAGATAATGTCGTATTACCTGGATCCAACCAGGTCAGTGGCCCCCTGGGCTTTACAATGTAGGCGGCACTTGCAACAAAGTCACCCCCGTCGGCAATCAACAGGCTGTCTTCAGGAAGCAAATTATCCAAATGGTGCAGCAGCTTCAGTGGGTTGAGGTGCTGCTCTGTCGGTTTTTCTGCCTTCTCCCTGGGGAGGAACATGGCTCACAGACTAATTCAAGACATGCCCAAGGCCAGCATTACTCTCCGAATATCAGTTATACAAGGATGAGAAAAAGGAATAGGGTACATATGTGCTTCTCACCTGTTTGCCTTCTCCTTAATGCGATCCACCTCCTTCAGGCCTGTTACCCAGTCCTGGGGACATGAATAGCCCTTCAACGCTTGGCACAAGGACACCAGGAAGCAGGCAGCATCCCCTGTAGGAAAGGAGTTGCAGGAGGCCTGAAAAGAGCAAGGCACTGACCAGGAAGGGATGCACAATGCAGCCAATGTATCCCCTTCCTCAGGGTCACTGACTTCACCGAGCCACGCCACGAAGCACATCCTCTCTCCCTCCAGCAATAGGGCCACCCCCTCACAACCCCCATATTGCAGACCCTGGCAGGCCCCTCACCCTGAATGGCCACGGTGGGTTTCCACAACACATGTGCGTTCTTCAGCAGCTGCTCCCGGTTCCTGTTGACAGCAATGATTTTGCTGCGTTTACTTAGGATCCCCCCGAATGACAGGCGAAAATCACAGACTGTGCCTAGAGAGCAGAACAGAAATTATGGGAATGAGAAAAACTGCTTGCTTGCTATCTATCTATCTATTTACCGCCCTTCATCACAAGATCTTAGGGCTGTTCACATAATAACTAAAGACACCCATCACACACCCAAATAGGCCACCTACTTCCAGGCAGCCCCCCTTTAGCAACAGGTTAGCACTGGCAACTACAATGACCATCTCTACCTGCTAGAATGACCACATCTGCCTCCTTGAGTGCGTCACGCCGGTTTTGACGGATGTGCAGTGGGCTATTTTTACCCAGCATGCCGCGAGCCATGCCTCCAAGAAAACACGGGATCCCCAGTTCTTCTAAGGTATCTCTGGAAGGATAGGAGGATTTCACTGCAGAGACTTCAGCAACAATGTTCCATTATCGGCAAGCAACAGCACAGCTTTATCCGGCTGTGGCCCACAGCCTAGGTCCCCTCCAGAGCCCCAGCTTTACCCATTACACCAGACTCCTGCCCAACCCCAATCCCAGTTCTCACGTCCTTACTGGTTTGGCTACCCCATCCCAGACTACTTCACCTAAGAAACGATGGCACTCCTCAGCTTTAGGGGTAGCCTCGCTAATGACCGATACTGATTAGTGTGCCACAGACAAATGTAAATGGGATCTGAGGGGAGCCAAAATTGCAAGATACCACCCCTTACCTGAGTATCTTTACTGGTGTTGGTGGTAGGGTCACCTGACTACCAAGGATGATGACTGGCTTCTTAGCTCGGCTGATGAGCTCCACACACTGTTGCACCTGCACAGAGGCATGCCCAGGTGAGGGTCAGTCTGAGAAAAACGACCAAGTTTTCAAAGCAACAACACAGCTATTACGGGGGGGGGGGGGCGAGGAGAGAGAATAGCTTCAAAAAAGGAAAACGGCAGCTCCTCATTGGGGTGGGGGGACGGTGACTGTGAAAAGGCAGTAAATCTAGGATTTTGCAGGTAACAGGATGAAGCCTGTGTCATTCAGTCTCAATTTGCCCCCATTTCCAGAGGAATAGTGACTTGCCCTCTTTACACAAGACAGTAAAGGCCAGCAGAAGTAGAGAGTCAGGAGATATAGGAAGTCATGAAACACAATAGGGATACATCTAAATTTGCAGTTCAGTATAACAGGGACAGTACAGATATAGCAGCAATTAAAATATATAAATTAGATCTTACGCACTAAAATATAACCAGAAGTTGTCATTTAAAACCTGAATCATGACGATATCAAAGCTTGTTCCCTATGTTTTATGGCAATCGCACAGAATTTGGCCATATAAGGAAGGTAATATTTGTCTGAAATGTAGGACTTAATTATAATTGAGAAGTAAGATGCTCCCAGCTCCACACATTAACTTTGCTAGTTCAGTTGGAGCTGGGACTCTATGGATTCTCACCTGTCCCTTTGAAGCCTTTGGCAAGTTCACTGGCAGAGGTGAAAGGTCCTGCATCTCCCATGCCCCGGCAAAGAGGTTCCCTATGTAGCTGCGCAGATACCTGGGTGACAACAAAAAGAATGTGGTCTTGAAGGCCAAGATCTTGCCATGGTAGTGATGAGGAGGATGTAGCCTATACCACAGAAGGCAAGGTGTCAGTTTGCTACCCAAAATATGAGCACCAACCAGCTACCAAGAAGCTCAAGGTCTTCATGGTGGCAATCTGTCAAAAGAAGCAGAAGAGCAAGAGAAATCTTCCTCCCCGGTATAGAGGACCAGATCAAAGAATTGGGGCATCTTGTAATTAAGGAGCAGGTGAATCAGTTTAAAAGGAGAGGGGAGGGTAAGAGAGAGACCTATAAAATTCTCCAGGGCTCCATCACTAGGCCCTCCATAGAACCGCTCACCAGTTAATACCTTTGCTGATATGGGAGGGTGGAAGGCAGCTCACTCACCAGTTAACAATCTTTCCCAAAAGGCTTTTAGAAGTGAAGTTCTTGAACATCTCTCTCTCTACTAGATGATAGGGATACAGGATATCCAAGGGGAACTCTACAAACACAGGCCCTACAAGACAAACAGGAAATTCCATAACCACCTCACTCTGTAAAGAAAATCCCTGTTGCTAAGGAACTGTTCAAAGGGGGGGAAATCTAGTTAGAAGCATGCACCGAGACCGACCCACTTGCTCACTCATGGACCTTGCAACCTTTTTTGGCACAAAACCGCGAACATCTTGAGCTCTACCTCCCACGTGGCAGCACCCAATTAGAAGGATCTCCCATATCAGAAGTGTCAGCCCTGGAATCCTGTATCCACCATTCCTCATCCATCAAAAAGTAAGTGTCCTACCATGCTCAGAAGAGAGCCACAGTGCTTCTCTAAAGTCAGCCTCAGAAGCCTTTGAAACTCAGACATAAGGCTGCCGAAGCTGATAGTGGCCTACCAGTGAGCTCCAATGGGTCAAAATTGGCTTCATGTGAGGAGACAGATTGACAAGTTCTACAAGTCCAGCATCAGAGCCAGGTGGGCAGGTAAGAGCCAATAAGAGACTCAAAGAATAAGCTGTTCTTCCCACACTCCCAGCCCTGAGATCTTGCACGTGGGCGTTAGGACGCTGGGCAGATGCCATCTGGGGGTGAGGCTGGAAGAGATGCCTCCATGACAAAATACTGTTCTACTGTGGTGAGAGCATTTTGTTCCAAAGTGTAGGCAAATAGCCAACTGGGTGTTGAGAAAATTCAGAGAGAACTTTTTGCTCTCCCATTCACAGTAAAAAATACTGTAAATAGAAAAAAAGGAAAGAAAAGCCTGACATTTTTTATTCAAACCTAACCAACCTTTCAAGGCTTATTGGACAATAAAACAAAGACATCTATAGCCCACACTGAGCCCTTGAACTTTTATTACTTCCTTGGCTTAAGTACAAAAACAGCCACAACCTAACAGCCACAATCCTGTGTGGGTGGAAGATACTTGTTGCAAGCCAACGGCATGGCAGCATACCTGGAGTGTCACACTGGGCAATGGCAATGGCCTTTCGCAACACAGGGGCAATCTCTCGGACAGACGTCACGGAAGCACAGAATTTGCAGAGTGGTTTAAAGAGGGACAGCTGATCAATGTCTTGGAGAGCTCCTCTGCCCTGGGGATGGAGAAAGGAGAAAGCTCGTTCACAATCCCACACAGCTGCAGCTCAATTGCCCTTAAAAATACACATGCAGAAAAATTGCCTGCTAAGCTGCTGCTGGGGAGAGTCGGTGTCAGTGAACCCAGAAAGGCTAAAGCCCTACTTAAATCAACATTGTCCTTTGATTCTAGGGCCACCGGACCGAGCAGCCTACCTTCTGCAACCTGGCTGCTGACCCTCCAATCAACAACACAGGAGACTCTGCCATCTGGGCATTTTTCATAGCTGTCACAGTGTTAGTCACTCCTGGTCCTGCTGTCGTTACAGCAACTCCCACTGTTCCTGCAACAGAAAAATGCAGAGGCAAGTGTCACTTTGTGCCCCTCCCTCTTCAGCAAGCAACAAACGGGGAGAAATGTGGTACCTGATAGCCTGGCCACTGCATCTGCTGCAAATGTAGCCGTTGCCTCATGCCTCGTGTCCACAACACGAATGCCCAGCTTCTCGCAAGCCACCAAAATGGGAGAGATATGTCCACCCGGCAGTGTGAACACAAAGCGCACACCATGGGCTTTCAGCACTTCTGCCACAGTTTCTCCGCCATGCCGAGTGCTCTTCTTGTCCACCTGGAACAGACAAGTCTGCCTTTTGGTCCTGGATTCCCATGAACAATGCAATAAAAGGTCAGGGGCTTAGAAACAAGGAAGATGCTAGACCCTCAGCTCCTGGTGCCCAGTCCTACTGAAACTGCTTCTGATGCATAAATATTTAGCATTCAGTGTCCACAACCAATGAATTCTTCTCCCAGAAACAATACTCTTTTCAAGATGAGAAGCTGAGGTGCTCAAATGCAAAATCCACTCTCATCCTAAGTTTTGTGCACAGGAAACTGCTTGATGTAAAGTCAGACCGCTAGTCCAGGATTTTTGATGGGTTTTTGCCTCAACCCTCCCTGAAAATGCCAGGGTTTGAACCTGTGACTTTTTTCCATGCAAAGCATAGGCTCTACTGGTTAACTACAGTCCTTCCTCTACTACTTCTTACTGTGCCTTTGATAGAGAGCCAATGGGACTGAGGCACAGGAAAGCAAAGGGCATTGACAGGACCAACTGTTGTTTAACATCCAGATGTCTGGTGAAAGACACCTGCTACAAACGTTTCACCACCAAGATCATCTGAACAGAAATCGATTAATACTGGGCCCCGAAAGCAATACAGTATACATCCCTGCAAAGGGAGGGTGGGAGACAGAATTCAATTTTGGACCTAAGCTGTTCATACCCTGCCTACTCTCTCTTAAGGCCTTTGGCTCCCCTATAACAGAGATGGAGAACCTGTAGCCCTTCAAATGTTGTAGGACTCCAACCCCCACCAGCCCCAGGCAGCACGGTGAATATTGAAGGATGGAATTTGTAATCCAGCAGCATCCAGAGGGTTGTGGGTTTCCCATCACTGCCCTACGGATAAAGAAGCCGCAACTAAAGGCAGTCACTGATTTATGCTTTACCTGATGCCACAGCTGATAGATGAGCCCCAGTTTGTGAGCTACCCCAAGAAGAGTCACTGTAAGGCCTCCCAGCAGTGCCAACAGCCATGTTGAGGAGCCTTCTAGAGCCGAGGCGGCAGCAGGCACGTCAGGGTTCATTTGTGTCAGCTACAGATGCACCCCTGTCCCAAAAGGAAGACAAAACACAGAAGTACCATTCTGTAACTTGTTTGCCTCAGCTGCACGCCAGCAATGCTGTAGCAGTTCTATTCTGTAACACAAATACTTAGTTTATTTCTAGTTTTCTTGAGGTGACACACAAGGGATTTTTTTTAATCTAAAAAATGCATGGCAAATTCTCTCAAACTGTGATTCAGTTTTATCTAACATACATAGTTATGCACCAAGAATTTTGTAGCAGTTCAGTCTCTGGCAAGGCAGCAGAGAGGGATGAAGGAAATGGCCTAGGCCAGGAGGCAGCAGTTTAGTGTCCACAGGTAGGAAAGAAAAAGAAAGCCAAGTGGAGTTGTTTTTAATAAAAATGAAAATTGGAAGAGAAAATATAGAAAGCCAGGAGCTTCAGAGATAAGAGAAACACGTTCACATGTTGCTTTGAATAACCTACCCAATCTTTGACCGCAGCCATCAGTTCTGTAACTTTGCGGCTTTTTTAGTGTGCAGGGAGCTTCCTTGCTATCTAGCCAAAGCCCAGAAACGAGATGTGTACTTCTATTTACTGATGTCTTACTGGGCACTAGACCTGGACAATTTTTCAATATATCGTTCAAAACTGGTTATGAAGTCCACAGCACAATAAGAGTTTCATAAAATGTTGTCCGTCAAGCATCGCGGTTTTGAGAAAACTGTGTAGCCGGCTAGTATGTACTTCTTAGGGCTTCCACTGCCTCCTGCAGGAGCAGTGAGAGACTGACACACAAGAGCAGGCATAGCCGAAGTCACTACGACTCTTTTGATTGTGCAACTGCCTCTGCAAACACAAGTGACGATTATGAAAAAAGCTGGGAAAGCAGCAGCCAGCCAGCTTATCAGCCCTTATACTTCTTTTGATTTTGCAGCAAGCCCCGGTTCAGCAGTCTAGTAGCTGGTGGGACAAGTTGGTAGGTGCTGGTCTGGCCTGGCTCAGGGCTTCTTGCTGGGAGCCCTATTTCCCCTTCCTTACCCCCATGAAAAAAGAAACAGGTTGTTTTCTTCAGAGTAAGAACAAAAAACGTTGCCCTGTTTTTAAACTCTCTTTCTTTACTCCCATCTCCTCTTCTGCCTGTGTTTGTGTGCACATGCGAGAAGCCTTTCTTTAACCTCTCTGATGCCTTTACTACCCATCTGAGGGTGGAACGGGGAGCACCATTCCCCTTTTAAAATAAGAACAAAAAAACCAAGTTGCCCTGATGGCTCCGTTTATTCCCGTCTCCCCTTCCTCCTTCCCTTTGATGAAAAGGGAGAGAGATTGGTGGGATAGGGGCTTTTGGGGGCCCTTCTATGTCACAATATGAGGAAATGAAGGGGGGGATTTAACTGTTGCTGCTTTATGCTTAAATGGGAGATTAGGTGGTTGTTGTGAGGTGAGAATGATGGGGAGGGTGGGTGCTTGTCGTTAAGCAAAGCAAGCAAATGCGTGTCAAGTCAGAAATAAGCCCTGCTGAATTCAATGGGGCTGACTGCCAAGAAGGCAGAAGTTTAGGGTTTTTTTCCTGTTTGCATCTCAAAACATTTATTTAGAAGCTAACATTGCGGTTGACACCTGAATTTTCCCTCCACCTTGTGGTACTGTGCAAAGGTGAGAAGTAGCAGTAGCTAAACATGCTGTTGAGATTGAATGAAGGAATTTGCTTTGAGGTACTGACTAAGAGTAGGGGAACTTGGCCTCGGTCAAAAGGCAAAAAAATATAAATATATCCACTCTAAATATCACAAAAACCACTTAACACTACAGTAGCTCAGGTGGGACATCAGTGGACCAGTCAACATCAGGTAAACTGCAGACTCTACAAGACAAGATCCATTTTAACACTGCTGTAAATCTTCCAGGTCACTTTATCTGACCCTGCTGCCAGTACAAATATAGAAGTGGTTACTTTAAGGGCTGTGCACAGGAACATGTGTGGGAGGCGCTCTTATTCATCCCATGATCTACTGCTAAACATTGCTCAGAGCAGCCACACCAGGAAGAACTTTACCTTCGAGGAATTCCAAGCCGGCACCAACCTCCAGTACTAACATGACTAACTTTCTCCTCGGTGCCCCATTTGGCACAGCATGTAGCAGTGTCTTCACCTCCAATGATGGTACCTTTGGATGTAACTTCCACAGCTTTATCCATCAAAGCTTTGGTTCCTTTGGAAAACTTGTCCCACTCAAAGACACTGACTGGATCGTTCCACACAATCAGCTTGGCCCTGCCCAGAGCTTCCACCAACAGCTTAACGCTTTCAGAACCACAATCCAAACCCATCCATCCATCAGGGACCCCAGAGTCCACAGTGGCTTCTCCAGTGTTAGCACTCTCATCAAATTTACCTGTAGTGATGAGGTCAACAGGCAAAGCGATGTGTACACAATTATTCTCTGCTTTTGCCATCAGGTCCTTGACTATTTTTTATCCTTCCTCATCATACAAAGAGTTGCCAATTTTCATGTTTTTGAGCACTTTAAGGAAGGTAAAAGCCGCCCCACAACTGATAACCATCTCATTGACTTGATCCAGCATGTTTTTGAACATGTAGAATTGGAAGTTTTCCGGAAGAAAGACTGAGCCAGTTGCGCAAGCAGCTTCCACATCTATACCCACACACTCATTCAGGAATGTGACATCCATGCTTAGCGAAGCTCTGAGCTCTGCTGCTACTGGTTTCAGGGAGTATTTGTCAGGCAAAGGAACCCCACCAGGCCGACCCAGGTGGCTCATCAGCACCACAGACTTGGCTCCATCGTCCAAGCAATGCTTAATGCTTAGGACAGCTGCCTTGATTCTTTGGTTGTTGGTTATTTTGTTGTCCTTCATTGGAACGTTGAAGTCAACCCGCATGACCACGAGCTTGCCCTTCACATCCACTTCACATCTGGACAGAGTAAGCTTGGTGGAGACAGACATTTCACAGCAGGAGCAAATGGACTGCAACCTCTTCCTTGTTCACCGGCAGCAAGAGCAGAAGTAAGTTTAGTTGAACTGAGTGGGGCTTAGAATTGGAGCTGGCCCTCTGAGTGGGGAAGGAGATGCACTTGACACTAGCAAATTACATAAACTACTCATAAATTAGTAGAAAACAGATTAAATTGTTAATCATATGCACATTTAATTAATATTTTTACTAAATCTACTACTTTTGTAAATTTGCCCTCAAAACTGCATAGAATATTAATATATTCTCCAGAAATTTTTAATGGTTTAGTTGAAGCATGCTATCATTGAGTTAATTTTCATGTACTTATATGCATCAATTTTAGAATCTCCCCGCCCCCTGCCCCAGTATTTTCCCAGATTATTTGTGTTCACTATCACTCATTACTGTATTTTGGATTGTTCTGGACCTGAATACCACCATTTGGTATCCAAGCCCCACACCAAAGTCCTGTTTGGATGCATTTTGGCTTGCCTGCTGATGAAAGTGATGATTTCATCAGTGTGTGGTGATTCAGACCCGCGACTTGGTAACAGTTGCCAAGACATTACCATGTTCGCCTCTACGTAGTTCCATCTTATTTCAGACATCGTGATATATCAGTATATCTCAATGTTTAGCTGATGATATATTGTGATATTGAAAACCAGATATCACCCACCCCTACTGGGCATGCCTACACCTTTGCTATAAATGAAAATTATAAGTAATTGCTGATAGATAGCATCCACTCCACCATCCCCTTCCTTGATCCTTCCTCCCCACCTGTTGAGCAGCAGGTTTATCCCATTCTTACTCCATCACCACATATGCACACTGCTGCTCAACTGTGGAACTGTGTTGGAAGAAACCAGAAATAATGAAATCCCAGCACCAGATATATTAAATATTGTAGATTTGTTAAAAACATGGAGGCTGAATCATATACTAAATGGAGAGTAAGTCCTGTTGAACTAAAATGTGCTTAAGTAGACTTGCATAGAATTGTACTGCTGTGGAAGAGAGTCCTTCTGTTACTTCAGCAGTGTCATTTGCTCAAGTGCCATTTGCTCAATATGTTTACCACACAAGTGGTAAGAGCCCCCGTTTTTCCACCCTATTTTTGTCTTAATTGAGTTTTGCACTTTTATTCCTGAAATTCTGTATTACGTACTAGGTAGCTGGTTTTATACAGATTTACCTTTCTACCACATTAGAACCCTACAGCCTCCTCATACTTGTCCAAAATGTTGGTGCCAAAAATTCGTGATTCAGTTTCTAAAGAATAAGGCAAAGAAAAGAACTAGGAGGATCTTACCAGAAGGTGAAGCAACATAACCAAATCAGTTGCATCTGTAATCATAATGGTGAGTCCAGAGTACACTCAGGGAACTTTCTCCCTGATAGGATCTGGAACAAATCCTAGCGGCAATACTCAATCATAGCTTAATGTGGTTTAACCTTGGAACTAATTTAAACTAGTATCATTCCAAACAGATTCTTACTTCAGTCTCGATATACGCCCACAGACCTGTTTTCCATGTACACCTTTGCACCCTAAAAAAAGCTTTGGGCAACCCAAATTATGCACTCCACTTACCATGAGAAAGTCCCCTATGAGCTGTCTCAGCATCAGCTACAGCCCATAGCTTCATTTTAGCACAACTCACTAAATGGATGAATGAAACCCCTGTCTAATACATATGACTAAGGAAATGGCATTTCCTGTCCTTCTAGTCCCCATTTATAGATTTTTATTAATATACAAATATTAACCTTTTATCTCACTTTCTTTCCCTGGAGAGGAAGATCATCCTTCCCCTCCCTACCCCAAACCGCCCACCTCCACCATCTTTGTCTCCAATCCACCTTTACTCCTCCTCTTAACGTGCAAAGAGGAAGGCACGTTTGGCAAACCCTCACCGTGATCAACTTCCACCCGGATACCTATGTCCCCACTATGGAAGGACGTGTGGCTCCAGAATTGGCCTCCACAGTCATTTACGGACTCACTATTGAGACCGTGTTCACGGAAGACAATCTTCCCCGGCTAAGAGTGATCGCCAAAGAAGAAGGTGGTGGGTAGGCGGGGCTGAGAGGGGCGACGACTGCTCGATCCCACCCCCCCACCCCCCGTTGCACGAGTTCACCTTCCCAGCAAGCTTCCCTGCGGCTCCTGAGCGGTCAGGATTCGAACCCCGGTCCTAGCCCAGCTCTCTAACCACTGCGCCGCACCACCGCTTCCCATCCCTGGCCGCCGCCAAAGTTTGCCAAAGCGACCCCCCCAAACTTACAAAACCAGAGCGAAACGTCACCGCCACCGTCGGGAAGCCAGGAGAGAGTAGGGCCAGGATGGAAGGGGGAGAGGCAAGACAGGCAGGCAGGCAGGCAGGCTGGAAGCGGCTCCGCCTCCGCTGTCGGGCCCGCCTCCCGCCAGGGAAGGGCTGCTGAGGGAACGCCAGCCGCTTCTCTCCGCAGGCGACGGGACGGGGTGGTTCCGGCAAATTTTGCCTCAAGGCCAGGGCGGGGCACTGGGGCAGAGGCCGCATTCACACGAACACGTAACACGCAACCCGCCTCAGGCGCCCCTCGGGCCGGTGAAGGCCGCCAGAGAGGGAGGGGGAAGAAGAGGGCTCTGTGCGCGCGCATCCCCCCACCCACCCCCTCCTCACGGGTTCGAGGCCTTGCTTCTAGGAAGCAGAAAACGGGCTGGCTCCTCCCCACAGACACGGGACTGCGCGTGCAGACGAGCGCCCCCCCCCAAAAAAATTCTTCTCCCACTCCCTACCCCTCCCAAATATACGCATACAGGCCCCGCCGGCTGTTACCTAGCAACCCGCGCCGTGTCACTGGGGGCGCGACGGCGTGACGTCACGCAGCGAGCGAACGATTCCTCGAGAGGGAGGCGGGCAGCGGGTGGGGAAAGCCGCGAGGTTGCTTGTCCCAAGTCGCGACTCGTAGCAAAACGCCGTCTGGTAATCCACGGAGGTTGAAAGGGAGGGAAATGGAGTAATGTTTGGGTAGAGATCTTCCGGCTTCGCATTTTTGTTATTCCTTCTGAAGACGTGAGATGTATTTGTATTATATATATGTTCTTCTTTATTGCTTAACTGGTTGCACAAGCATTTACTATTATATACAAGCTATTGTATATTTCTTCTTCATCTCTTTTTTTAAAAAAAAATCATAATTTTTCATTAAGAACATCCAATTAGTATCAAAGCAAATCATAATTCAAGAAAAAAAACCCAAATTACAATCCAAATTATTAATTATTAAATTTCAAACGGACTTTCCATATTCTAGACCTCTGAAGAATCATCTCACATAATTATATTTCTGCCTCCTTGATGATCTCATAATTTCCACATTCCGATCTTAAACTCTCAAAGTCCCCAGTCCCTGGCTAATCAATTCTCAATCATGTATACTTTCGTCTGACAAGCACGGGTTTGTTTGTTTTTGTGTGTGCATATATGTGTGTGTGTGTGTGTGTGTGTGTGTGTGTATTCCCTTGTCTGTTTGCTAGCGCAGCTTTTTGTGGCCTACTGTTATCTTCCAGTCTGGGCTGTTGTCCAAGTCTGCCGTTTGAAGTTTTATGATCCCTTTATATGATTATTCCAGAGTTGTTAAGTTATTATGCATACTGTTTGCAAATACATGTAGCAACTGAAATGGAATATATTCCACAAATATAAATCATTTGGCGATTGATCAGCTTTTCCAGGGATCATGCACTCTCCCTTTGGGCCCTTGAGGGGAGCTGGTAGACACTCATTTCACCTCTCTCGCCCATAAAACCTGCGGGACGTACCGATCACCTCTGTAAATCCAAGCACCATGATGAGAATCTCTTTAAAGTCCAAACTTAGACACCAGTGCCTGTGCAATTCCGCAGATATTTTCCCTTATCTCCATCAGTCCAGAATACACCTGTTTTTTTGCCAAATCTTACTAATTTTTAAGAAACAGTCCCTGCTTGAGACAATGGCTCCAGAGGGTGCCCAGTTTCTGTGCCAGGCTTGCCACCCAAAGTCCTCTGCCCCCACATCTTGTTGCGGGGCCAGATAATGGACTCCATGGGTGAGACAGCCCTCTCCTACATTGGAGAGGTCGGCAGGACTAATTACTCTCATATCAGTCCTGAATTTCTGGCATGACTGGGGGTCCAATCTCATGGGAGGCAGCCATTTCCCTCTTTATCTCTCCAGCACGGTATAATCTCAGTCCAGTAATTAACAATCCTGACACAGCAAAACTCAGTATCAGCAGCACACATTGTCTTACTTCCAACCTTGTTGTCAGGATAGAATTCATTGTATGGAAATTGAAGGCTGCAACTTGCTTTATTTGCTCCTTCAGCGAACACCGATCAAGCCTAAAGTGCCACTCCAACACACTAAAGAAAATTCTGGAATCCTCTTTAAAGCTTCCAGGAACTTTTATCTGTTTCTTAAAGAATGTTTTCCTAACAGCTGCTAGTCTAGCCTCCTGACCACTATAGGTAAAGGTGGCGCTGTGGTCTAAACCTCTGAGCCCCTTAGGCTTGCCGATCAAAAGGTCAGCAGTTCAAATCCCCGTGACGGGGTGAGTTCCCGTTGCTCTGTCCCAGCTCCTGCCAACCTAGTAGTTTGAAAGCACACCAGTGCAAGTAGATAAATAGGTACCTCTGTGACGGGAAGGTAAACAGCGTTTCCGTGCACTCTGGCTTCCATCACGGTGTCCTGTTGTGCCAGAAGCAGTTTAGTCATGTTGGCCATATGACCCGGAAAGCTGTCAGTGGACAAACGTCGGCTCCCTCGGCCTGAAAGCGAGATGAGTGCCACAACCCCATAGTCACCTTTGACTGGTGACATAGTCCTTTACCTTCCCCGCCGCCCCCAGCAAGGCAACACCAGAAAACCTGGAGGCAAGTGCCATTTTGCAAGCAGTAACAGAGTGCTGGGGTGGGAGTGGGGCTTGCTAGGTCATTTCTGTCACAAACAAACAAACAAACAAACTTGCCCATCCTGGCAAAGTACCTTACCATCACTCAGGATTTAGGCAAAAGAGAAGTGCTGCTTTTTTTTGCATATTTCAGAGAGTCCAGCGAATGCTTTTTGACATTTATCTCTTTAATAGTGGGTTGTAGTTTTATATACAAGGTTAGGATACCAGACTTGGAGGTTTCCTTCCTTCCTTTTTGCTGCATTCTGTGTGCCCCTTAAGCAAATGGAGGTGGAAGAAGAACGGGATATTTCTTCCTTAGTTCTTTGGGGTAGGAGATAGAACAGCCAAGACAACAACAGGGCAACTTAGAACCATTCCATAGCCACTTAACGTAGCCCAAACCAGCAGGACAACTTTTTTTATTAAACAACTTTATTTTGAAGGGGGGGGGGGGTGGAAATCAGTTTTTGACCCAAAGAGACATAATTTAACAGCATCGTCAACATAAGCTCACATACAAGGATACACAGTGCACTTGTATGTCTGTCTAAAGACACTGAACTTTATACATGTAGGCCGCCATTTCATGGGGGCTGGATTCCAGGCTAGGTTAGTCTCTGCCCTCAATAGCACTATAATGAATTAGATCTGTCTTTCCACCACTTTTTATCAGCATCATGAAGGACTAAGTGGCCAGTATGAAGGTATTAGGAGGACCAGCCCCTGGGGGTGGAGGCTGGGACATAGAAACGGGCAGGTTGGAGAGAGAAAACAGCACAAAGGTGGTGTTTTCCTTCAAAAAGAAGCCACTGACGTTCTCCAAAAGAGCTCTTGCCTATCTCTATCTTCATATCTCTCCAGGGCACTCACTCTAGTTCTAGCAAGACCTTGGTGGAGGGAAGGGTTGTTTCTATGGGTTTGGGGGCCTTGATTTTGCACAGGAGCAACAAGGACTAGAAGGGTTGGCCTCCTGATCTTGTGATGAACTACTTTAGGTTACAGGGTGGAAGTAACTGGACTTTGTTATCATTCTAGGTGCTCAAGAAGATCCAGCCACTCAGGCTGCTTGGCCTAGCCACCAGATTTCCAAATCAGTCTTTGCCTGGGCAAGAACCAGATTCAGTTCGGGTGCCAAGTACTAGGACACCCCTGGTTCCTTGTCCGCTCCTCAAGTCTCCTGGTTTACCTGCTAGCCCTGCCTAGGTATCCTCCCAAGATCTGCCACAGCACTTCCCTTCAGGGCCTAGTCCCACTCTGCTGGGACTTGACCCCTCAGCCCCCTTCTTGACCCCTGGCTGCTCATAACACACTACTGGCCGCTGGGGCAAGATACCCAAAGGACTTCAGTAGACTGCCTTCAGCACCATTGCCTTGATGGCTTTGGGGGTGCTGTTCCCAAGTGACATGCTAACATTAGGCCCCTCGTGCTGGTGCGACGAGCGCTCCGATTTGCTGGTGCTGCCCTCCAGTATGGGGAGACCAAAGCGCTTGGCACGGCTCTCCTCCGTGCCAGGAGTGACCACCAGCAGGCAGCAGAGCAACTTGAGAATGGCCCGTCTCATGTCCTTACTGGTCAGGGTGTAAATGATGGGATTCAGGAGGGAGTTAATCATCGCCAGGCCCAGGAAATAGTCTGCTTTGTAGAGCACGCTGCAGGCCTGGGCCTGGCAGGCAACGTCCAACAACAGGAGGAGGAAGAGGGGTAGCCAGCAGGCGATGAAAGTGCCCACCACGATGGTCACCGTCTTCAGCAGGGCCATATACTTCTGGGACTTCTTGAGCATGCCTTTGCGGAGGCTTCCCAGCCGCTGCCCGTTGAACTTGACCATGCGGTAGATGCGGGCATAGAGCACCACAATGGAGACCAGGATGGCCAGGAAAACGGTGATGCAGAAGAGGACATAATGCTTAGAATAGAGGGGCAACACTGTGGAACACTCGGGGAGGTTTTCGATGCAGTTCCAGCCCAGGATTGGCAGCACCCCGAGCAAGATGGAGGCCAGCCAGCTGGCCCCCACCAGCAGGAACATCCGCCCTTTCTTGTCCCCGTGGTAGAGTCTCATGCGGACCATCGTGACATGGCGCTCAATGGCAATTGCAAGGAGGCTGAGAACAGAGGCAGCCAGCGTGACAAAGACCCCGCCTTCCCGCAGAAACCACTGCACAGGGGTGAGCTTAAGGGTGTTGGGCCCGGACATGACGATATTGGCAGTGTAGGCCACGCCAGCAAGCAGGTCCGACAGGGTCAAGTTCCCAATCAGGTAGTACATGGGCAAGTGAAACTTCTTGTTCCTCCAGATAGCCAGCAGGACCACGAGGTTCTCCACCACAATGAAGGCACACACCACCAGGAACACAATGGCATCTGCCTTGAGACTGCCCTTGTATTTACTGCCATGGAGCTTGCCTGTGTAGTTGTAGTGCAAAGAAATCACATTGTTGTTGTGGTACTCTCGGTAGATCTGGCCCAGAGAGCGTGGGGTCTCCATGCTGGCAAATTCCATCCCACGGACACCTCTCCACCTTCAGTTTCATTGGTTCGCATAGCACGGCATAGTCCTTTCCATCATGCTGTGCCAGTCTTGTGCATGCCCCACGCTGGAGAAGTTGGCATTTCACAAATGAGGTTAATTTTCGTCAGTAGTTAACACATCCACCGGGGGCCATTTTGGAGAAGCCATCACAGCATTAGCAGACTCTTTCCATTCTGACCAACGAAGAGGGAGCCTAGAAATTCAAGAGAAAGACTTGTGAGTGGAATGCTTGAAAAGCATGAAATCAACCCAGCTTTCCAGGCAGAAGCGTAGTGTGGGGAGGACCAGGCAGGCCCTGGGGGCATGATTTTGAGGGGGTGCAAGCCAGACGCCCCTTGGCAGGGATCCCCATCCTACCTACCACTAGGGGCCTTGCCCCTGGCCCTCTTGCTGAATGTCACAGTTGGGGAATGCACCTGCCATGGGCCATGTCTAGCCAGGCTCCTCACTGTGTCGCCCCATGAACCCTCTGTGCCCCACGCCTACCCAAAGGCAGCGGTGGCAAGGGTTGGGCTGGCATGGCAGGTTTCGTTTACCCTCCATGCCCAGCTCCTTGTCCTGCCTGGTGCATGTGTGTATGCACATGCGCAGCCTAAGCACCAGCGAATAATGCAGCGCCACCGTTTCCAGGTGATGCCCAGTGAATTGAAAAGGATCTTTCATAACAGAAGCTGGGCAATAGGAGTTTTCTTAATCAAAGTCCATCTTGCCCCCCTACTGATCACAGATCTCCAGGATTTTCTGCCGGTGCCTTTTGTACACACAGCACGAGGTTTATGAGCTATATCAGGGGTTCCAGCAGTGGAGGAAGCCGCTCGGGCGCATGGGGCAGGGTGAGCCGGGTCAGGACACTCCGCGGAGTCTCTGAGGGGTCTGCCTGCCTCCTCCCACTCAGCTGCCCTACAGCTGGGGGAGGGGGGAGGCAGCAGGCAGACCGTTTGGGCAGCACAGAGCCTGCACACGCTCAAGCCACCATGTCACTCCCAGGAGAGACGCGTGGCTCGGGTGTGCTGCAGGCCCCGTGGTGAGTGCCGTCCCGCATTTTGTAAACCACCCCCATCAGTGGTGACACCCAGGGCAGCCTGCATCCACCGCACCCCCTTTCTCCGCCCCTGGCGGGTTCCAGAACTGTAGCCTGTGGGCCACCACTGATCCACAAACTTCATTTAGGTGGCCCGTGACATTTCTGTAAAAGTACCATAAAAAACCCCCTTCTAGCACCACACATGACAGTTGCTACAGCAGGCAGAAAAATCATTATGTGGCCTGCCAAGATCCTCAGCAATTTTCAAGTAGAGGAAAATGTTTGAGGACCACTGAAGACGTGACTCATTCTCGTAGTCCTTTGCCTGATGCAGAAAGGAAGCACAAGCCATGAGAAGCCTATGGCCCGGTCAAGGAGGCTCTTCCTGCATTAAGAGGTTCCTGCTCATGCCCAGCTGAAGCAAATTCCTCCAAGCAATTCCTGCCCCCGAAAGCTAGTATATTTCAGTCTATTTTTGCCTTCTCCTTCATATGGAAACTCTTCCGCAAGCTAACCATTTATTTCCTTCTTGGCTTGTATTACTCCAGCTAAGGTTTGTTGGTTCTCTCTCTACAATGTTTATTAAGTTCAGCTTTTAAAATCTACTAAACCTACTAAAAACCCTTATCTCAGCTCTCACTCTGTCTCACATTAGCTACTGCTTGCCAGTCTTCCTATCTCCCCGTACATTTCTGAGCACAATTCAAAGTGTTGGTGCTGGCCTTGAAAGTCCTATATGGCCTCAACCCAGTATTCCATCATTCAGCCCAGACACTGAAATCCAGTGCCAAGGGCCTTCTGGCAGTTCCCTCACTGCAAGAAGCGAAGTTACAGGGAACCAGGCGGAGGGCCTTCTTGGTAGTGGCACCCATCCTGTGGAACGCCCTCCCATCAGATGTCAAGGAGATAAGTAACTAAACAACCTTTAGCAGACATCTGAAAGCAGCCCTGTACAGGGGCGGAGGAAGGGGGGTGCGGTGGGGGCAATCCGCCTCAGGTGTCACTACTGAGGGGGGTGACAAAATGCCAGGCGGCACTCACCGCGGGGCCTGCAGTGTGCCCGAGCCATGCGTCTCTCCTGGGAGTGACACGGTGGCTTGGGTGCCCACAGGCTCCACGCTGCCCCAAACATTCCACCCGCCGCCTCCCCTTCAGTTGTAGGGCGGCTGAGTGGGAGGAAGCAGTCAGACTCCTAGGAGGCCCCCCACAGCATCCTGCCCCAGTTCGCCCCATCCCACGAGCGGCTGGTTCCACCCCCCGTGGGTGGCTGGCCCTGGGCGCTGCCCCAGGCACCCAAACGGCTTGCTCCACCGCTGGCCCTGTATAAAGGAGGTTTCAATGTTTGATATTTTATTATGCTTTTATATTTGGTGGAAGGCACCCAGAGTGGCTGAGGCAACCCAGTCAGATGGGCGGGGTACAAATAATGTCCCAGCTCCTATTATCTGTGTCCAAACATCTTCGGCTTATTCCACTACCCCCGCCAATTCCTTTCTTCACACTTTAATCATATTAAAACTCTAACTTGCCCTCTTCTAACCATTGCATCTTTCTAACTACAGGCTTTCCAGCTCTCTTTTTACGAATGTGCCCTTTGACATTCACTTCGGTTGTCAGTATCTTTTTGTTTTAGGAATAACTGAGTCACTCACTCCTCCTGCCTCGAAGGCACATCTCATTTTGCCCCATTGTCCTGGTGACCTGAGTTTACATTTCCCCTCTCAGTTTGGAGGTAGCGAAGGCTGTCTTTGCTACTGCTGTTTCCCTGATGGCTATCAGAACGTTGGTGTTTTGCAAGAATCCTGCTTGCTGGTTTCCCCATAAGCAGCTGGTTGGCCACACTGAGAACAGGATGTCGGACTAAATGGGCCAATGCTGTGATCCAGCAAGCTTTTCTTACATTCTCACATTCTTATGCGCAGTCCGAGGAGAACAGTACATCTTTGCAAATACAACAGAGCTCCAAATGTCTCAAGCACGGCTGCCGTTATTGACCCACGAGTTACTAGCCCACCTGCTCACACCTAAAGAAATTAGTCATTTGTAGCACATCAGTGGTCTAAAAACACTGGTATCCCAGTGTTTCCCTGCATAGAGGATATCCTTATTCACCACAGGCAATCGGCAGGTGGCTGTTTACAAGACCAGGGACAATTTTGGGAGCCAAGATTGTAGAACTAGGTTGTAGGAGAGAAAAAGAGAGCAAGAGAAGGGAAGCAGCTCTGGTGAAAGGGCAGCTGCCTTTTGTATTACGTTCTTTATATTGTAAGCCTGAGAGCAGGAATTGTCTTCTTTTTAATTGATCTGGGAGCCTTTTCAAACTGAAGAGCGAGGTTGAAATGGTTTAAGTTAATACATTAATTTGACACAAACGTGAGCATCCGTCTTGTATGCAAGTTACAGACGTCCCTTTTAAAGACTGCATGAGGGTCTCACCACTTTAGCAGAGGGGTGAGACATGACCAGGGAACCATTTAGCACAATATCAGTCATATCGTCAAGATATCCTGCCATTTATGGGACTTGCCATTTTATACCGATGCAGTGCAGGATACTCAGAACCTGAGCATCCAGTTCCAAGGTGTTCCCAGTTTAATGCCTGTGGAACGGAGGTGGGAAAGAATCTTGAAAATGTTACGTGGACACAATTCACACTCCACCCTCCCAATACAGCTACAGACATCACCAGTCCGTAAAGCGAAAAGAACTGGGAGAGCACTCTGACGAAAGGGTCATATAGAGCCAAGGCACAATGAAGTTTGGAAAGGTTTGCTGCTGCTGCTTTTGCAACTTAAGTTTGGAAAGGTTTTGCAACTTAAGTTTGGAAAGGTTTGTTGCTGCTGCTTTTGCAACTTAAAAGACCTCCGAAAGTCAAGAGTACAGCAATTAGATAAAACAATTGCAGTCAAGAAACATTTTGTAATAAAGTCCTGTCCATCTGCCCAATTTCCTCCCCCTTCCCCTGCATTCCTAAGAATTCTGCTCTGCTCTGTTCAATATCTTGCCCCCCACCCCCCGCCTCTCTCTCACACATACAACAATAGTCTTCTGCTGAGCACACAAAACATTCCAGACAGGCCCCCAAATGACCTCTCACACTCCGGAGAATGTATTGCATGCACACATGCGCACACAGACACTTCATTGCCTTTAACGTAGTGTTATAAGAATTTTAAGGTCTCAAATATAGAATAAATATTCACAAATGCACACATATGTAAATATATAAGTGTCTGAAATAGTACAGAAGAGCAATTCTGAAGTCATTTTGACTCTCCCGATAGCCTCAAATATTCCTCTGTGGTAAGGGAGGCAAATGGGGAAAGCCTTTCCATGTCTTTCTGCGTATAAATCCTCTCTTAAGGGCGTATTTGTGCAAGAATAGGGTGAGCCTGTGACCTGGTTTCAGGAACAACCATCACAAAAGAATGGCCAGGCTGCCTAAGTAATGTAATCAGTGACCATTATCAGGAGACCACCTCTTATGATGTATTTATGATGATTTTGGGGTGGTCTTTGGCTAAGGGGGTTGGGCAATGTCAAAAGTCTTTAAAGGTTCCTGCACACTTTTGTTCAGGGTCTCTTCCTCCTTTGCAACAGAAAAATAAATATCTGCCTTGCTTTCCAGTGGATCCTGCCTCCACCCATCCTTCTCTGACCGATCATGGACTTAGGGGACCTTGTTGTCTACCAGGCAGTATCTAAAAGAAACTCTGTCCTGCTGGTAGGGTGGGGGTGTTTAAAAGCGAGCTGGTGGAGAAAAGCAGGGAAAGCAGGGCTGTCTGGGACCATGAAGGACAACAGCCCTGGAAGAAACTTTGTAGAGAAGAGATGCATCATCTCCAAAGCATTCACACACTCTCTCTGTCACACCCGGACCTCTATCATCTGAACCTGAGCCAAGACTTCATTAGAGAGACAGCCCACCATTATCCAGCCTCAGAACATCTTATCAGTTGTCAGGACTTGACCCTGAAGCATATGGCTAGAGCACCTTTGCTAATGTGTAGAGTTCCTTTTACAAGTAGCTCTAGCAACCTCTGGCGAGAGCCTGTCAGCTAAAAAACAAGCCCCAGGGTTTCTCATTTTGGAAATTAGGCACTGAGCCATGGAGCAGTCTCAATAACACAAATAAAAATCTGTCCGCCTTGTCCGAACCAAGAATCCCTCACAAATGCCCGGCCATTAGGAGCATCAGTTAGGACAGGGTTGATAGGTGCCCTTTTGTTTCGAACTGCTGTTGCCTCCATACTTAGTTTCTGAAATCCGGAGCCCTTCACGCTTGCACACATTGTTCTGCATCGGGGAAACTTCACCCTCCCTTTTGACAAGTTCTTGCAAGTCTCACATGCACACTATCTCAACTAGTTTCTCACAGTGCTAGCTCTGATGCCATCAATGGAACATCTACTCATGGTGTCCTGGGGATTCCTACACCCACACAGCCAGAAATCGTCTCACTTTGAATTTCAGCTGGAAGAAACTTAATTGGCACAACAGCTTCCACAACTGTTACACTAATGAGCAAAAAAAGTCCCCTGGCAGAGGCTTCTTTTGCCCCTCCCTGCCACATAAAAGGCAGATAAGTTCCCAGGCTATGTGCAGCAACCCCCCCCCCAAAAAAAATCCAGCAGCATGCAAGCTTTTGTTTCCATTCTGCCTCGGCAGAGCTCTCTACAGCATGACTCTCAAAAGCAAGCAACTGATGCAAAGCAATTCAGAAAAGCAATACTCAACCCCTTTTCCCTGCCTTCCAAATTTGAACAGCGAATCTACTCCGTAGGCTCAGTTGTCTTGTGCAGGGACAGCCAGCGTTTTAACACTGAGGGTCTGGATTTCCTCCCTCTGCAAGCTGCTATGGGGGCAGAACCTCAGATAATGGCATCATCACCCCCCCCCCCCGGCAGACTGAAGGAGCTTGCGAGCTGCTTCTCACCCTATCAAAACATGAACGGGTGATAGATCTGGCCATTGCAATGACTTCTGGGTTCCTCCATTTCTCCGTTGAAAAGGGTTCGCTGCAGGTCATGTGCAAAGCAGCAAAGCCGGCGAGAGCTGCTCCCCACATCACTCTGGGAGGAGGTGGGCTGCTTCAAAAGCAACATGTGAGGAAGAGGTGCAAAATCTGCTCAGAAGGGGTCCGTGCAATCTTTCGTGATAATCCCACTCACATCATAAAGAGCTCATAACCCACCTACTCTCAGCAGCCAGAAACATCTTAGCCAGACACTGGAGAGACCTGTCAGGAATGAGCATGGACTGATGGTATCGAATAGCGTGGGAAAACATCCTTACTAGAAAAACTAACCAATAAACTGAAACTGATACGGGGACAAATAGAAGAAGACACCTTCACCCTGGTATGGTTCCCCTTTATCACATACACAGCCCAACAAGACAATAATAAGAATCCGCTGACAGCATACGAATCAATCTGGCTAACGTAATCCAAACAAACACACACACACACCCTACTCAGACACAAAAACAAAATCTCACTACAGACAACCAGACTACACCCTAGGCCACCCCCAACCTCTTTCACCACTAAGGAATTACAACAAGTGAATAGTAAGAGAACCCACATGAGTGACACTGACACAAAACCCCACACATATACTAAGTATAAGAATAGAAGCATTGCCACCCCACCTCACTCACAATTCCCCCCTCTTTCCCCCTCTTTTCTTCCTAACCTAACACTGCATGCAACACTAATGTCTCACAACAAAGGAAACTGATCAGTAGAAAGCACAACTTGGAAAAAAGAGACAATGCGCATATTTTTCTAAACTAAAAAATCTTTAATAAAAATATAGAAGAAGAAGGGATTTGTGCATGCATATGGTGCTTCCAAATAGCTCATTCTTGGCTGCGTCTACAAAGCAACAATCAAGATAATACTGCTTGGACAGGGAAAGGAGTTGGATTAACCGGACAAAGTCTTTGATCCTCGATAGATTATGATTTGCAGGCTGTTTCTCATTCATACAACACGACTTCTCCAGCAAAACTTGCTCAAGGGATGGTGCTGGCGAAGCCAAAAGCAGCACAGAATGTGCTGTTTCTCACCTAGAAGGCAATTCTCTTCTGCCAGAGCGACACAAGATCTTGCCATTCATTTCTGCAGTGGTACCTATTTATCTACTTGCACTGGTGTGCTTTCGAGCTGCTAGGTTGGCAGGAGCTGGGACAGAGCAACAGGAGCTCACCTGTTGTGGGGATGTGAACCACCGACCTTCTGATCGGCAAGCCCAAGAGGCTCAGTGGTTTAGACCACAGTGCCACCCACGTCCCCAAGGACTGTGGCGCCTCCAAGGCTCTGCACGCCCAAACTGATTGCTCTCCCCTAAATCCACCTCTGCTCTCTGCCTTCCCTCCCCTAGGGCCCCCTGTCATTGTGGGTCTAGGTCAGCAGGCTTTTCCTAGTGTAGTCCACAAGTTCCATGCAGCATCAGCAATGTGCTTTTTTTGATCTATCAACCAGCAGCCACTTGTTTTCAGAATGATTAGAGACACCTTGGAAGCTGGTCATGGAGATGAAGCATTCTTTCTTTCATTTTATCTGGTTATCCAAACACACACACACACACACACACACACACTGCGGCTTGCCAGTCACAGCTTCCCAATGCTGGGCAAAGCAGACATGGGTGTGTGATCATTGGGCATTGTGAGGGTCTGGGGTTTTCTTCCTCCATGTAGAGGAAGCAGAGTTTGTGAAATAACTCTCCCCACATTGGCCTCATGGAAGGGAGGGGTGAGGCAGCAATGTAATCAATCTGAGGGTGATCCTCCTGTTCATAAGCCCAGAAACTGGGTTCAGGATGGGGTCATTTCTGAGGGATGAGAGACAAAGAAGTTTCAGAGAGGGATGTGAGAGGAGCGATGAGGAGAGATTCCCAGGCTGGGAACTGTAACCTGCAAAGCCTGATGGCTTCAAACAGATCAACAGGCGCTCTCTGCTCAAAAGTACAGGGAAGATGCCCCACAGAGCATCAACATTTGCAGTGATTTATGGGGGGAAAGCTGTGAAGGCCAGGCTGTGAGGAATTGCCCTTGACTTTGCACAATTTGATATACAACGGCTGAATGGGGGAGGGAGGGAGCTGGAGGGAATGCAATTGGTACACAAAACTACCACCCAGCAGTTAAATTCATGGAACTATGGCAGACTCTCACTAAGTGCCGTTAGTGATCACAAACTGAAAGTTGAAATGGGGAGGCACAGATCTACCATTGATCCCCTCCTATCCCCCCCCCCAAATCAATTGCACAGTGTTGCAGATTAATTTGACAGCATAATACCCCTTTTGCATGTGTAGGATCCTAGATTCATCTCCCATTGGGCTCTCAGGAAACAGCCAGGAATGCCTTTTGTGCAAAACCTTGGAGAGTCATAGCTAGCATTGGGCTAGTAGAAGGACACTGGACACTGGACATGGAAATTCAACCTGTGGCTGCTACTCTTCTGCACTCATAATGTAATCCCAAGTGGGACTGACTTCCAAGAAACATGCTCAAAACTGGGATCCAGGCTAGCTGAGCCTTTTCACACCATCAGAGGGAGGTGCAAGAGCTTCTCCACCCAAAGCTCAGTGAGGAAAAACTGACCCAGATCCTGGCAGGACAAAAGCAGGGCAGCACACTATATCATGGGTAGGCAAACTAAGGCCCGGGGGCCGGATCTGGCCCAATTGCCTTCTCAATCCGGCCCGCGGACAGTCTAGAAATCAGCATGTTTTTACATGAGTAGAATGTGCCCTTTTATTTCAAATGCATCTCTGGGTTATTTTGGGGGCATAAGAATTTGTTCATTATTATTATTATTTTTCAAAATATAGTCCAGCCCCCCACAAGGTCTGATGGACAGTAGACCGGCCCCCTGCTGAAAAAGTTTTCTGACCCCTGCACTATATGATATGCACAAACACACACAGGATTGTCAATCATGGACAACGAAGGCCAAGATATTCAAGAGAAGCCGATGCCAGCCTTGCAATCAGGAACATAATCCTGGGCAGAGTGATTCACTTGGCTTGGCAAACCTCTCTGTTTTGTCCCTACATACATTGAGCGTTGGTTGCCTACCTTGCCATTGCCCACAATGGAGCCTGAACTGGATGGGACATGCAAAGGCAGGGCAAAGAGAAGTCTGGATTTCCTGAGCTGCAGGCATTGGGAAGGGTTAAAGGCCCTTTCTCCTCACCCTCTTCTCTCTGCTCTCCATTGTCCCCCTCCTGAAGCTGCTTTTCTCTTAGAGAATGAAAAATAAAGAGCCTCTGCAGGAAAGCAGGTATGCCAGGAGGAGAGAAAGCAGAAGGCGACCGACTTTTTTTGCTTTCCTTTCTGCTGGCTGCAACTCCCTCTCGATCTCAGTTCCTGCAAATCTCTCTTCAAAGCTCTCCTCTCCCACGAAGTCCATTTGCTGAATTTCCCAGTCCCTTCCCAACGGCATCTGTTTCCATTCTTGCTACACATTCTTTCTTTCCCCAGCTAACCGCTGATTCCTGACACTGTCCAACTTTTTAGCCTGTAAGCTCATCGCAGCAGAGACCAATATCCTCCCCCTTCTCCCTCCTCTTCCTTTCTTTTTCTTTCACTTGTGCTGTGTAAAGCACAGCTGCAGTGTTGTGATCAGTTACCAGCAAACATTAAACCTACAAGAGGGGGAAATGGTGTGTGTGTGTGTGTGTGTGTGGAGAGAACACCCCGCTATCATTTTTTCCAAACAGTTAAAAGGGCTGTGCCTCAAGGTTGACCCCCACCCACTGCCCCACACTCCCAACCAGGAGATTTACTGCTCAGACTTATGTATATCTATACGGAAACAAAGCCACATTGAGTTCCTTTGGCTTTAACTTCCAGATAAGCGTTTATAGGACTGCAGCCTTACTGCCAGATTGCAGAGGACCCTTTCCCAGATAACCAGGGAAGTTTCAAGAAACACTTTTCCTATGATGTGTTTAAGATGAGGCTACTCTAAAAGAAGCCATCCTGGGACAGAAATGGAGCACTTCCATTCAGAACTCATGATTCCAGATTCTGCATTGCTACCTTGGAGGTAGCTAATATTATTACACTGATGACCACCTTTTAAAGTGCCCAACCCGTGGAGAAGATGCCTCCCTTGCTCTCTGTTGGTTTTCCAGAAAATAGGGGATATTATTATTATTATTATTATTATTATTATTATTATTATTATTATTATTTTCTATACTACCCTTTATCTGAGGATCACAGGGCAGTTTACAACATAAAAGCAGAAAAATACATAACCTAGGGTTACCAGACGTCCCCGATTCCTGGGGACAGTCCCTGGCTTTGCAAATATGTCCCCGGACAAATTCCATCCCTGGAATGTCCCCAGATTTTCAAATCTGTCCCCAGGAAATGTGGCAGCGGCAGCCTCAGCAGCCCGGAGCCAGCCTGGTAGCACAGTTGGCTCTGGCTGGCTTCAGGAGCTGCTCGCTGCCATGGTGCCTGCCATTTTTCCTCGCCAGAAGTCCCCATATGATGTGTCTTGTGCGCATATGGTGTGTCTTGTGCGATCTCCTACCCCCTTCCCCCTTTGTTTTGACTGATTGGGAGAGGCTTGGGAGTCGTGGGCTGATGGCCATTGCCCAGTTTTTAAAAAACTCTGCGCATTTATGTTCCACAGGGTGCGAAAGTAGGCCTTTGCACCTTATACAATATGCATGTACAGTGGTACCTCAGGTTACAGACGCTTCAGGTTACAGACTCTGCTAGCTAACCCAGAAATAGTACCTCGGGTTAAGAACTTTGCTTCAGGATGAGAACAGAAATTGCGTGGCGGCGGCATGACGGCAGCAGGAGGCCCCACTAGCTAAAGTTGGTACCTCAGGTTAAGAACAGTTTCAGGTTAAGAACAGACCTCCAGAATGAATTAAGTTCTTAACCCGAGGTACCACTATATGCTTGGGTCCAGGGTCTTTTGCCTCACCATCCCCACTACTGACTCCCTGTTGCTACTCAGCTTCAAAAAATAAAATTAAAAAAGGTGTCCCCGGATTCATTGAAAAAAATCTGGTAACCATAACATAACCTAGTAAGAAAGAAAAATAATAAGCCTCCCAACCTGAAGCAGAGTGTTGGGAAGTTCAGGACAGAGAAAAGAAAATACTTTTCAATTAAACTGTGGAACTCACTCCCACAAGAGCCGGCAAGCTTGGGTGACTTGAAAAGGTTTAGGCTAATGTATGAAGGTGGATAAGGCTTTTGATGTTCTTGCTATCGCTGCTATTTATTAAATTTGGTTACAGCCTTTCATCGGAAGAACACAGGGTACCTAATAAAGAAAGAGCAAAACAGAACCAATAACCTTCCCTCCCACATACGGAATAAGGAGAACACGGAGTGCTAACCAGCCCAAGTCCTGGATGGTGAAAGGTTTTCCGTGACCTACCTGGCGGGGTTGTGGGAAGCGCAAGAAGGAGGCATGCGAATCCTGGGTTGCGCCCCTCAGAACCGCCGTGCAAGTTCTAGCTGGCGATCCTGCCCACGGGGAGCGCAACGCGTCCGCCCCGTCTAAGTCCTGCTTGAGTTGCTCTTCTTGCTGGTCTGTGACCGTCAGAAATGGCCGGCTACTACCCGAGTTGCTCTTGAGGCGGGATGGGAAGCCTCGGGAGTAGAAGCAGCAGCTTGCTCTCGTCCGTCGGCGCGCCCCCTGGGTCTTGGCTCCTGACCGCGCCCCAGAGAGGCGGCCCCGGCTGGACTCCCTTGCGTTTTCTCCCCCAACCCAGAAGAGCTGCGGAGAACTTCGGGTCGCAGCAAGAGCTCCCCGTCCCCGCTGAGATTCGAGGGGGCGGCGGCCGCTGGCAGCACCTCCCGCTCCCACGAAGTCTAGGCGTGGAGCCGAGCGCCGACAGCTCGGGGCAGCCAGCGAGCTGCGGGTGGAGCCGGGACCCTCCGCGATCCGGGGTGGGGAAGAGAGAGCTGGCTGTGAGCCGCCGAGCGCTCCCACTCCGTCGGGCCGCCTGTCCCGGGCTTAGCGCGAGAGAGAGGCGCTCCCTCGCAGCTGCCCGAGGAGAGACGTCTCTGCCAGCCCAGCGGGCCGGGGCCAGCCGGGACACGTCCGATGCCGCGCAGGAATGGGCAGGCCGGGGACAAGGATCTGGTTCGAGGGCTTGGTCTGACGGGGTTAGGGGGGGTGTTCAAGGCTGCCCGGAAATCCCGGCCCCCCTGGTGCCACGGGCTGCAGCGAGGGACAGGCACTCTGCGCGCTCTCAGGGGCGCTCTTGCTATACCCCAGCTCGCGGGCTGGTTTCTGAGAGACAGACGGCTGAGCCTCTGGCCTGAGCCAGCTTCAGGGTTCGTCTGTTCTGGGACAGCGGTGCCAACTTGGATAAAATATTGGGGGAGTTGCAGGTAACCCCCGCCCTGAATAATCGATCACAAGACAATGCACACAATTTGAATGGCAATGCCCATCAACTGGGGGGGGGGAGGAGCTGGCCCCTTCAAATATTTTATGGGGGGGACCTTGGCCCCTAGGAGTTAGCTCTTATGTTTTGGGATTAAATCCCTGCGCTGCAAAGCTTAAGTGTTTGAGGCAGGGCAGCGGGGAGGAAGGTGAGTTCTGCCGCACATTTTCTGGGTCTCCGGGCCTCCACTCCAGGCTCAAACCCCCTCTACCCTGCCAGACGCCAAACTCAGTCCCTCTCCTTCCCAGAAGTAGCTGTGCTGGCCCAGGACACTTCACTCTGCACCTCCTTCTCAGGGGTACAGTATGAGTCAAGAGATCACTTGCACTGTTTCAGGGGGTGGTTTCCTGCATCGCCCTGCAAGAGATCTCTTGGGGTGCAATGCTTTCTGGGCTGGCACATGGTAGCTTCCCTGGTGGCCGTTGGAAACATGACTTCTCCAGGTGGTTTTGTGTAATTCTGGGCAGCTTAGCAAATGAATTCGGAATTCCTGGTGGGCAGCTGCCTGTGGTTGAATCACTAAAGCCCACTCCTTTCCCGGAACTGGCAATGGGAGAATGCAGAAGTCCTCTCCCTTCCCCCTAAAGAGCTGGGAATAATTATTAATAGGCTAGCAAGGAGGGTCATCAGTCCCAAGAGGCTGATGAAACGTCTGGAGGAAGCCTTGCTCAACTCAGCGGTTAAGGGAAGAAAAGGCCATCCCTAAAGAAGGAAAAACATGGAAAGTTGGGAAGAAAGACAAAAACCCTTGCAGCACAGGAGCCTGATGAAATGTTAATTCCTTCACTTGTGAGTAGTTATGGCAGATATCCAAAGATCTCTTAAGCTTCAGGGTGCGGTGCCTGGCTAGAGGCACTCTCTGAATTACTGTACTAGTCAAAAGCCTCATGGATGATGCTATTTCCAAAATGTTGTTCAGCGTAGGAAAGAACTAGCTATAAAAGCAGAGCTGAGTTGCTGCAGGATCTACAATATTACAGCAGGAGATTGACTTTGTGATATCATGTTAATGCAACAGAACAGATCTGGGCAGGAGACTTTTTGGGCTTCATCCTCAAATCCTTTTTTTAAAAAAACATGTGGTGCAAACCCTATGCATATGTACTCAGAAGTAAGCCCTGCTGACTTCAAGGGGATTTACTCCCTCTGGTTAAATGTGAAACCTTTAATGAGAACCTGAGCTTAGTATTCTTTGATCCAGGTAATAAAAGCAGGTTTGCCACCCAAGCTAATGGCCTTTACACTAACTGGCACTGGGAATATTATACCATCCGAGGGAGCAACTGCTTTGTGCAAGAAGCGTATTATGCCTGTTGCCATTTATCACCCTCACCATGAAGTTGTAAGTTCTCTCCCGGGCCCGTTTTGACTTATGTGAGAACACGGGGAAGCAGGGACACCCCTGACTTGGATCTGTTTATTTGTTTTGTTTCAGGTTGCATCCAACCAAGTTCTCCTCGAAGCAGATCCGCTTAATTTCCATTAATTTCAGTGGGTCTGCTTTAAGTAGAACGAACACTGGGAAGGACTATATATATATATGCCACCTTTTGGTAGTATAGCCCACCCAAGGTGGCTTAAAGTAAAGGGACCCCTGACCATTAGGTCCAGTCATGACCGACTCTGGGGTTGCGGTGCTCATCTTGTTTTATTGGCCGAGGGAGCCGGAGTACAGCTTCCAGGTCATGTGGCCAGCATGACTAAGCCGCTTCTGGCGAACCAGAGCAGCGCTCAGAAACTCCATTTACCTTCCCGCCGGAGCGGTACCTATTTATCTACTTGCACTTTGACATGCTTTTGAACTGCTAGGTTGGCAGGAGCAGGGACCGAGCAATGGGAGCTCACCCCGTTGGGGGATTCGAACCGCCAACCTTCTGATCAGCAAGTCCTAGGCTCTGTGGTTTAACCCACAGCACCACATGCAACATATTTACATTGGGATGTTCATAATGATTCAACATAACCCTCATCATTTCCAGGGTCAAACTGAAAAAGGCTATTGGACAAGCCTCTCTAGGAAGGAAGTATCATAAGCGACTGGATATCTGGTATTTGCTCTGCATGGCAGGTGAACCTCAGGTGCTGTCCCAATGTTTCCAAGCGCATATCAGCTCTGCCCCCACCTGGCAACCCCCTTCTGCTTAAACCCAGTTTCAGCCGGGGTTGGATGGGCTTTTGGTTCGTTTCCTGCAGTTGTGCCACTCCTCAGTTTTGTCGGTGACTTTCAGTCCCCATTCCCAGCTCAGCGCTTAGGGATGGTCTGCTGCTTCCACACAGGCTTTCCCTTGGGCACGGCGAACAATGCCCCATTGAGGCAGGCAGAGGGACCAGCAGCCATGCCTAATGCGGAGACAATAAAAGGCCAACTCCAATGCTGGGACCCACAAGCAACATGGGCTGGAGGACATGGCAGGACGTGGCTGAGAGCCACCCTGGACTCCTCCTGTGGCCCAGCTCCTTAGCAGCTTTGAGAAGGCAGAAGACTTGAGCCAGAGGCCTAACAATGTGCTGTGTACTTGCTGGAGGGGAGGCACCCCTAAGACATATACAGATTTGCCCTGTGTTGGTTGCCTCTGTCCACATTCTGCATCTGCCAGGGGGGAGATGCTGGGGGCAGGGCAGAGAAATTCAGTTTGACCTAATTAGCACTTCTCAAAGCAATACACAAACAAAAAAAGCAGTTATCCTTTGAAATTCACACCTGTCCAAACTTTGCAGTGCAGCTCGCCAATCACAAAATGTGCACAAAAATATGTACATTAGGAGAACGTGTGAAAATGCATATCTTGGCTAAAACACCTGAAAGGTGCATTGTATTAGGAGAAATGGCTTGCAAATAATGTGGATATCAGGGGGAACAGCATATAAAAATGTGTAGCGGGAGAAATGGGCACCACTATTCTGATGACTGTTTATAGCAAAATTTGCAGACGGCTGCGGAAATATGACGAAGTGTACTTAAGAGTGGGAAAATGAGAAACTGAAATTGACATATTCATCGATTCCAAGCAGCCATGTTAGCCCGTTGTGGCAAAAACAAAATAGTGTTTTGTAGCGCAGGATGCCTTTGGAGCACATTTGAAGAACATTCTTTCCCTTGAAAAATTCTGGACACTGGAGTTTGTTAAACGTTGCTGGGAATTGTGAATCTGTGAGGAGTAAACAGCAGTGCCCAGAGCTACAGTGTGTGCACTCTACCACACATATTATGACATCAATTTTCATGGACAATTCCACACCCTAAAAGTCAAATAGTTTGGATCCCCCCCCAAACCACCCCACAAATTGTGCCAACCAATGCAGTTATGCAAGGATGTGTTGCAAAAGCTCACTTGATATTCATGGTTTATTTTGAACCATGCTTTGGGGTTTTGCAGAATTTGGGGCATCTTGGTAGGAAGAGAGGTCGGGCTATGTTTGGGGTGATATGTGACTAAAGTCATGAAGGAGGTTTGACTAAACCCTGCTCTGACTCCTTTTGCACGCACCAACTATACGAAGTGTATAGGGCCCTCTGGGATTCCAGAAACAGCCTATTACCATCAGCCAAATTTTTCACACTTCAAATATTTCAGAGCCGAAAGCCAGTGCCCTTAAAGCAGAGATGATCTGCCAGTGGCTAATAATTGGTGCCGTAGATTCCGGCTCTCTTTCGCAATCCCTTTTACATTTGCAAGACTTCAGTGCTTGCAAGTGCTTCAGTAAGCATAAAGGTAAAGGGACCCCTGACCATTAGGTCCAGTTGTGGCCAACTCTGGGGTTGCGGCGCTCATCCCGCTTTATTGGCTGAGGGAGCCAGCGTACAGCTTTCGGGTCATGTGGCCAGCATGACTAAGCCTCTTCTGGCGAACCAGAGCAGCGCATGGAACCGCCGTTTACCTTCCCGCCGGACCGGTACCTATTTATCTACTAGCACTTTGACGTGCTTTCGAACTGCTAGGTTGGCAGGAGCAGGGACCGAGAAACGGGAGCTCACCCTGTCGCGGGGATTCAAACCACCGACCTTCTGATCGGCAAGTCCTAGGCTTTGTGGTTTAACCCACAGCGCCACCCACGTCCCTTATTCAGTAAGCATATAGACTGTAAAACCTGCAGCCAAAGTAAGGCTAGCAGCTCCACAAAACTTCTGTTTTAACGCTCATGCAGTCAGATTCTGCAAGAAGGCACTTGCTGAGTGTGTGCTTAAAATGCCGTGAGTGTTGGAAAAACAAACCCCCACCCCTCTTCTTCCATAATCAACAGTGTTGCCTTGCGGGAAAAGGAAAGGTTTTCTAGATCCCAGCAATAATGGCACAATAATTGTCCATTTATGATGCAGTTATAATTATTCCCTGGAATGGCTCTTAGAAATGAATCCCTTGACTGACTGCAGACAGATTAATAAGAGCAACAGGGGAACTGCAAGACGCCCTGAGCAGAGGTGGTCCAGCCAAGATGTATGGCTTGGGTAGTCAGGAGAGGCCCAAGCCATCTTGCTGCCTGAGGCAAAGCACAGGATGGCGTGTTCCCCATTCTGTGCAGATAAAATCTGACCAGACAGGTAGGTGGATCTTACTTCAGCACTGGTGATGGAGCAGAGGCCTCCACCAGACCCTAGGGCTGCAAGCCAGCTTAGGAACTGCCCTGGTACACATTTCCAGCCACCTTCTGCCCCACAGAATTTGCCACCTGTGGCTGCTGCCTCATGGACTACCTCATGGTCGTCCTCACAACTGGGACACTAGAAGAGGAGGAAGCAAAGATTTGGGGGTGTGGCGAAGAAAAGCAGTCTCTTCAGTATACCTGAAGGAGCGTCTCCACCTCCATCGTTCAGCTCAGACACAGAGGTCCAGCTCTGAGGGCCTTCTGGCGGTTCCCTCACTGCGAGAAGCGAAGTTACAGGGAACCAGGCAGAGGGCCTTCTCGGTAGTGGTGCTCACCCTATGGAACACCCTCCCATCAGATGTCAAGGAAATAAATAACTATCTGACTTTTAGAAGACATCTGAAGGCAGCTCTGTTTAGGGAAGTTTTTAATGTTTGATGTTTTATCAGTTTACTACTACTACTACTATTATTATTATTCTATTGGGAGCTGCCCAGAGTGGCTGGGGAAACCCAGCCAGATGGGTGGGGTATAAATTATCATCATCATCATCATCATCATCCCCCAAACCACCCCAGTGCTTGCTGTGGAAGCTGGTGGTTTCTGCAGCACAGCTTAATATCTGCAATGCAGAGTTGCCATAATACTGAATGGGATTTCCATCTCTTCACCAGTCTACTCACTGCTCCGGGGCGAATGTCACCGACATTTGCATACATGCTTCCATTTTCAGCTTCCACAGTTGCCTTCCTTGACATTTGATTTGCCCCTGAAAGAATTCCACAAGGCTAAGCGGTGCTGCTGATTCGAAGTGGTCTTTCTGTCAGGAGTGATGCTGCCGCTTTCTGCATCCTACAGGCGCTGCCAAGGACCCTGTTCCTTATCCACAGTCTCCAAACGCTGCCATTGGCCTGTTGCTGAACTGGTTCTGCTTGTCCCAATCCCCAGGGCAGCTTCCTCAGCTCGGTCCTCACCCGCTTTCTCATGCAAGCCTAGCCTGCAAGTTCAGACCAGCTCTTTGGTCCAGCCACACCCTTGCCTTGGCATTGCCCCTGAGCTTACCTCTCTTCTCCCTCTTTGCAGCACCCACACCAAGGGTGGCTCCTAACTCCATGGGAGGTCACGTTAGCTTCAGCAAATATGGGCTTCCTGGGCCTGCCAACCTAGAAGGCTGCTGGCAGCCTGCAAGACAATTAACCAAGCTTAAGGAAAGGATGTGTGTTAGCATTACCTTTGTCTGCGATGGGGCTTGCTGCCAACCTTCTCCTGTTCTGATGGTGTATCTCTCAGTGCATCAGTGCTTCTGCAGCCCACTGGAGGCATGTGGAGATGCTTTGGGGGTTTCTTGCTGGGTAGACATGTTGCAGACCTCAGATGGAGATGCCAGGAAGAGCAGGACCGAGGGACCACCCAATGGGCTGTTGAGAGGAGGAGAAGACAGAGGGGGAAGGGATCTTTGGATGCTGTTGCTGCTGCTGCTGCTGCTCTCTAGAGAGGGGAGGTTTCTCAGCCTCCATTTAAAAAGGACATCACATGTGGCTGCCCAACCAAACTAGTTTCCTCTTAATGAAATGGCCACAAAATGAACTTAAATTGCTCCGTTAATTAGCTGGGCCCTCCCTAAACAATTGAAGACTTCAAGAGGAGATGGTGAAGGTTCCCACACTATTCACAGAAGAGGTGAGCTGTCCAGGCCCGTAGCAATTCCCCGCCCCCTTCCCTTTGCATGCTAGAAGACACAATACCTGGAGCAGGTGATGCTCAAACTGCTGCCTAGCACTGGGATGAGGAGAAGGGAGTCCGGTGGGTCGCTGGATGGTCTCAGGGAGCTGCTGGCTATTGGGACCCATGGCAAGAATGTGAGGCAAGGTGACACTTGGACCAGGCAAAACATATCGCTGTGTTTTTGAGCAAGAGTTTGCCCTCAGGAACACCAAGCACAGATCAGTTATACCTCTTCTTTTTAAATTTTTGTTTATGGTTTTCAATTTTATACATCTCATTAATTTTGCAATCATTTTAACATTTCGAAACTCGACTTCCTTCCCCCTCTTTCCACGGTTCCTTAAATTTGTTTTTTATATTTTCTGCATATTCCAAATTAACTTAATCATTTATTCATCTCGTTTAAATGTAACTCTTTCAATGTAACTCTTATAAAACTGCAGGTTATTACAATAATCCTGCCCATGTTCTTATCTGTTTACAGTTTGTTGGTAAATATTCAATAAAGCATTTCCATTCTTTTTTATATATAAGGTTTGTTATCTTGATTTCTTATTTTTTTCTGGTAAGTTTCACCATTTCTGCATATTCCATAAGTTTTTGTATTCATTCTTCTTTCATCGGGACTCCTTCTTTTCCATTTTTGGGCAAATAGAATTCTTGCCGCTGTAGTTGCATACATGAATAAATTTCTGTACAGTTCTGCCCCAACAATTTCCAAAAGAAAAGTTTCTGGTGATTAGTTCTATCTCTTAACTGTTACAGGATTCTGTGTGAGCTTCTTTTGTCAATGTGAAATAAATCAGGGGACCATGGGAGCTGTAGTGAAAAGAGAAGAAAAGACTGAATGAAGAACCTTCTGAGCAAAAATATAACAATATACTTTTTGGAAGATTACCCAAATTACTAAAAAAAGGGGGGGTAATAGAAAAAGGCCTCCTGTGTTTTATATACTAGATTCTGCTTTATCCAAGAAAGAGGATTTAAAAAAACAAAAAAAAAAATCTGTTTTCATGCATTCCACACCATAGTGAATGCTGAAGGAACCTTCCCACCATCAGTCTCCACATTCACATTTGAAAGAAATTGCCCCACATTGCAATAAATGTATCCTCCTTACTATATCCCCCTTAAGTTTATGGGAAATCTTCTCAAGCAAGGCTGTCTGCCAAACTTTCAAATACCAATAATGTAAATTATTCAGATCAAAGGTTTTCAAAAATTTTGCCACAGATGCTCTTAACACTGTCCCCCCCCCCCAAAAAAGGCAAGGTGAGTTCCTTACTTTTTGCAATTCTCTATCTCAGAGGTGGATTTATGGGAGCGCAAATGGTTCAGTTGCACTGGGCACAGAGCCTCGGGGGCACCTCAGGGAGTGCTGCAACTATGAGAGAGTAGGGGTGCCAAAAGGTGGAAGGCATTGATTTTGGTGCCACACAGGGCACTGCTGAAATTTGAGACCCCCAAGGTCCGCCACTATCCATGTGACTCCAAAAACAGACGTAGAAGAGCTAAATATGGAGAAGCCATGAATGTCTGTGTCATTATTAAGGTGATTTCCTTAAATAGATTCATCCCAAAGTCTGCAACTTGAGGGCAGCTCCACCACATGTGGTTGTAGATGCCAACAGATTGGCAGCCCCTTCAACCAAGGGCTGAGCTGCTTGGCTGTATAAATAAAAGTTGCCTCAGTGTTAAGTAGAAGAGTTTCGTTGTTGCTGACACAGCGGCAAGAAGAGGATGAGAAGGAAGAAAGGAAGGAGAAAAAAAGACGATGAGGGTGACCCCCATAGGTCATGTAGCTCTCAAAGAGGAGAGCATATTATATCATTTTAAAGGATGATGAATGTACTTGGCTGGTTGCTTGGCTGAGAGCTTTCTATCAGTACGCCAAGTGAGTGTGTTTGGCTGCTTCAGATTCCTCTAGACATGTTTCCTTCTTCCCACCTGCTTTGGAAGCTGGGATAATTATACTTGCAAATTCAAGCTCTATTCCTAAAATTACAACTGAGTCTCTCTATGGAGAGAGCATGGGTAGGCAAACTAAGGCCCGGGGGCTGGATCCGGCCCAATTGCCTTCTCAATCGAGCACGCGGATGGTCTGGGAATCAACATGTTTTTACATGAGTAGAATGTGTCCTTTTCTTTAAAATGCATCTCAGGGTTATTTGTGGGGCCTGCCTGGTGTTTCTACATGAGTAGAATGTGTCCTTTTATTTAAAATGCATCTCTGTGTTATTTGTGGGGCATAGGAATTCGTTCATTTTTTTTTTTCAAAATATAGTCCAGCCCCCCACAAGGTCTGAGGGACAGTGGACCGGCCCCCTGCTGAAAAATTTGCTGACCCCTGGGAGAGAGGCATGACTTACCGTAATTTTTCACTCTATAAGACGCACCAGACCACAAGACGCACCTAGTTTTTGGAGGAGGAAAACAAGAAATAAAATATTCTGAATCTCAGAAGCCAGAACAGCAAGAGGGATCGCTGCGCAGTGAAAGCAGCAATCCCTCTTGCTGTTCTGGCTTCTGGGATAGCTGCGCAGCCTGCATTCGCTCCATAAGACGCACACACATTTCCCCTTACTTTTTAGGAGGGAAACAGTGAGTCTTATAGAGCAAAAAATACGGTACTTTCCTGTTCCTATTTTGAACGCGCGTGTGTGTGAGAGAGAGAGAGAGAGAGAGATTCAACCCCTGAAAAAGGCAACAACAAAAAAGCACAGGGAGACAACTTCAAAGAACAAGGACAAATCCATACTTCCCAGTGCCCTGATGAAGTCATCTGGTAATTTTATTAATGCTTATTTGCAGCTACCTTGAATGCTGATGATTTTATCACAGCAGAAGGAGAATGGCTAGGAGCTTTGTTCTCTCCTGGGAATGCAGCCTCGCACTGATTATGTCCTGGGAATGGGGTGTTCCCACCCTGAAGCGGCCTTGGCTTCTGCAGTGCATCCCATTGGAGAAGGCTCAGTGGTGTGTTTGGGAGCAGGTCCAGAGCCCCAGGATACAGCAGGCAGGTTTCTCCACCGTCTTATTAGTCAAAATGTTTTTCTTTGTATGAAAACACCCTTAGAAGGCTTAAGGCAGCTTTCCCCAACAGGGTGACCTCCCATAATCCCATGGTGCAACTCCTGCTGCCTGGGGCTGATGGGAGTTATAGTCAAAAAATCTGGAGGGCACCAGCTTGGTGAAGGCTGGTCTAAGGCCAGGTTGCCATATGTCCTCTTTTTCCAGGACACACCCTCTTTTCCAGGTCTGGTTGCTATATGTCCTATTTCCCCCCAGCTACGTCCTCTTTTTCAGGATTAAAATTTCTGTCCAGGTAGATTTTTTAAATTTGGCAAATTGTCCAGGTTTTCTGTTTGTTTACAGTAACCCAATATTTTTTTTTCCTGGTGCATTAGACTCAGATCTAAGGCACCTGACTAAGCTAGTCTGCAGCACAGGATCACAACAAAGCAGCATCTTAAACCAGCTACATATTGTATAAATCCCTTCTCTTGTGGCTGAACTAAAAGTATAAATCCCTTCTCTTGTGGCTGAACTGTGGCTTAGCTACAGTATCTTGGAGAAGGAGTCTGTGAAGGCAAGAGTTAACATGCCCCTGCCCTTAAGGAGAGTCCATATGTACATGTTAAACAGTTTAATAAATTGTTCTGTGCACAATTATGTTCACAAAGATGTGAACGTGAGCCCAAATACTTTCAAGTGGCAAGTGAGGGAGCAATATCTCTTATTATTTTGTTGTTGAAAGTTAAGAACATTACTACTAGCAATATAACACAGCTTTTCTAGCCTACATATAGTAGGGGCATTTAAAATGAGAGTCGTCATAGCGATCAGTAGTTAAAGGTAAAAGGTAAAGGACCCCTGACAGTTAAGTCCAGTTGCGAACGACTCTGGAGTTGCGGCACTCATCTCGCTTTACTGGCTGAGGGAGCCGATGTTTGTCCACAGACAGTTTTTCCAAGATATGTGGCCAGCATGACTAAGCCGCTTCTGGCAAAACCAGAGTAGCACATGGAAATGCCGTTTACCTTCCCGCTGGAGTGGTACCTATTTATCTAATTGCACTTTAACGTGCTTTTGAACTGCTAGGTTGGCAGGAGCTGGGACTGAGCAACGGGAGCTCAAGCCATTGCGGGGATTCAAACTGCTGACCTTCCGATTGGCAAGCCCTAGGCTCTGTAGTTTAGACCACAGCGTCACCTGTGTCCCTAGTTAAAAGTAGAAGTTGGCAAATGTGTCCTCTTTTTTGCTCTTCAAAATATGGCAATCCTAGATTTCACAGAAGACTGTAAAAGCAGGTTCCGACACACAAACACACCTCTGTGGTACATAACTATGCCTTTCACAAAGTTTGGAAGGCACAAGAATACACAATTTTAAATCGCACCGGAAGGAGGATGGGCTGATATTTGTATCATCAGCTGGTATTACTCAGCATGTTTGCCGGGGAATAAGCCCCTTTTAAATTTAGTGCCAATTGCTTCTGAGTAAAGCTTTCTAAGACTGTACGGCTTGAAGTTTCTGATTCAAATCTTTGCTTTCGCGGGAAATCATTGGCTAGGTTGGCCACCTGTCCCTAGGAAAACAGGATCGCCCCGTTTTTGAACATAAGTGTCCCCTATCCCATTTGGACTTCAGACAGGATGCTTTTTTTTCCATATTCAAGCTCAACCAGCCCCAAATGGTCACTGTTGGTGCGGCTGAGATGGAGCCTGGCCCGGCCTGAGCGACAATAGAGAGAAGGGGGCAAGAACGATCTTCTCCTCTCTCTCCCTTATCCCTTCCTTCCTTCCCTCTTGCTAGTGCTCCTCCTCAGGTAACCAGGAAGAGGGCCTTCTTGGTAGTGGCACCCGCCCTGTGGAACGCCCTCCCACCAGATGTCAAAGAGAACAACTACTACCAGACTTTTAGAAGACATCTGTAGGCAGCCCTGTTTAGGGAAGCTTTTAATGTTTGATGCGTTACTGTAGTTTAATATTTTGTTGAAAGTCACCCAGAGTGGCTGGGGAATAAATAAATTTATTATTATTATTATTATTATTATTATTATTATTATTATTATTATTAGCCACCGCCTGCCCCCTCTGCCACCCTGACCTGACCTCTCCTCCTCCCTCCTCTTTCCTCCTCCTCTGCGCTCAAGGCCGAGTTTGCCTATGCCGGCTCTACAACAAAACTGTAAGCGAAGCCAGTATTATAATACATCAAATGACTTTCTTTGGCGATCACTCGTAACCGAGTAAGATTGTCTTCCATAAACATGGTTTTAACAATGAGTCTGTAAATGACTGTGGAGGCCAATTCTGGATCCACACGTCCTTCCACAGTGGGGACATAGGTTTCCGGGCAGGAGTTGATCACAGGGTGGATTTGCCAAGTGTGCCTTCCTCCTAGCACGTTGCTCCCTTTCGTCCTGAGTTTGAGTGTCTTCAAAGCCCATGACACCTTTGGTAAAGGCTGTTGTCCACTTTGAGCACTCGCAGGCCAGTGTTTCCCAGTTGTGGGGGTTTATACTACATTTTTAAAAATTTGCCTTGAGACAGTCTTTAAACCTCTTTTGTTGACCACTAGCATTACGCTTTCCATTTTTAAGTTCGGAATAGAGTAGTTGCTTTGGAAGACGATAATCAGGCACCCGCAGAACATGACCAGTCCAAGAAAGTTGATGTTGAAGAATCATTGCTTCGACACTGGTGATCTTTGCTTCTTCCAGTACACTGGTATTAGTTCGCCATATTTTGCCCAACCAAAGGTGGCAACCCTATTGGATGCCCTTTGGCAATGTCAGGATCCTTGGACAATTGTGTCATGCACACATTGGCCAGGTCATGTGCAATACGGGGATATGTATGTATGTAGGAGTTATAATCTTGTTTCTATCTTCCCCACGCACTGCTCCTGGGTCAGCCTACTGGGTCAGCCTACTGGTTCAAACTCTCTTGCTACTCTTTATACAGAGAACTAACGCTTCAATAGTTCAATGCCCTTGCCCCCCCCCACTTCAAATATTGACCATTCATGAACCTCACTAGGGTCAGCGGTTCACTTGTTTTTTTGGCTTCTGTGTATCTTCTGAACAATGCTGGGAGTCTTGCAGCGGAATCATGCCACAATGCCATTCTCTCTACGGCTGATGCTGTCGTAGCAAATTGCAAAGTGTTTGAGGTTAACACGTGTAAAGTCCCAGCCTCCATTTATAGATTGCTGCAGCGTGAGAAATTATTTCCCACCTTTGTTACACCTCCAATATATTCTGCTTTCGAGACGCTTGCAAATTAGCCCACATCCGGTTATAGATAGAGGAATCAATGCTGTGGACCTTCTGGGTGTGACAGTGCATGTTAGGTGGCAATTTCCTAACCACGTGTGAATTTGCACTAAGCTCAGGGTTTTTTTTTTGAGAAACACAAACACAGGCAGTGCCACTTAGCATTTCGCAAAATATGTACAGTTCTCTCTCTCTCTCTCTCTCTCTCTCTCTTTCCTACTCCTGAAGCATTTGCCTCTGGGTCAGGCTAATGATTCAAGACTCTCTTGCTATCTTTCCAAGAAACCTTGCATGATTTCTTGGCTTAGCATAGCAATTCCCTGAGCTCTGTTTGCACTGCATGCAATTCTCCTAAAATTTGGTCCACGGCTGGTGCATCTGCACGTCAGCAAGAATCGAGAAAGGAGTAACATTGAAAATGGGATGTAATAACCAGAAACACAGACTAAAATAAGTGCTAGATGCAAAGTGGGCAAGGGATAGTTATGTACTGCTCCAGATTCTGCTGAATGGACTCCATCTGCCCATCTGCCTGTGGGTGATGAGTGGAGGAGTGATGCAGTCCTACCCTGAGTAAATGGATCCATGCTTTCTACAACTTTGCCGTGAATTGGAGCACACAACCAGCTAAGTGTCTCTGAAGAGTTGCTGTGTCCTCAACAATGTGGGATGAGTTGCCAGGGACTTTGGGGGAAGAGAGCATCTGGAGAAGATTTTCAGGGGGGTACAGAGGGAGGAGGAATGGGAAACATCCAACCATTAACTTCCTCCAGTGTTTACTCAGAAGTAAAGTGCCACAATGTTTAGTGGGCATGGAGCAGGTTACTCCTGTTATGTTACAACTACAGCCTAAATGAGTGAAGAACCTAAATCTCCCTTTCCCACAAGATGTGCAGTACGGACCAAGTTTGGCATAATATCCCCTCTGAAAGTATTCACAACCCCAAAGGGGAATGTATATAATTTCAGTGTATTCAAAACCAGTAAATGTGCAATTTGCACCTTGTAAATTTTTGGAGATGAAAAAAGAATCCATCCGATTTCATGCATATACAGTGGTAGCTCGGGTTAAGTACTTAATTCGTTCCGGAGGTCTGTTCTTAACCTGAAACTGTTCTTAACCTGAAGCACCACTTTAGCTAATGGGGCCTCCTGCTGCCGCCACGCCACGATTTCTGTTCTCCTCCTAAAGCAAAGTTCTTAACCTGAAGCACTATTTCTGGGTTAGCGGAGTCTGTAACCTGAAGCGTATGCAACATGAGGTACCACTGTATTGGGAAGTAAGTACCTCGGGTTAAGTACTTAATTCGTTCCGGAGGTCTGTTCTTAACCTGAAACTGTTCTTAACCTGAAGCACCACTTTAGCTAATGGGGCCTCCTGCTGCTGCCGCGCCGCTGGAGCACAATTTCTGTTCTCATTCTGAAGCAAAGTTCTTAACCCGAGGTAATATTTCTGGGTTAGCGGAGTCTGTAACCTGCAGCGTATGTAACCTGAAGCGTACGTAACCTGAGGTACCACTGTATAGTGATTCTGCAAGATTGTTGCATATTCCCAAGATACCCAATAGTGATGAATTTAAAATATTTGTGGTGTTGGCTTCATTTGTGGGATATGAAACATGTTAAAAACATTTTAAGTGCCAGGAGAATGTGTACAGTAGCAATTCTGAACCAGGCCTGAGAAAGATCTGTCAGATTGCAGAAATAGGTAAAGAATAAGGAAAGGGGGAAACAAAATTATTGAAAGTATTGAAAAGCAAACAGGCTGATTCATTTGTTTTCTTTATTGTAAGAGTTCTGATTGTCCTACATCTGCATTGTAATCTAGCAGTGTTTAAGCAAATTCTTCTTTTTCTTGTATAGGACAATGACAAAACCACAACTCTTTGTTTAAAACGAGAGCAGTTTGAAACATGCAGCAAAACCAGCTAAAAGTTTCAAGGCATTTTAGGTCTGAAAGAACAGCAACTAAAATCCATCACTGACATTTTTAGAAAGGTGTCCCCACAAAATAAGTAGGGACAGTGATTAACAACTCTGAGACCCCTTATTCTTTGGAATGACCCCAAGGGGATGACTCCTTGTTGTTGGGGGTCATTGGAATAAAAAGTACATCACTCAGAATGACCTTCATGAGGTCTAAACCTCCACAACACCAGGCGGCATAAATGGTAGGAAGAGAGAATAGTGAAACTGTCTAGTGGTAAATTTTCCCCAAACACAACATCAGCTTATGGAACTCACTGCCACAAGATTTTGTGATATCAACCTATTTAAAAAAGAAAACAAAAACTTTAGACTTCTTTCTTCCTTTCTTTTTTGACACACAGGTGCATTTCAGCACCATAATGGCTGGAATAGTCACCGTTTGGTGCCAGTAATGAATTTTCGGTGCTGAATTTCAGAAACTGAACGCAGGTTATGAATGAAGATTTTCTTGTCCGTCCAGATTTCGACAAGTTTGGCAGCTACAGCACAGCAGATAGAAGGTACGCTTCAGTGTCTCTTTTTGTTTCTAATTTCCTCTCTCTCCGTTTTTTATTTTTTTAAAAGTTGAAAGTTCTCAGGTCCCTAAATGACACCACACATTTTGTGGCCCGCATTCTGAGTGTCAGCATTTCCCCATTCCAGCATTGCCTCACCTTGTGGTTACACCATCTTAGTCCATTTTTGTTAATCTCAGCAAGCAGCTTCAGAATTAACCTCCGCATCTTATCACTTTCTTTGCTTAGACGCTACCTCATCTTAGAGTCCCAGAGTGAGAAACTATATTTTCTTAGCTCGTTTCATCTTTGCAACAACTCTGAGGTATTTCCTATTTGAGCTCTCTGAGGTCTGAACTCAGGATTATCAGGTTTAAAGTCAGCACTGTCTGACTCTCTGAAACTTCACAGAGGCAGTGAGTTTCCTGAAGGACAGGCTTGCCAGTTTTTTTCAGTCAACCACCTTTAGCAGTATGTGCGGACAGGGCCGGACCACCCTCCGAGGGTCTTCTGCTGCTGAGAAGCAAAGTTACAGGGAACCAGGCAGAGGGCCTTCTTGGTAGTGGCACCCGCCCTGTAGAACGCCCTCCCAGCAGTTGTCAAGGAGATAAAGAATTACACAACTTTTAGAAGACATCTGAAGGCAGCCCTGTATCAGGAGGTTTTTAATGCTTGATGGTTTTTTTGTTTCTAGATATGCCGTAAGCCGCCCAGAGTGGTTGGGTAAACCCAGCAAGACGGATGGGGTGTAAATACTATTATTATTATTATTATTATTATTATTATTATTATTATTATTAGACAGTGAGGTGAGGTGACCACCTCGGGTTGTGACAGGATCCATAGGGGTAGCAGATCCCGATGGAGATCTTTATTCCATCCTTGCTCCTGGTGTGGATCTTCGCTCACCCCTTCTCCCCTAGTGGGGAGGGGGCACCATTTTGTGGTTCACCTCAGGTGCCAAAATGTGTGCAGGCATTAGTAGGTGATCACGTTTACAGTATTTTCAAAAGTTTCACAGTCTGCAGTTGGCTAATGTTAAAAGGCGCGAGAAAAGGCTGGAATTCTTTTGACCAGTTACCCAAACCACTGAAGGACTTTCCTGTGAGGAATTATTCTTTGCTGGGGGGGTTTTCTAGAAAAGACACAGCTATACCTTCCTGGAACCTGAGACAACAGCTCCATATAACTGCTGAGGACCTCATATTTTGTAGGGACCATTGCACAGCTGGGTTCAGCAGAGACGTCCAGCAGCAGACAGAAAACAGCCTGCATTTTCATTACGGAGCTGCCTTTGTGTACATTAAGGGCAGGGGTTTGTGTGGTGGGTTGCCAGCTCCTAGGTGTGTTTGCGTTGGAGAAAGAGATTTATTGCATACTTGTATCAGAGGGGAGTGAGAGGGTCTGCTTTCTGTTCTATTTTTTATTTGAGTGGTTTTGGAGAAGGGAGAGCATGCCATAGCGCATAGTTTGCAGCACTCAGGATGACGACAGCAGGACTTTGCGTGCCTTTTTATCACTGCTGCCGACAGGGCTAAAAATGAGTGCCTGAGCAACTGACACGCTAAACCCCCATCAGTTCACATCAAATCCAGAGAAACAGGATTTATTGGGACCGGGGAGAGAAATTTTCCCAGGCTGCATCTGTGCTACATTGAAGGCCATCATGGGGGTCTTGGGTCAGGAAACAGAGAGTCTCCTACTGTGGATGTAACAGACCATATTTTTGGCTGCCCACTCAGTTGTTGTCCTTTTAGGGGCATCTTAGAAGATCTCTGGCCCCATGTGGAAGAAATTAAATAATGGTGCGAGATGAAATCCCAGATTGCCTCACAGATGCAGTCCCAGACTGCTTCACAGGCAGAAGCAGTAAAAGGTAAAGGGACCCCTGACCATTAAGTCCAGTCGTGACCGACTCTAGGGTTGTGGCGCTCATCTCACTTTATTGGCCGAGGGAGCCGGCGCACAGCTTCTGGGTCATGTGGCCAGCATGACTAAGCCGCTTCTGGCGAACCAGAGCAGCGCACAGAAACGCTGTTTACCTTCCCGCCAGAGCGCTACCTATTTATCTACTTGCACTTTGACGTGCTTTCGAACTGCTAGGTTGGCAGGAGCTGGGACAGAGCAACGGGAGCTCACCCTGTCACGGGGATTCGAACCTCTGACCTTCTGATTGGCAAGTCCTAGGCTCTGTGGTTTAACCCACAGCGCCACACAAATAGGTGTGGAACCCAGGAGTCCTGTCCCATTTCTCAAAGCACCGCTCCTTTACAGAAAAGGAGAGAAGATGTGCTTCCCATGGTTTCTGTCTGGGATTCCAGATAGAGATAATGGTTAGGATTGCTGAATTTCAATAAGTAAAAACCAGGACACCCTCAAAGTAGGTGTGCTGCCCCCTTTTTTTTACAATAATGCCCCCCAAAAGAAGACGAATCGATTTTCCAATTGACTTGCCTAAGATCCAGGACAAAGCGCCGCCTTTCAGAAATTCCACCTGGACTTCAATTCTGCCTTTGAAATCCTGGTAATGTCCAGGAAAATCTGGACATATGGCAACCCTAAAAATGGGAAGAACACTTCCTCTCATATTCTGGCATTCCAGACCTCTCTCAGGACTGCCCAGGTTTGCTTCTTGCCCTGTCGCATCACTACATCAGAGACACTGTGCACCCCTTGAACGATCAGGAAACAGCACAATTCGGACCCTATTTTGCCCCCGGTGACATCATCAGTGGTGTTTCAGGGTCTGAATTCTTGTCCCAAAGTAAGGCCCCAATCCCCTTTCCCTGGCTGCTTTTGTGGCATTGGCTCCTCCTCCATTGCAAGTACAGTGGTACCTCGAGTTACAACCGCCTCAGGTTACAAACGCTTCAGGTTACAAACTCCGCTAACCCGGAAGAGTTACTTTGAGTTGAGAACTTTGCCCCAGGATGAGAACGGAAATCGTGTGCAGCAGCAGCAAGAGGCCCCATTAGCGAAAGCACGCCTCTAGTTAAGAACAGTTTCAGGTTAAGAACGGACCTCCGGAACGAATTAAGTTCGTAACTAGAGGTACCACTGTAATGGGAATGGCAGGCAGGGAGGGAGGGAAGGAAGGAAGGAAGGTTCTTTCCCTAACCCTTTGCTCCTTCCTCTTTTCATCATCTTCCTTCGCCTTTCACCCACTTTCTTGTCACAAAGCACACACACTCTCTTGCCAACCCCCATTCTTGGAAGATTGCTATTGTGAGCTGTGCCAGAGAACTTCCATTGAGGGTGAAGGCCCAGTTCATAACACTGGGGCAGTTTGCAAATGTGTCATATTTGTATTTTGGATTAAGCAATTACAGGGTTCAGCGGGATCACTGGTGTGAACCGGCAAAGCACTACCGAGGCTTCGCTCTGCTTTTAAGCCCTTTGATGCAGCATTCCATCCTTGGCCTTTCTAAAATCAGCATCTGTTTCTCAGCTGCTTCATGCTATGGTTTGTTAAGGGTTGTTGGGAATTGCAACTCTGTGAGAGGTAAACTGCAGTGCCCAAAATTCTTTGAGGGAAGGACGATGCTAGTTTAAAAGTGTACACATCTTAATTCTCAGATTAGTTGCTTCTATTCAGTCTTGGCCTGGGGATTCCTGGTTTGGCTTGTCATTGCTGGTGGGCTTTTTAATTACAGTGGTACCTCAGGTTAAGAACTTAATTCGTTCTGGAGGTCTGCTCTTAACCTGAAACTGTTCTTAACCTGAAGCACCACTTTAGCTAATGGGGCCTCCTGCTGCCGCCGCGTCGCTGGAGCACAATTTCTGTTCTCATCCTGAAGCAAAGTTCTTAACCCGAGGTACTATTTCTGGGGTAGCAGAGTCTGTAACCTAAAGTGAATGTAACCTAAAGTGTATGTAACCCGAGGTACCACTGTATGTACTTTTCTCTTTGTAGCCGGAGCTACATTATCATCATCGCAATTGTATTATCACAATAAAACAAATGAACAAAGACCGAGCAACTAATTAAAGGGCTGAAAGCTAAGTGAACTGAGACTTTTGCTGAACATGACTTCTGATTAAACGCGTGCTTGGATCTTGCCCTTAGGCTTTGCAGGATTTTTATGGGGAATATAATGCCCAGTGGAACTATTATTTGAATTCTGCTTCTGTCAAGCAGTAAAATGCCCTGAGATGGAAGCAAACTATTTCAAATTCTGAACATGACAACTGAATTTTGACTGATGCTGATTGGGAACCTGTGCCTTTTTCAGTCCCTGTGCCGTTTTCAGTAGCTGGGTGGTTCAGTTTTGGATGCCAAGTGATGGCCTGCCAGTCTCCCATTTTAGGATGGATTGCCAATTATTGAATTGTTATATTTGTATCCTCAACTGATGTGATAGTGATGAGAACCAGCAGCTCTCATAATTTCCTTTGTTTTTCTGTGGTCTCTTCTTGATAGACCTAATCTTAATTGCTTATAGTAGTCTGTCCTTTTGAGAAACCTGAAGGCAATTATTAAACTATGGATCCAAAATATCTCATTAAAGACACATTTTAACCCCCCCCCAAATAATAACATACTAATTCCTAGCTTTCCTGATTCAGCTTTAAAAGAAGTTGTTGCAACACTTGCCAACAAGGCTCAGAGACATACTTGGCAAGTAAAAGGTGCCACAAAGAACATCTCTCTGTCTATCAACTGTTGGACGTGGAGTGCAACTCAGTTTGCTGAGATATAGGGTTTCCAAGAGGTTAAGACAGACTGCGTAGGACAGGCTTCCTCAACCTCGGCCCTCCAGATGTTTTGAGGCTACAATTCCCATCATCCCTGACCACTGGTCCTGCTAGCTAGGGATCATGGGAGTTGTAGGCCAAAACATCTGGAGGGCCGAGACTGAGGAAGCCTGGAGTAGGAGATTTCCAGCTTCCTAGACTGTCTCAGTATATCTGATCTTGTGCTGTGCAGAATGGAAACCTCAGGTTGCATCATCCCCCACTTCCACCCTCCCTCCTCTCTTTGGACCTCAACACAAGGTCATCTGGGATCTAAGTCTCCTGAGAACAAAGAGGGAAGTGTGGGTGCCTTTGTTTCTCCAACTAAGTTAGTTAGCTAGGCTAGAGATCTTCTCTATCCAAATATCTATGTCCAATAACGAAACCACCTTTCTTATTTTCCCATTAAAAGTCTCGGTGTGATTGCTTGTTCCTCCAAGGTATTTCTCTACAGAAATTCAACCTTCTGTTGATGCACATAAAGTGGATATGCTGTCATGCACCTCCCTCTCCAAATGCATCATATAGCTTGAATAGGTAAGAAGATGCTATTGATACCAAGGGGAAATAACAGAACAGGCAGGGATAGTTAGAGAACCTCCCATAGCTGATATAGATGGGGAATAGACCTAGCTCAGTGCAGATGGTGACAGCAGCCACTCAGTGCAGATGGTGACAGCAGCCACGCCTGCTTCTTGGGAGAAAAGCAATGACAAACCTAGACAGCATCTTAAAAACTAGAGACATCACCTTGCCAACAAAGGTCCGTATATTAAAAGCTATGATTTTCCCAGTAGTGATGTATGGAAGTGGGAGCTGGACCATAAAGAAGGCTGATCGCCTTTTTGATGCTTTTGAATTATGGTGCTGGAGGAGACTCTTGAGAGTCCCATGGACTGCAAGAAGATCAAACCTCTCCATTCTTAAGGAAATCAGCCCTGAGTGCTCACTGGAAGGACAGATCGTGAAACTGAGGCTCCAAGACTTTGGCCACCTAATGAGAAGAGAAGACTCCCTGGAAAAGACCCTGATGTTGGGAAAGATGGAGGGCACAAGGAGAAGGGGACGACAGAGGACGAGATGGTTGGATAATGTTCTTGAAGCTACCAGCATGAGTTTGACCCAACTGCGGGAGGCAGTGGAAGACAGAAGTGCCTGGTGTGCTCTGGTCCATGGGGTCACGAAGAGTTGGGCACGACTAAACGACTAAACAACAACAAGTGGCAGAACATCTGGTTTGGCTGCAGAAGGTCCTGGTTTGATCCCTGGTATCTCCAGATACCCCTGGAAAAGACTCCCTGTCTGAAATGCTGGGCAGTCAGTGTAGAGTCTATTGAGGGAGAGGAACCCAGCGGTCTCCTTTGGCAGAAGACAGCTTCCTTTGTAACTATCTCAGATGACTGCCCTCTCCCTTCCTTAAATTACAGTATTCAATGATGGATTTGGAAGCCAAAGTATTTCTCAGGGTTTGGGTTTGTTTTTGTTTTTGCTTAATTTCTTTCCCCGAGTTTTACTTATTTGGCAGAACAGTTAAGAGAGGCCAATGCAACAAGACCATTCCAAGACTGCATGATGTGCCAAAATAAACAGGGATGCGAGCCAGCAGGATGAAGCTTATGGAACAGAACCAAAAGCTCTGGACTGGGCAATGGGAACAAAGGCTTTTCCTCGGTGCAAGAGAACCAGCCTCAGCCGACAATCCCGCTTCACTCCACCCGGAAGTCTGAAGGGAAGGGGAGGCAGCAATGTTATACAGACACCTGGTGGCTTGTGACACAACTTGGAGGGCAGTAGCCCGACAGCTGCTGCCACCAGAAAGATGGGGACAGAGAAAACGCTTTCTATTCCAATTAGAAAAGCAAAAAATAGCAAGCCAAAAAAGGGATTATGGAAGCCAAAGGGGAACTGGAAGGGCCGACCATTCAATTGCCTTATAGTTTTCTTTCTTTACAATGGTTGAAAGGATTCCCTCTCTCCTCTTTCTTGTATCTGCCTTCCCAAAAGCCTAGAGGTGGATAACACTACTTATGCAGGACTGCTGCAATGGGCTCAAACAACAAGGAACAAGACTCCAGAGACAGAGCTGCCAAATGTGGAAATCTCGACAAAGTTGTTGAGCTTCTCCTCGGCCATTTTGCCAAATCAGCAAAAATCCGCCCAGAAGCCATTTCGCACCCTGATTCCCAGACGTATGGCAGCCCTACCAAAGGCACCCCCGAAATGTTTTGCTTCATGAACCCACATTTCAAGACATGCAGATCCTTTCCTAGATCTAGCCCTAGGCACATTAAAAAATAAATTACAGGAAAACGCGTTCCAAAGCTCATAATGTAAAATCCCAGAGGCAATTTGGGCTGCTCTACGGTGCCACCTGTTGCCACATGTTTATAACACAGTTATAAATATATAATTGCAGGTAGGTAGCCGGTTGTTGATATTTCTTTCGGAATTAAGATTGCCGGAAGAAATATCAACAACCTCAGATATGGAGATGACACAACATTGATGGCAGAAAGTGAGGAGGAATTGAAGAACCATTTAATGAGGGTGAAAGAGGAGAGCGCAAAATATGGTTTGAAGCTCAACATCAAAAAAACAAGGATCATGGCCACTGGTTCCATCACCTCCTGGCAAATAGAAGGGGAAGAAATGGAGGCAGTGAGAGATTTTACTTTCTTGGGCTCCATGATCACTGCAGATGGTGACAGCAGCCACGAAATTAAAAGATGCCTGGTTCTTGGGAGAAAAGCAATGACAAACCTAGACAGCATCTTAAAAAGCAGAGACATCACCTTGCCAACAAAGGTCCGTATAGTTAAAGCTATGGTTTTCCCAGTAGTGATATATGGAAGTGAGAGCTGGACCATAAAGAAGGTTGATCGCCGAAGAATTAATGCTTTTGAATTATGGTGCTGGAGGAGACTCTTGAGAGTCCCATGGACTGCAAGAAGATCAAAGCTCTCCATTCTTAAGGAAATCAGCCCTGAGTGCTCACTGGAAGGACAGATCGTGAAGCTGAGGCTCCAGTACTTTGGCCACCTCGTGAGAAGAGAAGACTCCCTGGAAAAGAGCCTCATGTTGGGAAAGATGGAGGGCACAAGGAGAAGGGGACGACCGAGGACGAGATATTTGGACAGTGTTCTCGAAGATACAAACATGAGTTTGACCAAATTGCGGGAGGCAGCGGAAGACAGGAGTGCCTGGCGTGCTCTGGTCCATGGGGTCACGAAGAGTCGGACACGACTAAATGACTAAACAGCAACAACAGCTGTGTTGGTCTGCCATATCTGAAGAAGTGTGCATGCACACGAAAGCTCAAACCAATAACTAACTTTGTTGGTCTCTAAGGTGCTACTGGAAGGATTTTTTTATTATTTTGTTAAAAATATAATTGACAGTCTAGCTGAGTCCTGGGGACTCAAAACCGGAGAGTGTGCAAACTGTGTAAGTGGATGTCAAGCATCCCAGCCTGCTTCCTCTTGAGATCCCTTCATATTCCCTTTAACTAGGAATGGATCTTGACTCTCCTGTACTTTTAAGAGGCAGAAATTGTACACACATGATACACATTCACAAAAGCAGATTCCCCCAGACTTCCATGGAACAAAGCTTAAGAGTCCCTCTCTCGTTCGTTCACTCTGAAAAACTCTCAGATAGTTTCCTGGGGCCTTTGCTGTTTCTAGAACTCTGGGCTTAATTATAGTCTCCTACTTTCTGGCAGATGTCATCCTGTTTGTTTTGCTGGGCTCAATATTTGGCTGTAGCCATGATGCTATGAAAGCATTTCAGCCCTCTCATTTTTCATCTCTTCTACCCTACCAAACCACATGCTGGGGAGAAAAAGAATTTTATGGCAAAACTTGATCCACACGATTGTGGGAGACAAACATTTCCAGAGCAAGGGATGGGGAAGGAAAAATATCAGAGGACCTCAGCAGATCGTTAGGTAAGAGGACTGATTTAGAGTTGCAACATGTTTTACTGCCCTAAGAAATAATACTAACAATACCACTCCTACTACTACTACTACTAATAATAATAATAGTAATATATTATTGTGCTCTTTTACTAAAAGCACTCAGAGAGGCAGGTAGCATAATAATAAAGCCTGCATAATATCTATAAGAGTACAAGGAACAAACAATTTCTAAAAGCAATAGAAAAACAATTTCTGAATCCTGGCTGGAATGAGATGACCCAGTTTGTTCTGGAATGAATTATTTCAGTCCTCCAGAGAGGCTCACTTTCAACTGCATATGACTCAGAACCTGATTGATAATCGCAGACATTTTAGGATTTTGGGGCCCTCAAAGAATGGATACTGGGTGGGAAGTCTCTGGGTCAGGGGCGACGACTAGTCCCCCACACTGAGGGGGCCTGAGGTCACATGACATCACATACAAGTCATGCGCCCCTCTGCATGTTCCACCCCTGCCTGGTGGCGGCGGGCTGCGGGGGATGGCAGCCCCTTCAATAATGGGGGGCTCACCCCCCTACCCACAAATATTGAAGGAGCTGAAGCCCCTTCTGCCCCCCTATAGTTGGCGCCCCTGCTGTGGCTCAATTCAGACTTTAGCTGAAGGACAGTCCTTTGCAGAGACTGCTACATGCATGAAGATGGGAGAAAACTGTTATGTACTGAAGTTCTCAGCCTGGGCCAGCAGGGGGATACTGTAGATAGCTTTCACTCAGGTCCGCATATGCAAATTAGGAATTGAAAGTGATGTTCAGTGATTGGATAGTTACAGAAAGTTGTTACTCTTGCTTTGTAGTTGAGCTCTATATAAGCAGGTTGGCTGAACCCTTCAGCCCAGTTCTGTTCTGGCCTGTGAATAAACAAGAGCTGTTTGAAGAATCGCTGTGTCGTCTGATATGTTCACCCACAACTTAACAAAAACAAAAGGTGGAAAGAACACTGTAAGACCCGCTCAGAAATGAAATAAGCTGAAATTCCTTGAAACGGGACCCAAGTGCCTTACCAGGAAGGACTGACTTGGGTTGCCATTAGCTGATGTTGAAGTGGGTGGGTGTTTAACTAGAAAGCCCTTAGAGCTTTTTCTGTCTCTAAGACGTGTTGATACAAAGAAAGTGCAAGTAAGAAAAACAAGCAGATATTTAGAAAAGGTAATGACAACCGCCTGTCGAGGAGGAAGCAAAGGAAGGGCTTAGCAGAGAACAAGTCTGTGCTGGCCTCATATGCTATCAGGAAGTTATCCTGATAACAGGGTAGTGTTCAATTCCTCTCTACCAGCTCTGGATGCAGATTATATCTCTATAAAGCTATCTAAATGGGACCAAGCCATATACAGCTATTTAGGACACGAATGACACGTCTCTGATCTTTCCCCCCGCTGATATATATCTCTGTTTTAATTGTTTATCCAGCACTAATAGTTAGCTCTTCCAGGCTAACCTGTTCAGGAGACTTCACTGCCCTTCTGTGACACAGAGCTTTCCCAGGCTTAGCAAGCAAAACCCAAGCAGTGTACCTGTCAGGGAACTGCCATCGGAGCCAGAGGCGGAGGCAAGGCTCCAGAGCGATGCTGGAGAGGGGCCCAGCAGGAAGAGAGGCAGCCCATCTGCTGGGGAAGGAAATCAGCATAACACCAGGGGTGAAGGGGGGATGATGGGGGAATCGGCGAAGGGGCTCCAGGACTCCTCGCCGGAGACCAGCGGGGAGAGCACGGATCCTCCGCTGACCACACCCACCCTGCGCAGAAGACTTACGCGCAGGGAGAGTAGGCGGAGACTTGGCGTCAAAGAACTTCTTTGCTGAAAGAAGTTCAAGAAACACCCACTGACGGATTCTGCTAGCGACTGAACAGCCACGAAGCAAATGGCTGTCCAGACAGAAAAGGTTTAACCAGGCAACCTAGCCCAGAGTGGCAGTAACTTACGCACGAGCAACCCCTATAACCATTACAGTACCACTAAGAGGGCAAAGAAGGTAATGGCTGCTATAGCAATCCTATGCATATTGTAATGGTTCTAGGGGTTGCTCGTGCGTAAGCCGGTGCTTATTTTCCCGGCTGGGTGCAAACACCTGGCTGGGTTGCCTAAGTGAACCTTTTCTGTCCGGACAGCCACTCACTCGTGGCTGACTCAATCGCTGGCAGAATCCGTCAGTGGGCGTTTCTTAAACTTCTTCCAGCAAAGAAGCTCTTTGACGCCTAGTCTCCTCCTACTCTCTCTGCGCGAAAGCCTTCTGCGCAAGGAGGGCGTGGGCAGCGGAGGACCCCTACGCTCCCCGCTTGTCCCAGGCAAGGAGTCATGGGACCACCTCGCCGCTTCCCCCATCTGCCCCCCTTCTCCACTGGTGCTACGCTGATTCTCTTCCCCAGAAGATGGGCTGCTTCTCCCAATCCCTGGACGCTCTCTGGAATCCCTCTGGCTTTTGCTCTCTCCCTCCGGCACTGATGGCAGTTCCCTGACATATATTTACTAAAGGATAAATCCTACCGAACTCAATGGGACTATACTATTAAAATGACTACCGTTTACCCCTGTTCAAGCACCAAGAATTATCCTGTATTATACAGCCTATAGTATGTGTTATTGCCCCAGCTCTATTCATTATTTTCATTGTCATGATCCTACACTTTGTCGAAGGGAAACTCAACACCGGAGTAGAAATCACATATCGAACACATGGAAAGCTCTTCAATCTGAGCAGGCTGAAAGCAAAGAGTAAGGTTACCATAACTTCCATCTTAGAGCTTCAGTATGCTGATGACAACGTAGTGTGCACACGCTCAGAGGATGACCTCCAAACCATCCTAAATATCTTTGCAGAAGCTTATAAAAAGCTTGGCCTATCACTCAACATCCAAAAATCCAACAAGTGCTGCACCAACAAGTAGAAAATAACCTCTCTGCAGCACCACAAATCCAACTCAATGGTGTAACGTTGGAAAATGTTGATCACTTCTCCTACCTAGGCAGTTATCTCTCCACAAGGGCCAACGTTGATGCCAAAATCCAGCATTGCCTGAGCTCTGCGAGTGCGACTTTCTCCCAATTGAAATGCAGAGGGTTTGAGTACTGGGACATTCACAGGGGAACCAAAATGCTTGTTTACAAAGCTATTGTACTACCAACCTTACTGTATGCTTGTGAAACATGGACCACTTATAAACAACTCCAACTCCTCGAAAGATTCCATCAACAGCGTCTCCGATTAATTTTACACATCACTTGGGAAGACAGGCAAACTAATATCAGGATGCTGACATTGCAAAAGGGCACCCAATAGGGTTGCCACCTTTGGTTGGGCAAAATATGGTGAACTAATATCAGTGTACTGGAAAGAAGCAAAGATAACCAGTATCGAAGCAATGATTCTTCAACATCAGCTTCGTTGGACTGGTCATGTTGTGCGGATGCCTGATGATCATCTTCCAAAGCAACTACTCTATTCCAAACTTAAAAATGGAAAGCGTAATGCTGGTGGTCAACAAAGAGGTTTAAAGCCTGTCTCAAGGTAAATCTAAAAAAATGTGGTATAAACACTGACAACTGGGAAACACTGGCCTGCGAGCACTCCAGTTGGAGAACAGCCTTTACCAAAGGTGTCATGGGCTTTGAAGACGCTCAAACTCAGGACGAAAGGGAGCAACGTGCTAAGAGGAAGGCACACTTGGCAAATCCACACTGTGATCAACTCCTGCCCGGAAACCAATGTCCCCACTGTGGAAGGACGTGTGGATCCAGAATTGGCCTCCACAGTCACTTACGGTCTCACTGTTAAAACCGTGTTTATGGAAGACAATCTTACTCAGCTACGAGTGATCGCCAAAGAAGAGAGAAACACAAGGAAGAATGAAATAAGCCATGGTGTTGGTTGGCTACCAAAAAGGCATAGCTGGCTTACTAGAACCCTGACAAGGAGCATCCCATACTGCAACATGTTGTTGCAGGTCCCACTTCTAAATCTGAATTGTTAATCAATTCCCATCTTCTCTCTGAGATAAGAACACAGTATTTCAGCAACACGATGGCTGTGGTATTCTTACTGGGGACTTGTGCCTCAGTTCCAGAATTTTGACTGTACATCCTTTGAGACTGGGGACCTTTTAATTTAGTTTCCCCCCCCTCCCTGCTTTTGTTACTGTGTAAAATACCAAGTACACTGACTGAACTACAAGAAATCAGCAACCGTATTCCCAGCAGAGGAAAGGCTTCTGACTTTGCACTGCAACCACAGTGTGATAGTCCCTCTTCTGGAAATACCGTAATGCAAGCCTGTCCTCAGCTGTCCTTTTCGGGAAGTGAAAAGGAAGAACCAAAGGCCATGTTCAGAACTTCCTTATCCAACCCTGACAGTGGAACTAAGGATTTCATTTCCCTATTACTAAATTGAAGAACTCCGGTCATTGAGAAAGGGTTGAAGAGCTCAACACAGACTTCCCATTTACAATTTATGGACTCTTCTGTGCATTGGTGAAAGCAATGACGTGTCCAAGGCTGGCTCTACCATTAGGCAGAGCGGGGCAGTTGCCTCAGGCAGCAGACGGAGGAGGGTGACAGTAGCAGCATCAGGCAGATCCGCCTCCTGGTCCCCTTGAGGTCTTCTTTGGCCATTCACCCCTGTTCCAGACATGAGCTTATGGTGTTCCACAGCCTGGGCCAGCCCCAGCCCCCATGCAAAAATATATACTGTCGTACCTTGGTTCTCAAACAGAATGCATTCTGGGAGTCCGTTCGACTCCTGGAACCATTCGAAAACCAAGGCGTGGCTTCTGATTGATTGCACTGGTGTCCTGCAGCCAATCGGAAGCCACAGAAGCTGTGCTGGGCGTTTGGCTTCCGAAAATCATTTGAAAACCGGAACACTCACTTCCGGGTTTCCATCGTTCGGGAACTGATTTGTTTGGGAGCCAAGGCGTTTGAGATTCAAGGTACGACTGTAGAGAGAGAGGTTTCAAATTGAACAGGGTACACCGTGAGTCTGGTTTGTGTGTCTGTTTCATCCTTTAGTGCAGCTGTCTCTCTGTCATGGATGCATCAGCTTAGATTTCTGAAATGATATATAATGAAATGAAAAAGATGTTTAAAATAACCTTTGCAAAAAACAACAACAAAAACCCCAGAAGCCTTTCTTTTGAGAATTATAGGGACAGAACTACCTAAAATGTACAGAAACTTATTCATGTATGCTACTACAGTGACAATAATGTTACTTTCCCCAAAATGGAAAGAAGCAGAAGTCCCAGCAAAAGAAGAATGGATACAAAAACTTATGGATATGCAGAAATGGTGAAACTTACCGGAAGAATAAAAAATCAAGATAACATTTTTTAAATAAAAGAATGGAAATGGTTTATTGAATATTTACATATAAATGATAAACAGATAAAAACATTGGCAGGATTATTGTAATAACTGGCAGTTTCATAAGAGTATATATTTAAAGAAGATGAATAATTTGGATATGCAGATGATATTAAAAACAAATTTAAGGAACGGCAGAAAGAAGGGGAAGGAAGTCAAGCTTTGAAATGTTAAAATGATTGTAAAATTAGTGCAATGTATAAAATTAGTGAAATATATAAACTTGAAAAGTATAAATAAATAAACTCTCTTTCTCTCTCTCTCTCTCCCTCCCCCCTCTCTCTCTCTATATATATATATGATTTCTGAAATTTCAGGAGGGTGGACTAGATGACCCTGGTAGGTCCCTTCCAATTCTATAATTCTTGCTCAACCTTGAGCAACGAAAGATATTGTTGGACTACAACTCCCATCACCCTTGACCCCTGGTCCTTCCCGCTAGGGATGATGGGAGTTGTAGTCTTGTGATGGTGAGGCTCTCCAAGGTTGAGCTTTCCCTCCTCTACATTTCTATCTCTAGGTTCCCCACGGGGAGAGGAGCCACTTCCGGCAGCCGTCTGAGGGCGAAGGACCACTTCCGCCCGGACGTCGGGTGCTTCTCAGCTGCTTCCGGGGATCTAAGATGGCGGTGGCGCTGTCGCTGCCGCTCGCGGCGGAAGGGTCTCCCCAAGTCATGGCGGACTGAACGGCGGCGGCTCGCCCCGGGGAAACGGGCTACCTCGTCCCATGCCCACCCAGGTTGGGGGTGAGGGGGTCCGGGGGGGGAAGCGGGGCTCGCCTGGGCCGTGTGTCGCTGCAGGAGGGAGAGGGGAAGGTTTCCGTGGCGGTGGAATGGGCGCTGGTTGCTGGGGGCGAGTTGGGTTGCTAGGGCCGCGCTTGCTGGGTTGGGAAGCAGAGAGGGGGAGAAGGTCCATCTGCGAGGACTCGCCACTTAGTGGGGCATCGCCTGCATTTGGGAGCTCCCCGCCTATGGAGATCAAGCAGGCGCCTTTCCCTTCACTCTTCTGCGACGCCTGCTGAAATAATAATAATAATATTATTAATAGTAAGAAGAAGAAGAAGATGATGATTTATACCTCGCCCATCTGGCCGGGTTTCCCCAGCCACTCTGGGCGGCTCCCAACAGAATATTAAAACACGATAAAAACATCAGACATTAAAGACTTCCCAATACAGTGGTACCTCATGTTACATACGCTTCAGGTTACAGACTCCGCTAACCCAGAAATAGTGCTTCAGGTTAAGAACTTTGCTTTAGGAGGAGAACAGAAATCGTGGCGTGGCGGCAGCAGGAGGCCCCATTAGCTAAAGTGGTGCTTCAGGTTAAGAACAGTTTCAGGTTAAAAACGGACCTCCAGAATGAATTAAGTACTTACAGTAACCCGAGGTACCACTGTATATTGCTTGAAATATGGCGCCTTTCACTTTCTCCCCCCACCCTGTTGTTACTGCTTCAGAATATTGTATGCTGCTCTAAAAGGTTCAGCTGGGGAGATGAAGGTGGTCAGTCTCTGGACTGATAAAAACCTTGATTTACACCAGGAGTAGGCAACCTAAGGCCCATGGACCGGATGCTGCCCAAGCACCTCAATCCAGCCCGCAGACAATCCGGTATCAGCGTGTTTTTACATGAGTAGAATATGTCCTTTTATTTAAAATGCATCTCTGGGTTATTTCTGGGGCATAGGAATTTGGTCATTCCTCCCCCCTCCCCCCCAAAAAAAATAGTCCAGCCCACCACATGGTCTCAGGGACAGTGGACCGGCCCACGGCTGAAAAAGGTTCTGACCCCTGGTTTACACAGCTTTCATTTAAAGGAGGCAGAGGGTGCTGGGGGGGGGGGGGAGCTGTAGGATTTTCTCTGATTCCTTTCTACACTCTTAGTCCAGTCTAAGATGAGCCACCTGCACAGTTGTTCTTAGTCCTGGTGCCTGAGATGCTTTAAACTGGAGATGCCAGGGATTCACAGCCATTGTTTGAAAAAGAGGCAGAGTTTGGATGAATTCTCCCATTTTCTCTTTACAGCTTAGCGTCCCTTAAAGGTTTTTCCTTGACACATCTCATACAGCTGAGCATGAAGGTTTGAGTCAGACAGACAGACAGACAGACAGAGCAGGAGGTGGGGGTAGCATGAGCCTTGTTTGCAAATGCATTGATTTGTACTTTAAAATGTTTGGGGCCTTTGGGCTTCCTTAGTTGCTTTTTTAGTGAGATTCTCACCCTTGTTTCTGATGGTTCTGCAGTTCTGCTTCCCTGGCGAGGCACATGGAAGTTTCATCCCAACCCCCCACAGAAGACGCAGCCTGCACTGGTCCCAGTTGCTAAATGAATTCCGTGTCGCCCACCTCAGTGCAGTACTTAAGCCAGGATGAGCTGCGCCACTCAGACGGAAGGCAACTCTTTAATCCCAGGTCCAGCAGTCAAGGGGGGAACTACCCAGGGCTCTTCCCCGGAGGGGGTGCCGCACGCAGCCAACATAGCGAGCCTGACGAAGTGGACAAGATCAAAAGCAAGCTCTTCTCTGTCTGGAACAATGTGAAATATGGTGAGTCAGACTTACGGTTGATGCATGGAAATTAAGGGAAATAATCCTCCTTCTGCTTAGTCCTCCACTTGACAAGTTTAAATAATGTTTGTGCTTCCTTTAAGAGGGAAAACCCAACCAAAGGTGGCATACAATTAAATTACAGCATCGTACAATTATAAAAATATTAAAAGCTAGAAAAATGAGCCATAAACTTCTAGCTCCAATATTCCAAATTATAGTAGCAGCTTCTGATTTTGTCAGGACAAAAAAGGGGATAGTGGTTGGATTGTCTTTTTCAACAATGCATCCTTATCTTAAAAAATGAACAATTGAAAATTGTTTATTGAGAAAGCTTTGTTAGCCACTAATCATCAATGTCTAAAATCTTAAACCAGAAATTAAACATGTATGCATCTCAATTGTGTTTTAATCAGGTTTTTAACTTAATGTTTATTTAAATATTTTAAATAGTTGTTTTGAACTATTTTTGTTTTATTGTTTTTAAACCACTTTGAAGGTGTTTGTTTTTTTGCAATCAAGTGGTATATACATTTTATGGAATTAAATACTAAATTGGCAATGTGCTAGTTTTAGCCTACAGTGACATAGAAGGTATGGCTCTGGGAGTACTCAGCAGAATTATTAGCATTTGGCTTTGTATGATTTTGGGAGACCCAGGATATCCCCAGATTTCAGTGTCATAAGGCTTGTGGGTAGATGTTGTCTCTGAGAATCAAGATGGCCCCAAACTTCAAGACAATTTGTAGCCTACACTCTTGAGAGGCCTAGTTCTCATGTTGGCCTTTGTCTTGTTGTGCCATGAAGTGACTTCCTTTATTTGGCACGACTCGTCGTGCCGTGGAGTGACTTCCTTTGTTTGTGCTGCAAGAGCTCCTCTGAAATTCCTCCATATGTTGAGATCTGGAATTCTGCCATGTCCTCTGGGATATGGCAAATCTCCAGGTCTTGCAACAAAAGCATTCATTCATTGACAAAAGGCACTTTCATGCCAAGCTTACCCAAAATCCCTGTTAGATTTGGAGGCTGAGCACAGGCTTTTGATATGTCAGTATTTATTTCTGAGAACAGCTGCCAAGTGTGTTTTTACGAAAAGAGCAGAGAGCAAATGTGTGTAGGAGGCTTACACACCTTGAACAAATATGGCTAGCCTTACTGGTCATGGGGTGGGGAAGATAATATGATCTGGAGAGCAGGTTCTACTTCTGTTTTCTTGTCATCTTGTCATTAGCCTCTGCTGGGCTAATAAAGCTGTCACCTCTTGCATGCTTTTCTGGTTGCTTTGAGAACACCTCCCCTGCCAGCTTCTGCTTCTGCATTAGCTCCTTGAATCATGGCTGTGGAGAGTGAATGTGAGCACCGATCTATCTGGGTTGGTGAAAATGTCCTATTAAATTCTACTTACAACACTGATTATGTGTTTTGTGTTTACAGATAAGGATTTCATATCTTACCCCATGGCATTTAAAAACTAATCCAAGAGGCAGGGGTGGGGTTGGAGAGATTTAGTTCTGCTTTCTTTTTGTGTAATGTTTAACTTGATTGCTTTATTCTGGCGGTGGGAGCAGAAATCCACCGTATCTTCCCTCCCTGTATTTTCTCCTGCACTAAGAGCACCTGCTTTGTATGATTCCAGGTAGCTTCGCTTGTCAGGAATGAATGGGGCAATTTGGATGGGGTTGCTTTTAATTTGTAGTTGAGGGGCTGAAAAAAAAACACATTTACAGTGGTACCTCGGGTTACATACGCTTCAGGTTACATACGCTTCAGGTTACAGACTCCACTAACCCAGAAATAGTGCTTCATGTTAAGAACTTTGCTTCAGGATGAGAACAGAAATCGTACTCCGTCGGCGCGGCAGCAGCAGGAGGCCCCATTAGCTAAAGTGCTGCTTCAGGTTAAGAACAGTTCCAGGTTAAGAACGGACCTCCAGAACGAATTAAGTACTTAACCTGAGGTACCACTGTATAGTGCTCTTTCTACACCTGAGCACTGAGCTTCAGCACATTGTAGAATTCCCCATTGCAGGCACATGCTGGTGAATACTTTATCTGTTCATTTAAGTATTTATAAACCACACTTCTGTAGTAATAATAATAATAATAATAGTTGTTGTTGTTACAAGCCAGTGTTCCCCATACAAAATATACAATCATAAGAATGTCAATAAAGCATCAGTAGAAACTTCCATAAGTTGTGGTTGGTGAAAAGAAAATCCCCATTTCAAAGGCCTGTCTAAATAACACCAGGTGAGATTTAACAAAGTTGTTGCATGTGCAGAACGAGATCTGTTCATGCTGGCTGTTCTTGGAGAGATGCTCCCAACTACAGCCATGCATTCACACACGTGAAGACTGAAGTGAATGTGAGAACACAAACGGCAGTAAATAACATTTGAGGGGTGGCTTTTAGTGCATTGGTGGATGTTTATTGGTGGGTAAGCTCTATGGAAGGCAACGTCTTAAGCAGAAGTGTGCAGGGAATGGTGTTCCCTCTGCAGATTGTTATGCAGTCAGGGTGGGTGTGGGGAGTTCTGCCACTGGAGGCCACTGGTTTGGAGGCTAGGTCAAGCCTGGATTTCCATATGAACCCACAGGAAGGAAGTGGAGGCCCAATGTTGAATGCCACATGGTTTGTAACACACCTACCTGTCTCCTTTTCCTCTCGAGGTTGGACGGTCAAGACCAAAACTAATTTCAGCAAGCTTTCCCCAGTCTACCTCTTTGGACACATCTACCGCTTTGAACGTGAAGGTGAGTGGCTTGGGAGGCAGGGTGGAGGGGATTCCCAGAACTTGGGTTCATTTTCGTTTTGCAATGGTATTGTGCAGTTCCTTCATGCAACCTCTGCCTGCCTCTTCCTCTGACCCCCAACAAGACACTATTGATTTGGTGTAAAATCCCTCAGTCGATGACAATGGATGCATTTCTGAAAGAGTCTGCCAATCCTCTTAGCAGTGCAGGAGTATAGATAGGAAATGGCGAATTTGAAGATCAAGGCCAAGAAGTCCTTTCATGCCGGCCCTTTGTTGCTTTTCTCTCTCTGCCTCTTCTTTGTCTTGGATAGCCAAGGAGGGATTACAAGCTCATAACTGCCCTTTATTTCCTTAACGTTTGAGATGTATAGCGTTAATTCAGTTTGTTCTGATCCTTATTTATTTATCCTAACTACTTAGATCAGGCTTCCTCAACCTTGGCCCTCCATATGTTTTTTTGGCCTACAACTCCCATGATCCCTAGCTAGCAGGACCAGTGGTCAGGGATGATGGGAATTGTAGTCTTAAAACATCTGGAGGGCCGAGTTTGAAGAAGCCTGACTTAGATGAAGAGGATTATCTTGACAGTACAGCTAGAGAAAGGGGGTGGGGGACTGGATCTGCCAACAGATCCTTTGTGGGCCAGATTTGACAAGTGGACATGGTCACCCACCTGATGATCATCTGATGTCGCAATGACATTAGGGCAATGTTTCATTGGTCCAGCTGCTATTGGACTACAGCTTCCATCATCCCTGACCACAGGTTTGTGAAAAATCGCATTAGGGGACGGGTACTCTGAATTGTCGGGACTTGGTGAGAGCCCTGTTGGGAACTGGCTGACCGCCTGTAGCACAGCCAGCCTAGCCAATGCACAATCAGGACTTTGGGACTCACATTTGTGCACTGGCAGCCACAGCTCCACCTGCCCATAAGATGTCAGGTGCGGGGCAAGTGAGCATGGTTTGGGGGAAACAGCCTCACAGGCCAAACTGAGACCTGTGCCGGGCCTGAACTCCCCCGTCCGTGAGCTAGAGGGTCTCCCTATAAATATGGCTGGGGGCGTTGTGATGCACAAAGGAAAAGTTCTGCCTCTGGGCTTGCTTGTGTGCTGCTGTTGGCTGGGCCTCTTCCATACCGGTCTCTGTTCTGCCTTACAGAGGATGTGGAGTGCTTTCAGAAGGACTTTGCCTCACGCATCTGGCTAACCTACCGACGGGAATTTCAGCAGTTAGAAGGCACTATGTGGACGACTGACTGTGGCTGGGGCTGCATGCTGCGCAGTGGTCAGATGCTGCTGGCTCAGGGTCTCGTCGTCCATTTCCTTGGCAGAGGTGAGAGGCACAGCTCTGTGTGTGCCATGTTGTAAGGGGATCCCTCTTGCCCTCCCCTTCCCATTCCCCTGTCCCATCTTAAAGCATGCATTCACACATGCAGGTATCTGCAGTGTGCCCCAGGATCACGTAGCGTCCCAAAGAGCCATCTAGTCTGAACAGCCCCTCCTCCCATTGCACCTGCCACCCCACCCCAAGATCGATAATTAAAGGAGAGTTGAGCAGCGGAAAAGTTTTTTGCAGAACAAATAGCACCACAAAACATAGTTTATTTCGCTTGCAAAGCCAAATGGCTCGGCCCACCAGATTCAACCGCCATCCCAATCAAAATGTAGGCTATAATTATTTGCAATCTTGAGCAAGTGAAACAGCCTTGCATTTGGGATGCTTCAATGTTTGGGTGGTTAATGGGAATAAAGGGTGGCCAAGTCCTTAGCCCGCTTTTTGGTTTTCTGTTCCGCTTTTCAGATTGGACCTGGTCAGATGCCCTTTATACCCCCAGTTTGGCGGAGATGGAGCCCATGAAAGCCACCCCTCTGCCCTGCCCCAGCACAGCTAACCTGCGCCAGGTCCCACCTATCCCTACTGACAGGAGCAGGGGACCCTGGGAGCTGCAGGCCCCTAGGCGCACCTGCAGTCCTGATGAACTGGAAAAGGAGCGTTACCACCGGAAGATTATCTCATGGTTTGCTGATCGGCCTCAAGCACCCTTTGGAATTCACCGTTTGGTTGATCTGGGGCACAGTTCAGGGAAGAAAGCAGGGGACTGGTATGGGCCTTCTATTGTAGCCCACATAATCAGGTGAGAGGTGATAAGACACAAGAAATGATTTGACTTCCAGGAAATAAGTGGGGGTAGGGGTGTTAGATTTTGGCACATTCGTGCAATGGGGTGAGCCGAATTGCCAGCTCTGATCAGGAGACCTATATTTGTTGTAAAAGCTCATTTGCCGTGTGTTTTTGCCAATTATTGCATGGCTATGCTTAGTGCACAAGACAAATCAAGATGCCCGGCCAAGAATATTTAGTATTTTGAGATTTGGCAGTGCAAAGGCTTTCTAATTTACAGAACATCCAGAACTGGCCTGCCTCTGCCACCCCATTTTGACTGGGGTGTGGATCATCTCACTGCATATGGCATCAGGCGATTCAAAGTTTAAGCCATGAGAACAGGCAAAGGTTTTATCTCGTGAATGGGGCTATGAGACCACAGCGTTAAAGTTAAGAGACAAGTCTTGGCCTGCTGCCAAGGTTTGCAATCAAAGGAGAATGTGTGTCCCTCCAGAATATTAAATTGCATATTTCTGCACTGTGTGTGTATGTGGTCCTGACCCAGAAGTTTCAGCAAAAGGAACAGTCGGTCTTTTCTGCCCCCTTCCTTCCTTCCTTCCTTCCTTCCTTCCTTCCTTCCTTCCTTCCTGTGTTGATCCAGCAGTGTTTAGTCAGTGGGAGGGGCACAGATTCCAGCCTACCTTCTGCCTTTGAGTCTTTAGCACTTTGGCATTGTTGTTGTTGTTTGTATTGGCAGGGGGGGGGTTGAGGGAATTTTGCCAAGCATCAAAAGCAAAGGAGCCCTGAAGCTGACAGACGGGCTGTTCTGCTGCTCCACTTCCTTTGCTGACCTCGGAAGCTAGAAATCTATAGCTTCTTCCTTTTGTCCTCAATCCTCTGGTGGTGGTCTTGCAGGGATGAGGCTGGCTGGAGAGTGGGGTCGGGAGGCAACGCTGTGTCCAACTGAAGTGCACCTTCTCCCCCCTGCAGGAAAGCAGTGGATTGCTGTTCGGAAGCAGGCAACCTGGCGGTGTATGTGTCTCAGGACTGCACAGGTAAAAGGAGGTGAAGCAGGGTGGGGGGTAAGCAGCCCTGCCTGTGGTTCATGAAGCACCTGGGAGGTCATAGCCCAGGTAGCTGGGCTGAGATCCCCTTGGCTGCAGGACCTGAATTCCTTGCTCTGCTGCTTCCCATAGTGTACAAAGATGATGTGGCAAACCTGGCCAATAGAAGCAGAGACAGGACCGCGTGGGACCCTGGCGCCGAATGGAAAGCAGTCATCATTCTGGTGCCCATGCGGCTAGGGGGAGAGACGTTTAACCCCGCCTACGTGGACTGTGTTAAGGTGACTTGGGAATAGGTGTGAGATGGACTCCGGGACTCAAATGGGCACATAATTCTTGGAATCCAGGCTGATGCTTCATTCTTCTCCAAAGCCAGGAGCAGGAAAAGAGAGGCAGACATGGTGGGGGGGTGCCTGTTTGGTTCTATGGGACGTGGGCGGCGCTGTGGTCTAAACCACGATCCCCTTGGGCTTGCTGATCAGAAGGTCGGCGGTTCGAATCCCCACGATGGAGTGAGTTCCCTTTGCTGTGTCCCAGCTCCTGTCAACCTAGCAGATTGAAAGCACGCCAGTGCAAGTAGATAAATAGGTACCACTGTGGTGGGAAGCTAAACCGCATTTCTGTGCACTCTGGTTTCCATCACGATGTTCCATTGTGTCAGAAGAGGTTTATGTCATGCTGGCCACATGACCTGGAAAGCTGTCTGTGGACAAACGCTGGCTCCCTCGTCCTGAAAGCGAGATGAGTGCTGCAACCCCATAGTCACCTTTAACTGGACCTAACCATCCAGGGGTCCTTTACTTCTTTGGCTCTATGGGATAGAATGGAAATGTAACAGTTCTTTAAGGACGATTGTGCCCATTCTGTGGAAGGAGGGGTGGGGTGGGAGGTTCCTTTGCTGTGTAATGATGGCCAAGTTGTGTAGCCACAACAGAGAAACTGCCTCTCATGAATGCAGCTACTCAAGAAGAGCAGTGAATTAAACATGTTTGACTACTTGCCTGCCCACCCAAGTGCACTTACCAGTTGCATTCATCTTGCCCTGTGTAACGCTCAAAGTGGGTGGTAGTGTTTGGTGTCTCTCCTGGTCATTCTGCATCAGGGCATACCACAGAGTAGAATCACAGACTCATAGAGTTGGAAGAAACCACCAGGGTCATCTAGTCCAACCCCCTGCAATGCAAGAATCTTTTGCCCAACATGGGGCTCAAACCGATGACCCTGAGATTAAGAGTATCATGCTCTACCAACTGAGCTATTTGTTTCCTTCCATCACTGGGCAACCCCTTGGAAAGGGAGCTGGTCGAAGGTGGTGCGATTTAAGTTCCTTTCTTGTGCAGGAACTTCTGAGGCTGGATTTCTGCATTGGGATCATTGGAGGAAAACCAAGGCATTCCCTGTACTTCGTTGGATATCAAGGTAATAGACTTCATTGCTGAGGTGCAGAAATGTCTGGTCTCCCCTCTCCTCCTCCAGATGTTGGGTTATTACGTGCTGCTTTGCTTTTCCCCAACAAGGACAGGCACCCCAAATTCTCCACCAAAATGCTTCACCAAAATTGTTAGCATGACATTCATCCATTTCTGTAATTTGCATACATTTTCATCCATACTTGGTCACTCATATGCTCAGTATGGACCAAAATGCAATTGCAGAAGTTACTGAATGTAAGTTAACATGCAGAACGTTGCCATTTTTGTTACTGGTCATTGTTTCAAACATTGGAACTCGAACATCACAAACCCGGAAGTAGGTGTTCCAGTTTGCGAACTTTGCCTCAGAAGCCGAATGTCTGGTGTGGCTTCTGATTGGCTGCAGGACGCTCCTGCAGCCAATCGGAAGCCGCACCTTGTTTCCGAATGTTTCAGAAGTCGAACAGACTTCCGGAACACATTCTGTTCAGTAACCAAGGTACGACTGTAATGATAAGCCAGATTCTCAGCATTCTTTACTGTCAGAGTCTGCAAAACTTTGTGATGGGATTTAAGATGCCAGTTGTGGTTATAGGGCCACCATCTTGCTACTCAGCTGCCTTTGCAGTCTTAGTTCTTAAAACCAGTGGGAGGAACGCCCCCTTTCTCTCACCTAGTTATCAGCAGCTCCAATTGGTCTTACTAGATTATGACCATTGTTTGCTCCTTTAATTTATGATAGCCATTTGTAAACATTTCCTAGTGGTGCACAGTTTAAAGGAGTCCCTTCCACCCTCATACCCCCACCACACTCATTCATAAGACAAAATGTTGTTGTTTAGTCGTGTCCAACTCTTCGTGACCCCCTGGACCAGAGCACGCCAGGCACTCCTGTCTTCCACTGCCTCCCGCAGTTTGGTCAAACTCATGCTGGTAGCTTTGAGAACACTGTCCAACCATCTCGTCCTCTGTCGTCCCCTTCTCCTTGTGCCCTCCATCTTTCCCAACATCAGGGTCTTTTCCAGGGAGTCTTCTCTTCTCATGAGGTGGCCAAAGTATTGGAGCCTCAGCTTCACGACTTGTCCTTCCATAAGACAAAATAGGATCCATAATTGATCTCCCACTTCTCTTGCCTTCCAGATGACACACTTCTGTTCCTGGACCCGCATTATTGCCAGCTCTTTGTGGACACCACTAAGGAGAATTTCCCCCTGGAGGTAAGCAGCTGCTTAGAGCTCCAGGGTGGCATGGGAGCCAGTATGTATCATTGCACCTTAGGCACAACTGTGGCAAAATAGTTAACCTTGCATCCAGTGTGGAGAGTTTACGGTTTAACTGCCAAAACATAAATGTGTTTCATCGCTAAAAAGTGAGGAAGCATAATAGCCCTTTTAAGAGAAGTATGGTAAAAAGTAAGTAGTCAAAGCAAGAGCTGGTGTTACATTTCTGATGCTTACAGAAGGAACAAAACTGGGCAAGGCATATTTTCATCAGTGGAGTAAAAAACTAAAGGCATTTTAATTTTCCCTCAAGGTCAGTTCTGATACCTATAAATTCTCTACATGGAGGAGAAACAGGAGAATCATTGAGTCTATATGCTCCCGATGCATTTTTAAAACATGTTTTGAGATGCAGGGTGATATTGAAGGCTTTACTTGTGCAAGATAAATTCTCCACTTGATTTTCCTTCTTGGCTGAGATCAGACAGGACACACACACACACACACCCTGGTTGAACTTCAGGCACTTGGTGAATACTCTCTGAAATTTCAGCAGGCATTTTGAACAAGCTTTTCTGACTTCATGATTTTAACTGATCTTTTGCAACCTCTTTGTATACCACTTAGAAGCTACGGTGCTCAGTGGTGTATAAATTGGCAATACTAAATACATAGTCTCTGGGTCACCTTGATGTGAGACAGCTCTGTGAATGTCACGTTTTGCTGTATCCCCTTTTTCCAGTCCTTCCACTGCAACTCACCCCGGAAAACAGCCTTCAGCAAGGTGGATCCCAGCTGCACCATTGGCTTCTACGTCAGCCACAGAAGAGAGTTTGAGGGCCTGTGCGTGGAATTGACACAGGTGAGGGTTATGTTTGCCTTGAGGCAACTCCAAGCCCTGCCAGTGGGGCCAGCTTTGAATTGATGTGTGGATCTGAAAAAACTCTACACTCCTAGGGTTTAGTGGGAGCAGGGTTTGCAGAATTCTGAAATGTGGAAATGTTGATGGTGAGGATCTGGTTGAGGTGATTTGAGGCAGTGATGGAAGTACAGTCATACCTTGGAAGCCGAACGCCTTGGCACTTGTACATTTTTGCTCCCGAATGCTGCAAACCTGGAAGTGAATGTTCCGGTTTGCGAACGTTCTTTGGAACCCGAATGTCTGGCGTGGCTTCTGTGGCTTCTGATTGGCTTCAGGAGGTTCCCTATTCCCTGTTCATGGGCATTGTGAGCTATGGTTTGTTTTTTAATGATAACTCACAAACAGAGAGGAAGATGTGCAAATTCTTTTGTACAGGGGTTCTACCACAAGGTGTAAAGGTAAAGGTACCCCTGACCATTAGATCCAGTTGTGACCAACTCTGGGGTTGCAGCGCTCATCTTGCTTTATGGGCCGAGGGAGCCTGCAGACGGCTTCCGGCTTTATGGGCCGAGGGAGTCTGCAGACGGCTTCCGGGTCATGTGGCCAGCATGACTAAGCCGCTTCTGGCAAACCAGAGCAGCGCACGGAAATGCTGTTTACCTTCCCGCTAGAGCGGTACCTATTTATCTACTTGCACTTTGACGTGCTTTCGAACTGCTAGGTTGGCAGGAGCTGGGACCGAGCAACAGGAGCTCACCCCGTCGTGGGGATTCGAACTGCCGACCTTCAGATCAGCAAGTCCTAGGCTCTGTGGTTTAACCGACAGCACTACCTGCATCCCTGTACCACAAGGTGTTAGATCCCTGTAATTCTTCCCTGTACTTGGACTATCACGAAACAGAAGAAATAGACTCTAGCTATATTTTGTTCCGGCATAAAGACCTTCTCATGTTGTCTCTGCCTCAAGTATTCGGATTGTGCCAATTGTCCTCCTTTGTGTCTACTGCAGGTCCTCAATTCTGCGGCTGCCAAAGAGAAATACCCCATGTTCTCCATTGTAGATGGCTGCGCTCAGGACTATGGTTTAGAAGAGCTCTGTTCCCGATTCTCCCAGCAAACGGTGCAAGGGCAGCGGCCCAGCAAGAGGGGCAGGGCAAAAAAGGCAACCACAGAGGATTTTGTCGTCTTATGATCGCTGGCGAGGCAGCCCCAACACCACTGACATATTTATTTTTATTTATGTAGATGCCTACGGCAGCCCTCTCCCTTTTTGACCCAGGAGAGAGAGAGAGTCCCTGTGTCACTCTTGCAGTGACTTGTCTTCTGCTACTCCAGCCTGTAGCAGTCAGGTAGCACTCCATGTCAGAGGCTGCAATTGAAATGCCTTGTGGGGGTTACCAAACTCCTCGATCGTTAGGATGCTGCTAAAAGGAAGTCAAGACACTGGAATAACCTGCAGAACATGGGCAAGCAATATTGAGCACTGAAATGACTGTACAATGGCAAGAGCCAAGGCAGTTCACAGCAAGGAGAGGGAAACCTTTAGCAAGGTGGTTCTGGGTTGATTTTCTAAAAGTAGATTTCTGTCTATTCGACTGAGAGTTCAAGGCAACTTCATCAACTACACAGAGAACTCAGTCCTGAACTCAGGGCCAGGCTATTAACCCGTGCATTATTGTGCTCAAGTTGAGGTTCTTTGCTACTCTGCTTGTGTGGTTGCTTCTCCCCATCAATTTGTTTCAGTGCACCCCATAGGCCCATAAAAGAAGAGGGGGGGCACAGCTTGTCTTGTCTATTTTTTAATTGAGGTGTATGTATAGAGACAAATCTGTATTCACTTAAATTGAGGGATGAAGACTTTACAAGCTAGAGGTTGTTCACTGGTTAACAGGTGGCTGGGGAAGAACAAAAGAGGCACAAGGCCTGTTTGGTTAATGATGTATTGGGTGGACTTGAATAATTAGTATTATGACATGGTTTCAAAGTGTAGAGGAAGATCTCCCTTTGGAAGGAGGCTAAGGAAGAGTGGAGGGGACAGTTCAGGTTAGTATCAGGGGAGAATAGGATTCCCTGCAGAGATGCATCCCTGGGATAGATAGAGCCTTGCATATTGGTTGAGAGATCTGTGGCAAAAGGGTATTAAACAACCACCTGTATACTTTACCCTGGAGACAGTTGCTTGAATTTCTCTTTCCCCTCCCTGCACTTCCTCCTGCCTTATCAGTCTTTCTTCAGCAGCTGCTAGAGCAAAGGTTAGACTGACAACTCTCAGAAATGGGCTTGGGTGCTCTTCTGCTTTTCTTAACTCAGGTGTGTTTGTGGTCAGCCAGGTGTGCTGTGTGGATGACTCTGCTGGCAACCCAGACTCCCCCTTCCGAGGCAACACTCCTCCTTCCAGATCTGTTTGATCAATAAAAGCTCTGCTCCAACAGGTGTAGCTTTTCATTGACCTGGCTACGACTCGGGAACCAGTTTACTGGCAAAAATCATTGCTTCTCCAAACCAGAGACTGCCTGGTCCAACCCCCTGTTCTTGTAGTGGCCAGTTAGATGCCCATAAACAGGGTACAAGCCAGCAGTGGAGCTAGGCGCTCAGACACCCGGAGCGTCACACATTCTGTGCCCCCAGGGCTGGGGCGAACCACCCACTGAGGCGGATCGGTGTGGCAGCAATCCGCCTGGGGAGATTTTGTCACCCCCCTCCCTCTGGGATGACACCTGGGGCGGACCGTCCCCCCTTCCTATGCCCCTGGTACAAGCACAACAGCCACCCCCCTCCCCCCCCCCCCAACTCCCAGTCTGTAGAGTTCAGACCATGACCATACTTGAGGTACCTTCAAAGCAAATTATTGGCTATATTACTTGTGAAAGAAAAAACCTCTTTGGCTACTTGCCTCCATATTTGGGTGGTTCATAGGCCACAGCTGAAGCCTGCAATGAAGAAGTGTTTATGCCAAGTTGTATTCAGCATAGCACTAAGGTGAACATTCTCTCCCACCCATGGTGCCACTTTGGGAACAGCATGGGACATGCTAGTTTAGAAGCCTAATTGAATCCTGCCCCTTGTTAGGTTCCTAATGGGATCGACTCCTTGTAATCAGAAATACCTTTAAGAGGAGCCTCAAGATCTCCTCCTCCTCATAGACTTTGCCCGTCTTCCTGAATGCCCTTCTTTGCCCTTGAAAGTTCTCCAAGGCAGGCAAGCCAATCGCTTTAGAATTGACATGATGGTCCCTTCCAGGGTGGTGTAGTGGTTAAGAGCGGTGGACTCGTAATCTGGGGAACCAGGTTCGATTCCCCGCTTCTCCACATGCAGCTGCTGGGTGACCTTGGGCCAGTCACACTTCTCTGAAGTCTCTCAGCCCCACTCACCTCACAGAGTGTTTGTTGTGGGGGAGGAAGGGAAAGGAGAATGTTAGCCGCTTTGAGACTCCTGAAGGGGAGTGAAAGGCGGAATATCAAATCCAAACTCCTCCTCTTCTTCTTCTTCTTTCTGAATCTAGGTGAATAGGCTGGGAAGGCAAAGAGGAAGCAAATGCACTGCATCGCAGGCTGGATTGTGGGTGATAAGTGTTTGGACTTAAACATTAGAACTTCAGATTTTTCACAGTTAGCTTCTGTGCTGGTGAACAGGAGACTAGTGTTAAAGAGTTCTTAACCAGAGGTGGCAGAAGATGACTTCAGGTCAGTGGTTCTCAAACTTTTTTCCTCTGGGCCACACTTTCGGAATAAAAATTTGCTTGCAGCACTCCAATTTTTTAATTGATAAAAAATACATTGGAAAACAAAAATAGACAACAACTAGCAGTGCTTGATTTATAACATAGAACACTACTACTTTATAATATGATCATGGGACATCCAGGGAGTATAAAACAATGCAGCTACATAATAACATGAATATAATATAATGATAAACAAGCCTCTTACAAATGACCCTCAAGTAGGTATACAAACTCAGTCAGAGGCATGAGCTTGCTTTTGTCAGGTAATCATTTGTCAGGTAATCTCAATTTGAGACAAACTCTCATCAGCACAAAAAGTCTTTCTCTTTTCTGATCTTTCATATCTGAAAATCCCTGTTCACAACAGTATGTCATGGAGAACTGTAGAAGAATAGCCAGTTCTCTTTGGTCATCCAAGAGAGGCTTGGATGCTGTCTCTGTATAGCAGGGCACTAGATTGAAATGGATCGAGTGTTTTATCCAGGAGAATCTTAGACATTTGCTTAATTGTCCAGTCTACAACTAATCCAGAATGTGACAGGTAGACTGGTGGCTGGAAGTGTCCGCCAGGACCATATAACACTGGTCCTGAAAAACCTACAGGACATTGGCTCCCAGGACATTTCCAAGCAAAATTCAAAGTGTTGGTGTTGACCTTTAAAACCCTAAACAGCCTCGGCCCAGTATACCTGAAGGAGCATCTCCACCTCCATCATTCAGCCCAGACACTGAGATCCAGCTCCAAGGGCCTTCTGGCCGTTCCCTAACTGCAATAAGTGAAGCTACAGAGAACCAGGCAGAGGGCCTTCTCGGTAGTGGCGCCCACCCTGTGGAATACCCTCCCATCAGATATCAAGTAGCTATATAACCTTTGGAAAGCAGTCCTGTCTAGGGAAGCTTTTTAAAGTGTAATGATTTATTATGTTTTTATATAGGTTGGAAGCTGCCCAAAGTGGCTCAGGCAACCCAGTCAGATGGGTGGGGTATAATTGTTGTTAAGTCAGAAAGGATCCCTAGGATCATTTAGTCCAAACCCCTGCAATGCAGGAATCGCACCCAAGAGAACCAATAGAAAACAAATGAGTAAGACAGCTGGTGTCAAGGGATAGAGAGGAGAGCAGGATTGCACCCAATATCCCCCAAATAATAGCCAGGAACCCACTAAGGGCGCATGTCCCTCCCATACTGCCTGTAATAGAGGTAAGCGTGATACTGGAGCTCAGGCAGGATGATACGGAAGCATCCGTTGTACTGGGCATAGGTGAGGTTCTCTTTGAGGCTGTAGCCCAGAATGGTGACACTGCCCGGCTGCCAAGGCCGCAGCTCATCGGTCATGCGCTCAGGTCCTACAGGCTCCCCCGACAGGCACCTGGCCCCCGTCTCCCTGAGCAGCGCGTGGAAGGCGTCCAACTCCCTCTTCATGCGCATGTAGCCATAGCGCTCCACCTTGTGCCAGAAAACGCCCTGGAAAAACCTGTAGATCTGCATGTCCAACCAGTTCCAGGCCTGGATCTTCTGCACCAGCGCCTTGGGCAGAGGCTCGCCCTCTTTGTGGCGCACGTTGAGCCTGACGTACACCAGCTCTTCCATGTCCAGCCCCAGCAGCTCCCTCGCCAGGAGGAGCGACTCGTCAAAGTGCTCCGCAATCATCACCAGCTGAAAAGTCCGATTCAGCCTTTCCAGCTCTCCCAGCCACCGGCCGCTCGGCGCTTCTTCCTGACTGGCGTTCAGGCCTAGGTCAAAGGCCATGGGGTTTTTGGCCAGCCCATTGCTGGCATCCCTGGCATCGTAGTAGCGATCCGACGCCTCCAGGAAAGCCATCAGCGGTTTGGAGTGGTTGGCCAGCATCTGGAAGGCTGGCACGACATTGAGGTAGTAGTGGAAGACGGACTCGAACGTTTGAACGGGGTGGCGCAGGATCGTGAGGAAGATGCTGTGTGGCGGCATGACCGCCTGGACTTCGCCAACCGCCAGCCGCATATGGCTGCAGAGCAGGTTGAAATGGGTGGCCCCGGTGGGGAGGTCCTCCACAAACGTCCTGGAGAAGGCCTCTGGGTAGGCAAACTGGTAGGAATAGAGCGGAAAGGCCACGGTCAGGTTCCGCCGCTCCCCAGCCCGGAAGAGGATGTTCTGCACCGTGCTGCCTCCTGTTTTGTGGGTCTTCAGAAAGACAACATTAAGGCCCACCGGCTCTTCCAAGCCCAGCTTCCCCTGCGGCTGCTGAACAGCCAGAGAGCGAGTGGATGCGTTTTTCCGATGCAGACTCAGCAGTTCTTCTGCAGGGCTGATCCGCAATATTTCCCTGCAAGGTAAGGTTAAAAAAAAAGGTAAAGGACTCATGTGTTAAACCACAGAGCCTAGGACTTGCCGATCGAAAGGTCGGCGGTTCGAATCCCCGTGACGGGGTGAGCTCCTGTTGCTCGGTCCCTGCTCCTGCCAACCTAGCAGTTTGAAAGCATGTCAAAGTGCAAGTAGATAAATAGGTATCGATCCGGCAGGAAGGTAAACAGCATTTCTGTGCGCTGCTCTGGTTTGCCAGAAGCGGCTTAGTCATGCTGGCCACATGACCCGGAAGCTGTACGCCGGCTCCCTCGGCCAATAAAGCGAGATGAACGCTGCAACCCCAGAGTCGGTCATGACTGGAACTAATGGTCAGGGGTCCCTTTACCTTTACCTTTAAAGGACCCCTGGATGGTTAAGTCCAGTCTATGGGGTTGCGGTGCTCATCTCGCTTTCAGGCTGAGGGAGCCGGTGTTTGTCCAAAGACAGCTTTCTGGGTCATGTGGCCAGCAGGACTAAACTGCTTCTGGCACAACAGGACACTGTGATGGAAACCAGAGCGCACGGAAAGACTGTTGGATGGCCACATGTTTCCTACCACTGATCTACTGGGTATCTAGAAGTTGGAAGCTGGGTAAACTGGGTTACACATGAAGAAATTGCTCTTGACAGCAAGCTGCTATAGCTTTCCTCCACAGACAGAAATTTGAGCCCAGGAACAGAGCTGGCGTGAGCTACAATGCTCTCCAGTAGTTTACTAGTAAAGGTAAAAAAAGGTAAATGGCCCCTGGATGGTTAAGTCTAGTCAAAGGCGACTATGGGATTGCAGCGCTCAACTCACTTTCAGGCGAAGGGAACCGGTGTTTGTCCACAGACAGCTTTCCGGGTCATGTGGTCAGCATGACTAAACAGCTTCTGGCGCAATGCAGCACTGTGATGGAAACCAGAGCGCATGGAAATGCCTTTTGCCTTCCCGCTGCAGCAGTACCTATTTATCTACTTGCACTGCTAGGTTGGCAGGTGCTGGGACAGAGCAACAGGCGCTCGCCCCATTGCACAGATTCGAACTGCCGACCTTCTGATCAGCAAGCCCAAGAGGCTCAGTGGTTTAGACCGCAGTGCCACCCACAAGAGTGCCACAGCAAGAGGCCACAGCAGCACAGCTTGGGGTAGGGATCTTTGGGGTATTAGGATATTTTTGTAATCGTCTGTCTAGTCGCTTTAAGGATAATGTATAAGTAGGACCAGCCTTGGGATTACTTTATACTACTCTGCCCCTCAGTGATGGCCGAATGGCCAAACTCCTTGCTGTTCATACCAGAAATGATCTGAAGCTTGTATTGAGTGGGTTGGAGAGAAAACTTTAAAATGGAAAGCGTCATGATGGTGATCAACACAGTGGCGGAACTTCAAGCTCCAATGCCGGGAGGGGGCGTGGAGAGCAGGCGGGAGCGGGGCTGGCGCGTGTACCGGGGGCGTGGCACGTGTCCTGGGGATATGGCACACCACCTGCAGAGGTGTGGCGCCCAGCATGGGCAGGGGGAGGGCAGCCACGATGGTACCCCACCAGGATCGCACTGCCAGGGGCAGTGCGCTCCCCCCCCACTCCTCTTCCTCCGCCAGTGGATCAACAAAAGAGGTTTAAAGACTCTCTCAAGGCAAATCTAAGAAAATGTATAAACACCAACAACTGGGAAACACCAGCCTGCAAGCGCTCCAATTGGAGAACAGCCTTTACCAAAGGTGTCATGGGCTTTGAAGACGCTCAAACTTGGGACGAAAGGGAGAAACGTGCTAAGAGGAAGGCACACTTGGCAAACTCTCACCATGATCGACTCCTGCCCGGAAACCTATGTCGCCACAGTGGAAGGACGTGTGGATCCAGAATTGGCCTCCACAGTCACTTACAGACTCACTGTTACACCCGTGTTCATGGAAGACAATCTTACTGTTCACGAATTATCGCCAAAGAAAGACAGAGAGAAAATGTTTCTGGCTCCTAGGTCAGGACTGAACAATGCCACGCGTCACAGTTCTGTGCTCTGCTAGTAACTGGGAAATGCCTTCAGGAGGGTGTGTGCTAAATGCTCATAAACTAGTCCCTCGTGTACATTACAGGCCTTGGACAATCCTACCTGGATACTTCCCATTCCCCGTATCCATGACAACAGATACCCTGTACAGCTCCATTTCTATTCCTGAAAAGCCTGACAGTCCAAAAACAGCTGGAGACCCAAGTTTGGGAAAGCCTGGTTTAATCAGCCTCTTGGTTAAGCAAACCCTAAGGCAGAGGATTTCGGAAGGCTTATCACACAGCATGGTTTTCATCTATTACAACTCTTTGGCCATGGCGGGGAGGGGGCTGATGGGAGATGGAGCTTACCAACATTTGGATGGCCACACTTTTCTACCACTGATCTACTGGGTATCTAGAAGTTGGAAGCCAGGTAAACTGGGTTTCACATGAAGAAATTGCTCCTGACAGCAAGTTTCTATTGCTCTCCTCCACAGACAGAAATTTGAGCCCAGGAACACAGCCGGGGTGAATTACAGTGCTCTCCAGTAGTTTACTAGTATTGTAATTTACCCTAAGGGGAAAGGGGGAAAATAACGTCTCTTAAAAAAGAACCATTATATGCCACTTTAAGCTAAATGGGGAAGTGATCTGCAAAACTTTAGCTTCCGACACTGCCCTCTTCCCATATTCAGATGGCCCTATCCAGGCAGGGAGCTGTGTTGCAGAGAGAATGGTGGCACACCCAACACAAGGCTTGTTGTGCTCATTACAATAGCTGCTGGGCGCATCTTCATTTCAATTGTCTTGAGACTGCTACTTGCGTCAGCAGCACATATACTAAAACTGGAATGATACAAAGAAGTTCAGCATGGCCCTTGCACAAGAAGGACATGCAAATATCACTGATATATATATATCAGTGGTTTTCAACCAGTGTGCCATGGCACCCTGGGGTGTCTTGAATGATGGTCAGGGGTGCCACTGGCAACACTGACCTCTGTCCCTCTTCTCTTCCCTCCCCTCCCTCCTTTGATGCCCTGTTGCGTCTCTCTCCCCCAAAGGCTTGCAGAGCTGTTGGTTGCAGCGGCCCTGACTACAAGCTCCCCAGGTGAATGATGCCTCTGGGGGTGGCCAGGGGGTGCTTCCCAGGCCCCTGTGGGGCAGTGTGAGGAGGCACCTCTCTTTGGGGCAGCTCAGAGACTGGGGTGACAGCAGCGGTCTAGCCCAGAAGACTCCCAAGGAGAGGGGAGAGGAGGCTGAGGGAACCTTAGACAAGGGTGTTCAAAAAGGTGTGAGAGGCTGCCAGCTCTGCGGGAAAGGGGTGACATAACTGGGCTCCTGAGCCCCACAGGGGTGCTGCAGAAAGAATGGAGTTGGTCAAGGGAGCTGTGGACCCTTTTAGATATCCATCATCTATCTATCTATCTATCTATCTATCTATCTATCTATCTATCTATTGTCTGAAAGTTCAGAGTTTAATTTGGCACTTTAAAAAAAAGAAACAATACATTGCTCAAGGAAAGATGGAGGGGGTAATGTATCGACCTAGTGATAAATTACAGAGCTTTTTACAGAACTGCTGGGCCAACAACCAGCTCCACACATGGACCAAAAAGAGACCATCTGGACGCTTGGAACCGAAAATTACAGAGTGCCATCTCTAGAGCACATCTCTAGAGCTAGCCAAAAGAACCAACAAACCCAAAAGGCAGTTTTGCAGAGGGCAGCTGCTAAGGATACCTCAGTACCAAGGACTAATTTCTTTCTCGGTCTTCTTACACAAGGCTTAATTTCTAATCGTGCCCTGAGCTGCTTTGGGAGGAAAAGCAGGATAGGGATGTATTTATTAAACACACACACACACAAAAGTAAGGATGGAAGACATTTCTTGCAGACTGGCAATTTATTAGAGACACACACACAAAAGTGAGGATGGAAGACATCCCTTCCCCTCTGGGACCAGATTCAAGGAGCTGGCTGTGGTTATTCCGCAACTCCTGCATTGGCTCTGAACCCCTTTTTCAGAAATCAAGCAGAGAGGGGAGCAACGGTCTTTTGAGATCAGGATCGTACTGGTACCAAGACAGTTCTCTCTACAAAGCTCCTTTGTACCCCACATACCAATACTTACTGCTTGGTAAGTTGCCTGAGGAGCAGCAGCAGAAGTAGGAAAATGGCACCCAGGAGCAAGGAGCGGTGTCTCCAGATGGCAACCGAGAGGCAAAAGCAGTTCATCTTCAGAGCAGTGGTTAGGCAAGGCAGCAACCACTCTGGAATTTCAGGGCCCAGGGTAGAGGCTCCCCACGCTCAGCACAGCTCAGCTCCAAATAGTCACCAAATCACGCTTTTCGCCCAGTGGCCACGTTAAGCCTCTCAGTCAATGGGTGTCTTACCTCGCCTCACCTCCCTAAAGCGGCTCAGAACTTCCACAGACTATTACGAGATACGAAGCAGACAAACAAGCAGATGGAAGATCTGACGCATCAAAGTCTCCCGGCCTCAAGAGAGCAGCTGTTGGGCACAGGGGGCCGAGGCTTCTTAAGGAGGGGACCCAAAGGACAGGACAGCAGCCTGACCCTCTTCGTGAGAGGCTAAGGAATGACACATCTCACCCAACCGGTGCAAGGAGGTACCCAAAACCTATTAACGCTTGCCCCAAGTTTTGAATAAAATGCAGACTGAGTTGCAAAGGAGTAACGCAGCCTCCCTGGGTGGGGAGGGTTTCGTGTTATCTGGAAGGCATCAGAAAAGGGAGATGGGCAGTTCAGGGAACAGACACCCGAAGTCCTGGAAAAGGTACCCTGAAAATAATACCTGCAAGGCTGCGGTCAACAGAAATGATTTCAGTAAAAAAACCCACCAGAGTGCTGAGATTTGGTGGGAATCAAAAAAGGTTATTTATGTATGCCAAACCAACTACCTTGGTTTTCAAACAGCTTAGTTCTCAAACATTTTGGCTCCCGAACGCCGCAAACCTGGAAGTGACTGTTCTGGTTTGTGAACTATTTTTGGAAGCCGAACATCCGGCAGGGCTTCCACGGCTTCCAATTGGCTGCAGGAGTTTCCGAACATTTTGGAAGTCAAACGGACTTTCAATTAATTCTTAAGGAAATCAGCCCTGAGTGCTCACTAGAAGGACAGATCCTGAAGCTGAGGCTCCAGTACTTTGGCCACCTCATGGGAAGAGAAGACTCCCTGGAAAAGACCCTGATGTTGGGAAAGATGGAGGGCACAAGGAGAAGGGGACGATAGAGGATGAGATGGTTGGACAGTGTTCTCGAAGCTACCAGCATGAGTTTGACCAAACTGCGGGAGGCAGTGGAAGACAGAAGTGCCTGGTGTGCTCTGGTCCATGGGGTCACGAAGAGTCGGACACAACTAAACGACTAAACAACATATATAAAAAAAGCAATTTGGTGGGAATTGTATGGTCCTCCAGACTCCCAACAGCCCTAGCTAGCATGGTCTGGGAGAATAGGGCCTGGAGCCCAACAGGAGCTTGGGGCGGGGGGAGGTTCTTGTCACCAGTTCCCCATTCCTGCTGCCGAACCCAAGCACCACACCCAGTTTCCACCTTCATGTCAGCACAAGCTTCAGGATCCCACAGCTGCAAGGCTCCCTGAAAGCAGAACTGATTCCGATGCACCTTCTCAAAACGCTTCAGAAGTCGGTAGGCTAAAGCTGACCAAAAATCCAGAGGTAGCATGATCATCAGTTTACGATGGGATGGAAGGTTCACAGGCTATGAAGGACTTGCTCACAAATTTATTGACAGCTGCACAAATTATGATAGCTAGGAAGGGGCAAGCAGAATATAACAGGGAAGAATGGTATAAAGAGGTGGGGGATATAGCTATTAATGATAAATTAACATGTGCCATTAAGGTAAGACGGGGGAATATGCAGGAGAAATTATTTTGAGGAGGTATTGAGGGCGTTTGTAGAATTTGTACCATTAAAATGGAAAGGGGTCAAACTATCGCAAGAGGTGTTGAAATTTTGGGAGGTTGGTGACAATTGAATGGTCTCGAGGGTGGAGCGCACCTTTTTATTCTCATTTATGATTATTACTTTGTCAAAATAAAATGAAAAAAAAAGAAGATTGTCAGTCGTTTAGTCCCGACACACATTTCCAGCTGTTGTTCTTATTATTTATTAAAATTGTATACCGCCCTATACCTGCTGGCCTCAGGGTGGTGCACAAGATCAAAAGGTAAAGGTAAAGGGACCCCTGACCATTAGGTCCAGTCGTGGCTGACTGGGGTTGCGGCGCTCATCTCGCTTTATTGGCCGAGGGAGCCGGCATACAGCTTCCGGGTCATGTGGCCAGCATGACTAAGCCACTTCTGGCAAACCAGAGCAGCGCACAGAAACGCCGTTTACCTTCCCACCGGAGTGGTACCTATTTATCTACTTGCACTTTGACATGCTTTCGAACTGCTAGGTTGGCAGGAGCTGGGACTGAACAACAGGAGCTCACCGTGTCGCGGGGATTCGAACCGCCAACCTTCTGATTGGCAAGTCCTAGGCTCTGTGGTTTAACCCACAGCGCCACCCGCATCCCTTAGCAAAACACAAAATGCACAGCTGTTAGGGATGTTAAGAGACTTAGTGGCCTAAACACAGCATAAGAATGCGCTCAGGGAAAAGCGACGCATGGCAGCCCTCCGATAAAAGATGCTACGTGTTGAATTTCAAGAACCGAACTGATCTGTTCTGGGTCCCATCTACGTGGCATTTTCCTCTCTGCATTCTCCCCTGGCCTCCCACTGTGGAGCAATACACCCACTTCAGGATTACAGATCCCAAGGACGTGTTTAATGCCAGCATCAAGCTGCCGTAGCAAGTTCTCTCGAGGTCACAAACTAGAGAAGCCAGCGGGAGAGGCCTGCCTTCTGTGGTTTGTTAAGAAAAGAAGATGGGGGGGGGCACTTGCTTTCTGTGATTTCATGTAGTCCAGTCAACCAGATGGGCTGAACAGAGTCTAGATTGAATCCCACGTTTGTTTTGCAGATTGTATGTGTGAATGAGTGCTCAAGTGTCCAGGAGGGAAGGGCAGGGCACACAGCTCTTGATCTGCTCGCCTCTCCTTAACTATATTTTCTTTTTGTAGGAGTGCAATTATCCAGAGTGTGGGGTCAGGTGGGATTACTATGAGGAATTATAAAATACGCATCAAGCCATTATGTCCACGATGAATGCATTGTGTTGACTGGGTTTAATTCATTGACAATCATTTCTGACCAAATCCTACAACCCTCTGCATATCTGGCCATTTCCTCTACTGCCCATTTCTCTTGCTTGAAAAGCCACGTACACACTTAGACAGGCAGGTGTCCTGGGTCATCAAAGACAGTGGGCAGTTTCTTTGCTGTAGTTTTTCTGATATGTTAATCTTAGGATGTGGGACACGGGTGGCGCTGTGGGTAAAACCTCAGCGCCTAGGACTTGCCGATCGCATGGTTGGCGGTTCAAATCCCTGCGGCGGGGTGAGCTCCCGTCGTTCGGTCCCAGCTCCTGCCCACCTAGCAGTTCGAAAGCACTCTTAAGTGCAAGTAGATAAATAGGGACCGCTTTATAGCGGGAAGGTAAACGGCGTTTCCGTGCGCTGCGCTGGTGCTGGCTCGCCAGCTGCAGCTTCGTCACGCTGGCCACGTGACCCGGAAGTGTCTTTGGATGGCACCGGCTCACGGCCTCTAGAGCGAGATGAGCACGCAACCCCAGAGTCGGACACGACTGGCCCGTACGGGCAGGGGACCTTTACCTTTAATCTTAGGATGTTAATCTTAGGGCTAGGAAACAGGTTTCACATAAAGGTGATAATGATCGCTGTCCTCCTGACCATCCTTCTTATCATATGTATTGATTGTTTTTGACCTCTGGGGTTGCTGAATGCACTCCTTTGTAGTTTTCATTCATTTACCCCCAAAGTATGCATGCTTAACTAGTGTTTGTAGTTTAACTTTGTCCCCACGTGGGGTTTGTTGAAATGCTCAGAAGAAATCTGATTGGTTCTTACGAACACTCTGTAAAAGTTATTTTGTGAATAAAATGACCTGGGCCGTTTTATTCGCAAAAGAGATTATTATACGCACCCTTCCCAGAGTCTTGCTGGTTCAAGCCTCTGTGTGTATTCTTATTAACCAGAGTTCAATCCTTCCTTTACTTTGAGAACGCCTCACTTTTCTTTGGTGATCACTCATGGCCGAGTAAGATTGTCTTCCGTGATCACGGTCTTAACAGGGAGTCTTTAAGTGACTGTGGAAGCCAATTCTGGACCCTCCTGGCCTTCCCACAAAGAAAATATGTGAATCTTATTTTGAGCACAGCCTCTTGAATGGTTTTTGATTTTTAAAATAAATTTTATTTTTGCATTTTCTATTTTGCATAAACAAATGAGTTAAACACAGAAACATATAAGCTCTTTTTATCCCCCCCCAATTGTGGATCTTAACATAACAATTTTCCCCTCTGCACCTCTAGCATAACTCTATTTCTTATAAATCCTTTGTTAATCCATAGTTCAATTCTTTACTACACGTTTTCTGTCAATCCTACCAACGTATGTAACTGTTTACAACAGCTTTTCAAATGAATTATAAACTTTCCCCATTCTTTATTAAAGACCTCCTCTTCTTGGTTTCTAATTTTTCCTTGTAAGCTTTGCCATCTCAGCATAGTTCATAAATTTTGTCTTGCCACTCTTCTTTGTACCATCTTTCCATTTCTGGGCTAAGAGAGTCCATGCAGCCGTGGTTGCGTACGTAAATAGTTTCGTCTTGAATGGTTTTTGGAACAAGTTTCAGAAGGAGAACATCTTGCAGGACTTGCTTGCTTGCAACTTGAAACTAGATAGCTAATACTATCTGCTTCACTTTTGCACTGCCCAGGAATTTATTTTCTATAATTAGAATTAAATTGAAGGCTCCACATAGTACTTATTTTAGCAGATCATCCAGCAATGCCCTCACAACCATGAGCCTTCTGTAATTTTAACTCTCAAGCAAGCCTGGGTGATGATCACAGCCTGGTTTTATTGCTTCCCAACGAGCAGCTAGGTAGCTAATTGGTGACAGCCTCTCCGTTGCCCCAATGTCAGCATCAGTTCCTGTGGGTTTTAATTCATGATTCCTTCTCCCACTTTAAAAAATACTGCTACTCAGCTATCAAAAAATAAAATGGAAAAAGAAACCAGGAATTAAAGGCCCCCATGTCCCTGCAGAAAGAGATAGTGGAATTCAAGAGATATTAAAGGACAAATTAATGAGCTATTCACCAACAACTTCCTACCCATACTGATGAGGAAGAAGAAGAAGAGGAAAAGAGAGGAATGCTTCATTAATGTCACAGGAGCTCTGGAAAGTTTCGAGAGCATTTTGCCAATCCACATGGGACCCAGCTGGTTCTGAAACTGCATTTTACGGGAAACTCACCAACCCCAATCAGGAAAGAAATGGTCTGGATGCTGTGTAAGGAATGACGAGAGAACAGACAATGTGATGGGCCCAGACTTACAAGGCTACAACAAGGTTTCCCATACTTGGGTCTCTAGCTGCTTTTGGACTACAACTCCCATCATCCCTAGCTAGCAGGACCAGTGATCAGGGATGATGGGAACTGTAGTCCAAAACAGCTGGAGATCCAAATTTGGGAAACACTGGGGTGGAAGAACAGAAGGACGCAATTGAGCCGATACAAAATGCCAAGGGGGACAAAGGTATCAACCGGCAATGTATTTGAATCATTCTTCCGCACAAATCCTGCCCTGAAGCCCAGAGGCACCAAGCACTACCTTCTGGGCCATTGCTTGCAGCCATCAAACAGGTCGCTTGTCCAAGGAAAGGAAACTTTTGCTCCGAAGATGAGCCGCAGCAGGATAGCTCAGGCCTGCGTTGCTTTCTTGGCCTGGTCTTGAGTGCCCTCCTTAGGCTTCCTCCGCCGTTTCTCGCGGAGAAGCTGGCGGAAGTGCAGGCGCTTTGCGTTGAGGCCGTAGGCCTGGAGTCGCTGGCGGCTGAACTCCAAGCGGCCCACCCGCACCCGCGCCACCCCCTTCCTGCTTCTCTTCTTCGGCCTCTGGACTCTGGGGAGGGCAGGAGAGGGGTCCTGTGGAGTGGCAGTCTCCACCCGGCTGCTTGTGGCTGGCGCTGGTTTCGGTCCGGGATCTCCCTTGGGAAGCAGGAGCCGTTCTTCCTCGCATTCAGTGCCGGACATCCGCAGCTCTTTAGAAGGCAGCTCCTGGCGCTTGGCCTTGTCCCTGCCCTTCTTTCCTTTCTTGCCTGGTGTTTTCTTTTCGCTTTCTGGCTCCTCCGCCCTGAAAGGGGAGCAAACGGATGAATGAAACAGGACGAAAACATTATGCAGATCTCGGAGGGCTACTGCTGCATTGCAGAGTGAAAGAGATGGCCTCAGGAGGGAGTGTAATCGTAGTGGCAAGAAATCTTTATGCTCATAAGTGGGAGGAGGAAAGAATACCTTCCAAGGAAGAACGGCTGACAAAAATCAAAGAATATGCAGAGTTGACCAAACTGAGCACCGATAAGAGACTCCTGCTTAGATCCTTGCTAGGAGGACAGGAAACCTTTCCTAGTTTACTTAAAACAGTGGTGTCCAAACGTTTTTCAAAGAGGGCCAGATTTGATGATGCGAAGGGCCGTGAGGGCCGATCAAAGTTGTTGGCCTTTTTTTAGGATTTTACCCCAGGAAATAAACTGCCACAGGGACCGGATTAAACCAACCGGTGGACGGGATTAGGCCCCCGAAACGGACTTTAGACATGCCTGACTTAAAAAGTAATTCTTTATACATGAAGTCCACAGTGGGGTTTGAAGTTTAAGGGAAAAAATAGTAGATTATATTAAGAAACCTGTTAAAGAGGCTGAAGCTTGACATGAGAGTACTTTAAAATGCAGTTACGAGAAATTATATTTATGAACTTTGAGGATGGACAAGCAGAAAGCCATTAGCATTGAAGGAGTATAATTACTGAGTGTTAAAATGCAATCTTGAATCTTGAAACCAAATAAAATAGCAATATAGATATAGAATAGAGCACATACTCTGACTGAAGGGATTTGAGAACTTGCTTCTTCTTCCAAGTATTCTGGCCTTTCTGCTCATAGGCCGTTTTGTCTCGCAGTTCCTCCTTCTCAGACCTGGATGGAGAATACACCTGTCAGGTGCCACATGCAAGATGCCCGCCTTGCCTGCCTTCCCACCCTGATGGGGGTGGGAGGGGAAGAGCAAGGAACAAAACCATCTCATCGTAGACAACGGCATGGCAGGTAGTGGATGCTGCCTTGTGCAGGTGCAGAACCCCCCAAAAACCAAGAGGTCTGCAAAGATTCCTCTTTGCTAGACACTGGTGCTGCGGTGGATTGCTCTGTGACTCAGAAGCCGACCCCTCCGCCCCATTCCCAAACTTGCAGGCCCCTTTGTTCATCGTCGCTTGCCAGAAAACCTTGAATTCTTCGAAAAAACTGAAGCACGAGTAGCAGCGACCAGTGCAACCAGAACTGGGCTAGATCCCAGGAGTCCTGGTCCCCAAGCCACACTGCACACAGCAGGATCCCCACTTTTATTCGGTTTCCAGTGTAGACAGACACCATATCCTTCCTGCGCCTCACCTGTACATACAGGTCTTCCGCAAAGAACACCAGCGGTTCAGCTCCTTGTCATCAGCTGCCAGGATCTAGGGACAAAGAATCATTCATTTCTTATTTTAATAATAATAATAATAATAATAATAATAATAATAATAATAATAATAATTTATTTATACCCCGCCCATCTGGCTGGGCTTCCTCAGCCACTCTGGGCGGCTTCCAACAAAATATTAAAATACAGTAATGCATCAAACATTAAAAGCTTCCCTAAATAGGGCTGCCTTCAGATGTCTTCTAAAAGTCTGGTAGCAGTTGCTCTCTTTGACATCTGGTGGTAGGGCGTTCCACAGGGCGGGTACCACTACCAAGAAGACCCTCTGCCTGGTTCCCTGTAACCTCACTTCTCGCAGGGAGGGAACCGCCAGAAGGCCCTCAGAGCTGGACCGCAGTGCCTGGGCTGGATGATGGGGGTGGAGAGGCTCCTTCAGATATACTGGACCGAGGCCGTTTAGGGCTTTAAAGGTCAGCACCAACACTTTGAATTGTGCTTGGAAACTTACTGGGAGCCAATGTAGGTCTTTCAAGACCGGTGTTATGTGGTCTTGGCGGCCGCTCCCAGTCACCAGTCTAGCTGCCACATTCTGGATTAGTTGTAGTTTCCAGATCACCTTCAAAGGCAGCCCCACATAGAGAACATTGCAGTAGTCCAAGCAAGAGATAACTACAGCATGCACCACTCTGGTGAGGCAGTCCGCATGTTACACCAATTGGCACCTGATCCTCCAGAAGCATGCACCCTGGCCTTTGTTTATTAAATATGTGTGCCTCCCTTCACCCGGAAATCACAGAGCAGTTCATGACGCAAAAATAAAAAATGAGAACACAAAATGCGGAACGGAACAAAACAAAACCAGTAACAAGCCCGCCTCCCACAAACACATTGAAAAGGCCGCAGAATGGCAAATCAGCCAAGGCCTGGTGGAAGGGGAATGTTTTCGCCTGGTGCCTAAATATATGTAATGAGCCTCCCTGGGGAAAGCATTCCACAAACAGGGAGCCACTGCAGAAAAGGCCTGTTCACATGTTGCCACCCTCCAGAGGCGGCACGTGAAAAAGGGCTTCAGAAGATGATTTCAGGCTCTGGGTAGGCGCATATGGAAAGAGGCAGTTCTTGAGGTATTGCAGTCCTGAGCCGTTTAAGGCTTTATAGGTCAAAAGCAGCACTTTGAATTGGGCCCGCAAACTAACTGGCAGCCAGTGCAGTCAGGCCAGGTTTTGTATAGTATGCTCAAACACTCTTGAGCAGGGGTAGGCAACCTAAGGCCCGTGAGCCGGATGCGGCCCAATCACCTTCTCAATCCGGCCTGCAGACAGTCTGGGAATCAGCGTGTTTTTACATGAGTAGAATGTGTCCTTTTATTTAAAATGTACCCCTGGGTTATTTGTGGGGCCTGCCTGGTGTTTTTACATGAGCAGAATGTGGGCTTTTATTTAAAATGCATCTCTGGGTTATTTGTGGGGCATAGGAATTCGTTCATTTTTTTCTTCAAAATATAGTCCGGCCCACCACATGGTCTGAGGGACGGTGGACCGGCCCTCGGCTGAAAAAGGCTGCTGACCCCATGGTCTTGAGCAACCTGGCTGCTGCATTCTATACCAGCTGAAGTTTCTGAATCGCCTTCAGAGGCAGCCCCATGTAGAACGTATTGCAAAAATCTAGCCTGGAGGTTACGTGAGCTTAGATGACAGATGTTAGGCTATCCCTGTCCAAACAGGGGGATGTGTGGGCCACCTGCCGAAGCAGACAGAAGGCACTCTGTGCCACTGAAGCTACCTGAGTCTCAAGCAATGGGTCCAGAAGTACCCCCAAGCTACATACCAGCTCCTTCAAAAGGAATGTAACCCCATCAAGAGCAGATCATCTTCCATCCATCCAGTCCGGGGAACCCACAAACAGTGCCTCAATCTTCTCTGGATTGAGCTTCAGTTTGTTGGATCTCATCTAGTATACAGCGGTACCTCGGGTTAAGTACTTAATTCGTCCCGGAGGTCCGTTCTTAACCTGAAACTGTTCTTAACCTGAAGCACCACTTTAGCTAATGGGGCCTCCTGCTGCTGCCGTGCCGCTGGAGCACGATTTCTGTTCTCATCCTGAAGTAAAGTTCTTAACCTGAAGCACTATTTCTGGGTTAGCGGAGTCTGTAACCTGAAGCGTATGTAACCCGAGGTACCAATGTATTACCAAAACAGACAACGGTCCTCCCCACCCCAGCGGGAGAAAAGAAATCCGCCTCCGTCTCGGCCAAAGGGTAAAGTTACCTACCTCCTCGGTCGAGAGGCCATAGCTGCAGGGGACCACGGTTCGGTACTTGAAACGGCAAGGCAGGTCCCCTATCAGGTCTTCATAGTCCAGGCGGTAGAATTCATCTAGGTACTGCTCAAAGGTCTTTGTCTCTGCAAAGAGAAAGAGAGAGTGTTTTAAATAATCTTTGTAAAAAACAAAACAAAAACCAGAAGCTTTTGTTTGGGGAATTATAGGGACAGAACTTCCTAAATTGTATAGAAACTTATTTATGCATATTTTCCCCCAATGTAAAAAAATTACAATGTATTTAAGAGAACACTGTAAACAATTAAAAACTTTGGCAGGATTGCAGTAATGCTTGTAATGTACGAAAAACTATGGTAAAAAATGGATAATTTCTTTAAAAAAATTAGAGAATATAAGGGAAGCAGTTGAAAAAAAGATTGATAATTGTAACCATGGAAGGGCAGAGGGGAGTCGAAGGATTCAGAGAGGCTTAAATGATGATGTGGATGTTTAATGTTTGAATTTAAATTTGTTAAGTAAAATATAATAAAAATATTTTTAAAAATAAAATAAAAAGAAACTTATTTATGTATGTTACTACAGCAGCAGGAATGTTACCCGCCCCAAAATGGAAAGAAGCAGAAGTCCCAGCAAAGGAAGAATGGACACAAAAACTTATGGAATATGCAGAAATGGCGAAACTTACCGGAATAATAAGAAATCAAGATAGCAAACTTCTTATAAAAGAATGGAAATGGTTTGTTGAATATTTACAGATAAATTTTAAATAGATAAGAACATTGGCAGGGTTATTGTAACAACCTGCAGTTTTATAAGAGTATTTAGATAAATAACTGAGCAAATTAAGGTGAATTTGGATATGCAGAAGATATTAAAAATAAATTTAAGGAACCAAAGGAAGTCAAATTTTGAAACGTTAAAATGACTGTGAAATTAATGAAATGTATAAACCTGAGAAGCATAAATAATTTTTTTAAAAGAGAGAGAGGGAGAGAGAGAAAGAAGTTTGGCTGGGCAAGGAGATTTTCACTAAACGTGGAAGCTGAAAAATGCCCAGAAGCGTTCACTCTCTCACTGAAGCCTCCATCACCCAAAGAGAGCAAGAGAGAGTCCCCTTCTCTCTGAGTTCCAACAATTCTCAAATGCAATTGACACCGCCTGGCCTGGGAGAAGTTCTATGGGCAAAAGACGCCATGCAAATAAGGCTTGCTCATCTTACCCGCTCTGGGATCCCACAGCTAATTCTCCCCTGGTCTCCTCGCTGGCCCAAATAGGACTAATTTAGCCAGCTAGCCCTGGTGATCATCTAATGTTTATTGGATGGATTTTCCCCCTAAACTGATTTTTGAATTCTGAATTTATTGTTATTCACATTTTATACTGTATTTTATGCTGGTTTTTGTTGCATCAATTAAGTGTTTTAAATTTGTTGTTAGCCGCCCTGAGCCCGGTTTTCTGAACAGGGAAGAGCGGGTGTGGCGATCACACACAGGGCCCCCGGACATTTGACGGTCTATTGACCCTGTGCCGCCACTGCGATTTCTTTTTCCGCTGCCACCACCCCGTATCTCACGGGGACACACGGAGTCCAGTCACTTGTTAACATAAACAAATAATCAAGTTTATTTTTAAATGCAGGAACAAGCTTATGGTTTCAGTTAGTTTTTCTTGGCAGTATCTTATTCTTAGTTCCTAACAACTCCAAACTGATTGTCCCCAACTATCTATCTGACTCCACCTAACAATTCCTCTCACTCTCTCGGAATACAACTCTACCAACCCAAACCTAATCCTCCCTCTTCCTTCTTCAACTCCCCAAACCTCAACTGACTTTCAAAACCTCCCACTCCAACTTTTACTCCCCCCTTGCATTCTCACTGGCCAATCACATCACACCCATTTTAACCCTTTCCTTATGACCCATCCTAGGAGGCAAACACCACATCGGGTTATAAATAAATAAATTATTATTATTATTATTATTATTATTATTATTATTATTATTATTAT
>JAXCMG010000049.1:82524-195072 GCA_034642415.1 Podarcis siculus | reverse complement strand
TATTATTATTATTATTATTATTATTATTATTATTATTATTATTATTACCATCCTTACCAGGGTCAAAGGGTTTTTTCTCCCGACTGACAGCCTCTGCAAAATGCGACTTGCGTTTCTTCTTGCCCAGAAGTGGAACCTCCAGCCTCCGTTGCTTTCTGGAGGGGCCTGGCTCCTGGGTGGGGTCGTAATCGGCATCCATCTGAAGAGGTGGTTTGTGGAGGGGAGCAGGGAGGAGAAAAGCAAGGGTCACTTCACGCGGGCATCGCAAACCCCGGGAGGAGAGCAGAGCCAGCCTCCCTTCTCCCCTGGTGCCAAAAGTCACTCAGGGAAAACAAGACTAGAACCCAACCAGACATAGAGCAACAAGCTGCTGCTTAGCGCTCACCAGCCCCCGACCCCATAAAATAACCTCTCAAAGGAGCTGTTGATGGCATTTTTCCATTGTGCTGTTGAGTGTGTATTAACTTATGGTCTGTGTGTGTGGTTTGGGAGCTACACGGTCAGGGGAAAAACAATGCTGTCCAGGGTTGTAAAGACTGCGGAGAGAATAATTGGGTGCACTCTTCCCACCTTAGATCAAATCTATGCTTCCAGGTGCCATAAGAAAGCTGCAGAGATAGCGCAGGATAGTACGCACCCCAGAAATTATCTCTTTCAGCTTTTGCCTTCTGGAAGAAGGTACAGGGTTATAAAGACTAGGACTAGCCACCTGAGGAACAGTTTCTATTCAAATGCGATTTTGGTTTTAAATGCAGTGTAAGGTAGTCTCTATGGGAGTACAGTGGTACCTCAGGTTAAGTACTTAATTCGTTCCGGAGGTCCGTTCTTAACCTGAAACTGTTCTTAACCTGAAGCACCACTTTAGCTAATGGGGCCTCCTGCTGCTGCCACACCGCTGGAGCACGATTTCTGTTCTCATCCTGAAGCAAAGTTCTTAACCTGTTCTCATCCTGAAGCAAAGTACTATTTCTGGGTTAGCGGAGTCTGTAACCTGAAGCTTATGTAACCTGAGGTACCACTGTATATTGTATTTAATTATGGGGTATCAGAGCTTTTAGGGGGCTAACCAGGCTGGGATAGCAGGCTTGTTGGTTTCTGAATGTCTGATGTAGATTTTCAATTTCGTTGTTCTGTATGGGACAACGACAATAAAGATTATTGTATCGTATTGTATCGTATTTGTGCGGGCATCTCTCCTGTTGCCCACTTCAGCATACAGAATGCCAACCGCAACCCTATGGTTGTGCAAGGCTCCTAGGAAATCCAGATTTCACCGCTCTTCATTAATTATGTTCCTGGTCCTCAGGGAGGAAAGCCTGGGTGCGACAGCTGCATGCAAAAATGCATCAAATCCTGCCATCATCTCACGAAAGATGTTGCCCAAAGTCTGCCCCCTTTCCCCACCTCTATACATTAGGTTATTAGATGCCACCGTTTTTGCTAAGTGTCCTCAAATCTGCAGGGAGCCATCTGGTCACAGTGGCCAGAGACTGCGGCTTGCCCTCATCTATTTGCCCATCCCTTCACGGGCACCATCTTCTGCCAATCCATGGCTGCAGTGCACGAACGGGCGCGAGCACAATTCAAAGTGTTTCTGAGCGCAATTCAAAGTGTTGGTGCTGACCTTTAAAGCCCTAAATAGCTCAGCCCAGTATAATAATAATATTAATATTAATAATAATTTTTTATTTATATCCCGCCCTTCCCGGTTCAGGAAACCGGGCTCAGGGCAGCTAACAACAAATTTAAAACACTTAATTGATGCTACGGAAAAACCCACAGCATAAATACGGTATAAAGCGTAAATAACAATAAAATCAAAAATCAATTTAGGGGGGAAATCCATTCAATAAACAGTAGATGATCACCAGGGCTAGCTGGCTAAATTAGTCCCACTTGGGCCGGCGGCGAGGAGACCAGGGGAGAACCAGCTGTGGGATCCCAAGAGCGGGCAATCTTCACAAAAGGGGGAAGGTGAGGGAAGGAAGGGGAACAAAAGATCAGGCCAGGTTCAAATTGAAAGCCAGGCAGAATAGTTCTGTCTTACAGGCCCTGCGGAAGGAAGTCAAATCGTGGTCACATGGGACAGAGCATTCCACCAGGTCGGAGCCATCACTGATTATGCCCCTGGTGGAGGATAATCTAACTTCCTTAGGGCCTGGGACCTCTAAACTATGATTATTCATGGACATTAAGGTCCTATGCGGGGCATACCAGGAGAGGTGGTTCCGTAAGTATACCTGAAGGAGCATGTCCACCCCCATCATTCAGCCCAGACACTGAGGTCCAGTTCTGAGGGCCTTCTGGCGGTTCCCTCCCTGCGAGAAGTGAGGTTACCGGGAACCAGGCAGAGGGCCTTCTCGGTGGTGGCGCCCACCCTGTGGAACGCCCTCCTATCAGATGTCAAGGAAATAAACAACTATCTGACTTTTAGAAGACATCTGAAGGCAGCCCTGTTTAGCGAAGTTTTAAATGTTTGATGTTTTATTTCTTTATTATTATTATTATTAGTATTATTATTGAGAGCCGCACCACCTCAGCAACCAGAGCTGGGCCCCCTGGTTAAGAATGCAAGCCAGACATACCACAAAGTCAGGATCCTCGCAGTGGGGGTGGTATTCTTCATCCTCCTGCAGCCCTAGGTCACCTTCTGCTTCAGTTCCATCCCCTCCTGTCCACTTGTCCCAATTCCACTCATCTGCATTCGGGATGAAGACGAAAAAGACATTTTTGCTTTCTAACCTAATGATTCCTTTGGTCCCATTGCTTTCTGAACCTCACCCAGGAGTCGGCCTGCAGTAATGCCCAAGAATCCCTCAACCGAAGTTGGACTGGATAAAGAAATAGTGTCCTCTGTTAAGGCATCTGAAGGCATGAAATGAGCTTCACGTGCTGGAGATGTAATGAGGTTGAGGGTACGTTTTATCATATGTGGTGGACTTGTAAAAGGGTAAAAGAGTATTGGGAAATGATATATAATGAATTGAAAAAATGTTTAAAAGTACTTTTCCAAAAAAACCAAAAAACCAGAGTCCTTTTGGTTGGGGATAATTCAATTCCCAGGTGTCAAAATAGACTATTTATGTATGCTACGACTGCAGCTCATGTTTTGTCAGCCCAAAAATAGAAAACGGCAAGGTCCCAACCAAAGAAGAACGGCAATTTAAACTGATGGAATACATGCAGCTTGCAGACTTAACATATAGAATAAGAGAACAAAAATAATGTAGACTGGCAAATGTTTACTGAATATATGGGTGAAAATTGTGTTCATTTAAGAATGCTGGTAGCATTAAGATAAATTCAACAGTGAAAATAAGTTCTGATGGATGTAACAATGGATTACTGAATGGTTTGGTTTATGTAAAATATGCAGGGATGGATGGTATGCAAAATGAACCATGGAAAGAGAAGAAGGGAAGTCATTAAGGTTGTTTAAATGAATATTTTGAAATGTAAATAAGAACATTCAATAAAAATTATATATAAATAAGAAAAAGAAACAAGCGTCATGCAAGAATACACCAAATGACTCCTGAGGATCTCTAAAGCACAGCAGTCATTTTAACATTCCTGGCAGATTCCAGATTACGTGGGCAGCTTCTGCAAAATATTCCCGGCTTGCTTGCCTTCCTCTTTTCATGTCCCCAACTCATGTTCTCTTCAGCAAAAATTCTCCCAGCCAAAAACATCTCCCGGTTCTGCAACAGATCTTCCATGTGCCAAAATGAAGACTAGCAAGAACCTTGCTGGATCAAGCCAAAGTAGATCCAGTTTCATGCAATATTCCACAAACACATCATTAAAAGCCACCTGACCAGGTGCCCGTCTAAAGCAGCCTTTCCCAACCTGGTGCCCTCCAGATGGTTTGGACAAACAGATCCCGCCATCCTCACCCAGAACAGCACCAGGTCGAGGGGGGACTGCTCTAGAATTGGGGATCCCAATGCGGACCTCACAAGCAAATTTGTTTTCAGACAGAGGGCAAGCTGCCCGTGTGCCAGGGCATCTTCTCGACATACCGTCAATTCCTTCCTCCGCCTCAAATTGCGGTTTCTCTTCCTCACCAACTCCGTAATACTCGTCCCCAAATAATTTCTGTAGGAAACAGAGAATGATGATGATGACGATGATAATAATAATAATAAATTTTATTTATACCCCGCCCTCCCCAGCCAAGACTGGGCTCAGGGCAGCTAACACCAGGTATAAAAACAATTGATTGAAATACAACTTAAAAACAAGATCAAAATACAACATTAAAATGCAGCCTCATTTCAGTAGAAACTCAAATCAAAAACTTTTTGGGGGATGAAAATGTCAAGTCTTCAACAAGGCCAACTATCCAGACTGGTCCTACGTGGGCCAGGGAAAAAAAAGCCAGGGAAGTTCCCAAATAGGAGTTTCATCAGGAGAAAGGAAAAAGGAAAGAGGGGGAGGGGATCAAGTTGATTCCAAGCCAAAGGCCAGGCGGAACAACTCTGTCTTACAGGCCCTGTGGAAAGAAATCAGATCCTGCAGGGCCCTGGTCTCATGAGGCAGAGCGTTCCACCAGGCTGGAGCCAGTGTTGAAAAGGCCCTGCCTCTGGCTGAGGCTAATCTGACTTCCTTAGGGCCCGGGACCACTAGGGTGTTGCTATTTATGGACCTTAAGGTCCTCCGTGGGGCATACCAGGAGAAGGGTTACACTAGACAGACCTCAGGGTCCCTTAAAACTCTACAATTCAATTCAAGCGTTGGCTACTGCCTAAAGCAGTAATGGCCAAACTTGGCCCTCCAGGTGTTTTGGGACTACAACTCCCATCATCCCTGGCTAACAGGACTAGTGGACAGGGATGATGGGAATTGTAGTCCCCAAACAGCTGGAAGCTCCTGCAGCCAATCAGAAGCTGAGCTTTGGCTTCCGAATGTTTTGGAAGTCGAATGGGCTTCTGGAACGGATTCTGTTCCGACTTCCAAGCTACAACTGCATAGAATATAAATACGCAGTTGTAAATGTTGACAATAGGGCCCATGAAGGGGATGAGGGGGAAGTCTTGAGATTCAGAGTAATCTTTACTTATGGATATGCATTTGGAATGTTATATATTTATAAAATCAAATAAAAATGATTTCTAAAAAAAGAAGAAAAGTTGACTAATGCCTAGAAGGCAAAAGCACTGCCCAGGTTCAAACCAATTCACTGAGACGTTTTCAAACGACAAGCCAAATCTATTTCCCTCAATTTCTCGTTGTGCCAGGAGAGCGGGGTTCAGCTGACTCACCCTTAACACGGCCCTACCATTCTGGAGAGGGGCTGGGCGGTGTCTTCTGGCTGCCAGCCAGAACCCTCGGCATTGGTATACAACATGCACCCACCTCCATCAGCTGGTCGTGTTGGGTGGGATCAAAGTCCCCTTCGAGGTCCATTTCCTGGAAGGTGCTGGTTGCACTGCCGGTGATCTCACGCAGCTTCCCCAGCCGTTCCAGGATCTCCCGGCGCTTCAGGTTCTTCAGCTGCTTCAGCTCCTCCTGTTTTTGAGCCTTCTCCTTTTAGGGTGAAGAAAAGCAGTTTTACAGGAGAAGGCCGTTATTTGGTGCATCCGGCACCCAGATCTATGTCTGAAGAATGCTCTCCCCAGAGAAGTTCGCTTGGCGCCTTCATGCCTGAACCCGCCTACACTTCACTGTGAGTCCTGAGAGATCTGCTCCCTGCTTTGCAGGACTTTTCCCACCTGACCTGGGAGGGCGGGGTCTGGACTGACTCCAGCTACAAAAGCTGAGGTTGCTGAAGAGACCAGAGATCATCTTGGCTGTCTGAGTTCAGACCCATGTCATTGAGCCTGAGCTTCCATTGCTGTCACCCACCATGAACCACCATTGGCAGGAATGGCAGCAGCAGATATGCTTTATGTTTATATTTTATTTCCTTGCTAATTATGCTGTTTTAAATGTGCATTTTATACTGGACTTCCTTTAGTAATGTTTTATTTTGAAATGTTTCAGATAATTTTTGGGGTTAACTTTGCGGCATTAAATGTGTGTTTACCTTCTTTGCAATATTTTATTCTGAAATCTTTAACATTTTAGTTTCCCGTTATTTATGTTGCTTGGAATGTGTAATTTATATATGTGACTTTCTTCACTAATGTTTTATTCTGGATTACTTTTTTCATGTTTTATTGTAGATTTGTAAACTGCTTTGAGCTTTTTTCTGAAAAATGTAAAGTGTACAGAAATGAAATGATACACCTTTAGGCACCACGCAAAAACAATCCGTTTTAACCAGGCCTTTGGTTGATTTGATTTGACACCCTATACCAGGGGTCAGCAACCTTTTTCAGCAGTGGGCTGGTCCACCATCCCTCAGACCATGTGGTGGGCCGGACTATATTTTGGGGGGGGGGGGGAAATGAACGAATTCCTATGCCCCAGAAATAAACAGAGATGCATTTTAAATAAAAACACACATTCTACTCAGGTAAAAACACCAGGCAGGCCCCACAAATAACCCAGAGATGCATTTTAAATAAATGGACACATTCTACTCATGTAAAAACATGCTGATTCCCAGACTGTCCGCAGGCCGGATTGAGAAAGTGATAGGGCCGCATCCGGCCCCTGGACCTTAGGTTGCCTACCCCTGCCCTATTAAAATATGGGGTTTTTTGGGACGTGTTATTGGGCTGTTGTTTTCATTTTGATTATTTATTTTGTGGTTTTATATTTTGATTTTGTTCTGTGAACCACCCTGAGACCTCCGGGTATAGGGCAGTATATAAATTCAAATAATAATAATAATAATAATAATAATAATAATAATAATAATAACAGGCAAAAGTTTCAGCCCTCCTAGGCAGCCCAATAAAGATGAACATTATCCGCTCGTATCTGTGCAGAACTCACTTTCTTCTTGCGCTCCTGAGTCTCCTGGCGTTTCTCTTTACGGCGTTCGTCCTTCCGGCGCACCGAGGTTGCAATGTTGCGGGGATATGTTTTCATCTGGCGGTACAGGTATCAGAGAAGAGAAAAGAACTCTTCAGCCTTACGTTCTTCAGATGAGCAGAGATCCCAGCAGCACCCCCTTTCATCACCCCAGTCTCCTCACAGAGAGAGGACGTCCCTCTTGTCACTCATAACATAATGGCGCCCAGGACACCGAGAAGAAAGCCTAACTTCCCAGGCCTGTGCAGGCAGAGAACATTTCCCCTCACCAACTGGGCCTCAGGCTCTTCGAAGCGGAAGTTGTACTTGCGCTCAAAATCCTCTTGCTTCTTTAAGAACAGCTCGCCCTCATCCGACGAATCCGATATAGCCAGCTGCGCTCCGGGGAGCCTGTGGAGAAGGCAGTACATGAGCAGACAGAGGGAATATAGCGCAAGGACAGTGTTATAATAAATAACTGCTACTTTATCCCTTATGGGGTACCCAAGAGCCCATATAGAGTCCTTAGGTAGGTTCTCTATTGGTAGGAGAAAATAACAGAGGCCAACCAGAGAATATTGAGAAGCAAAGCAGCTAGTAAGCATGATCTTTCCTGGTATTGCTGGTGAAAATCAGAAACTTTAAGAGGAAAGAACTCAGTGCAAATAACAGCCCATGGACCCATGAACACCTCACTCTGGACCATGTGAGCATGGATGAATTATTTTTTAAAAAATAAAATTTATTTCTACCAATAAAGATGGGAAGAATAAGGTTATCCTGGTGTCACTATAGAAGGCATGCCCAGAGATTATCAATCTCCATTAAGTGACATTGTGTTAGATCTTGCCCATGAAGGTGTACTATTAGTGAATGGGGGAAGAGGGTAGCTCAACAAATTAAATTTCCTTTCCATCTACCTTCACCTGGATTGGGGACAGGGGGAGACACACCAGGGAAAGTTATGCCCTATCCTTAAGGAACTCAAAAATCCATCCATTGGCACTCACCCATCCTCCTCCTCCTCCTCTTCCTCCCCTCCATCATCTGTCTCCTTGTAGCGCTTGTTCAAGATATAATCTCGCAGGAACCGCTCCCCCTCATCGAGTTGTGGGTCGTTCCAGTATTCTTTAAGGGGAGCCTGGGGAAACAGAGGAAACCCGAAATGAAGTCACCCGCCTCAAGACCCGAGCCATCAAACCCACACCCAAAGACGACTCCGGAAGACAGGGACAGTGCAGAAAACCCCCCAAAGGACCATTTCATCCTAACAGGGTGAGATATACGTTATATAGGTAGGGCTGCCTGTGAAGATGGTTCAAAAACTTCAGCTACTGCAGAATTCAGTTGCTCACCGGAGCAAGACGGTTTGAGCATACTATACCGATCCTGGTCCGACTGCACTGGCTATCAATTAGTTTCCGGGCCCAATTCAAAGTGCTGCTTTTGACCTATAAAGCCCTGAATGGCTCAGGACCGCAATACCTCAAGAACCGTCTCTTTCCATATGAGCCTACCCGGACCCTGAGATCATCTTCTGAGGCCCTCCTTCGTGTGCCTCCTCTTTGAGAGGTGTGGAGGGTGGCAACATGAGAACGGGGCCTTCTCTGCAGTTGCTCCCTGTCTGTGGAATGCTCTCCCCAGGGAAGTTCGCCTGGCACCTTCATTATACACCTTTAGGCGTCGGGCAGAAACGGTCCTTTTTAACCAGGCCTTTGGTTGACCTGATGGACATCCTGTACCCTTTTAAAATGTGGGTCTTTCTTGGGTGGGTGTTATTGGGTTATTGCTTTTATTTTTATTTTATATACTGTGATCTTTTCTGTGTACCGTCCTGAGACCTCCAGGTATAGGGCAGTATATAAATTCAATCAATCAATCAATCAATCAATCAATGGGGCAGACACATGCTTTCCTGGAGCAACATGGGGAAGTGCCTGCTTAGGTAGAAAAATGTTCTGCTAGCCTCAGACTAGCAGAAAACCACTCGAGATGCGGATTTAGCAGGACTCAGAAATTAACCGAGCCCAATCCTTTCTGTGTCAAGATGCTTGTTTCCATTCCGTTACTTTATTGAGGTGGCTGGAAATGTGAGTTAAACCACAGAGCCTAGGACTTGTCGATCAGAAGGTCGGCGTTTGGAATCCCTGTGAGCTCCCGTTGCTCAGTCCCTGCTCCTGCCAACCTAGCAGTTCAAAAGCACGTCAAGTGCAAGTAGATAAATAGGTACCGCTCCAGCGGGAAGGTAGACGGCATTTCCATGCGCTGCTCTGGTTTGCCAGAAGTGGCTTAGTCATGCTGGCCACATGACCCAGAAGCTGTACGCCGGCTCCCTCGGCCAATAAAGCGAGATGAGTGCCACAACCCCAGAGTCAGTCACGACTGGACCTAATGGTCAGGGGTCCCTTTACCTTTTAAGGAAACAGCAAATGGTCGGATCCCTTCTCCTAGCTAACTTGAGGCTCTCAAGACCAAGACCAGCACACTGAGCATCTTGGGAGAGGCACTGCAACCCCAATCATGCGTTTCTGGGAGTCGCAGCTGTTCCTGAAGCCTGTTGCAAAAATCTTGTCTAGGTCTGAGGGAAACAGTGCCTTAATTCATTAGGAAGAAGCCACGAACCAGACGGTGGTCATACAGAGCCAGATGGGGCTGCCCATCGTTGTGGCCCATTTTTCAGTGTCGTCCAAAGCGACGGGTCCCCAAGCCCATTGCATACCAGGTGGTATTTGACACCTACAAAAATCTGTAAAATGTATAAAACTAAATCCAACATATGCTGGAGGTGCAACCGATCAGAGGGAACGCTTATGCACATGTGGTGGCAATGTCAAAAAGTTAAGGGCTTCTGGGACTTGGTCTTTGAATAAATGAAGAATATCTTTAGATACAAATTTTTGGGGGGAAACAGAAGCCTTATTGCTGGGAATAACTGATACAGATATACCCAGAGAAGATAAGAATTAATTCTTGTATGCTGTGGTGGCAGCTAGAACCCTGATCGCAAAAAACTGGGAAAAAGAAAGAATTCCATCCAAACGAGAATGGCAAGATAAATTATTCAGTTACATTGAACTAGCCAGACTGACAGACACGATCAGGGGCCACAGCAACCAAAAACTTCAGAAAGACTAGGGAAAGAAGCAATGCCCGCATATTACTTCTTGGACTTGTTTTAATTAACTTCTGTAAACTGATGTACAGTTAGAATAAGGACAATAAAAATAGAAAGTAAGTTAAGAAGAAGATTAAAGAAAGCAGATTACCATGGTTGATATTAGACCCATGTAGAGGACGAAGGAAGTCAACAAAGAAAAGGGAGTCAAATTTAGGTTAATACATATCTTATTTTTGAGATATGTTCTTTGCTTTTCCCTTTTTGCTCTTTTTTCTATTTTTATTTTTACAATTATATATTATTTGTATTTGTTTGTAATATATTGTACATCTATGTGTTAAGTTTGTTCGTCAGCACATAAATAAAAATATATATATTAAAAATAATAATAATAATACATACCAGGTCCTGGAGCGCTTCTTCTGCTTGTGGCTTCTCCTGACCTTTTAACCAACTGATGTAGTCTGCCTCCTCATGCTCCTGAGAGAACAGAAGAGAAGGGAGAACCGAGGCAACAATGTCAGTCAGTCAGTTTTATTGCACATAGCCAAAGGCTGCTGCAATGTACACAGAATCATTCGACAATTAAAAGAAAACATACTGATCAATACAAAAGACTTAAAACATTTATATTATCAAAACATTACGTACACTAAACAGAGCTATGAAAGTAGCCCAATATACAAATCAAGACATTAAACAATAAAATTCATAAGCTAAAATCATCACATGGCCACTAATATATCAAAAAAAAACAATGTCAGTTAATACAGTGTGCAATTTATACTCGGAGTTTGGTGACAAAGATAGAGCATAGCCTGATGTAGATAGATAGAGTCAAATAAATTCATCTCCTTTACAGTTGATGGATACCTTGGCTATATAATTTGCTCTAATTTTCCTAGCAGCAGTTGCAAAGAGTGCTACACGCCAGGTCACATACTTATCTGTAACTGCGAGGAGATATAAAATCATGTCAAAGGGGTTCTGGCTAGGGAGGCAACAATGTCATGGATTATACACAGGGCTGCCTCTGAAAACTGTTCGGAAGATTCAGCCAGTACAGAATCTGGAGGCCGGGTTGCTCACTGGCTTGGGCAGAGAACACCGATCCTGGCCTGACTGCACTGGCTGCCAACTAGCTTCTGGTGCCAATTCAAAGTGCTGGTTCTGACCTATAAAGCCTTAAACAGCTCAGGACCCCAATACCTATAGGACCTTGACTAAAGGCAGCTACATTTATCTGAACATTAAAATTTCAAAGTTTAAAGGTAAAGGTACCCCTGACCGTTAGGTCCAGTCGAGGATGACTCTGGGGTTGCGGCGCTCATCTCGCTCTACAGGCCGAGGGAGCCGGCGTACAGCTTCCAGGTCATGTGGCCAGCATGACTAAGCCGCTTCTGGCGAATCAGAGCAGCGCACAGAAACACCGTTTACCTTCCTGCCAGAGCGGTACCTATTTATCTACTTGCACTTTGACGTGCTTTCGAACTGCTAGGTTGGCAGGAACTGGGACAGAGCAACGGGAGCTCACCCCGTTGCGGGGATTCAAACCACCGACCTTCTGATCGACAAGCCCTAGGCTCAGTGGTTTACACCACAGCGCCACCCGCGTCCCTATTTCAAAGTTTAGTGGCTATTAAAATATGTATACCCATCGTTCAGCCCCTCACCTCCTGCTCCCATTAAGAAAGATGTCTTCACCAGGGCCAGCAAAAGCCAGGTATCACCAGGGTCACCTTACAGCATGGCTGCTGATGCTCAAGCTTGAATTTTGGAGCATCGCTAGGAAAGCAACTTCTACTGCTATAGGACGGTGAAGGAATCGCCACCCTTAGCCTTTCAATTTGAGGCATCTCTTTTACACACACACACACCTTCTCCTCTTTACTTTTGGGCCGTTTCTGCAGCAAGGATGTCGAGCTTCCACCTTCATCATCATCTTCATCACTGTCGGCCACAAACTTTTGGAAGCTGCAAAAGTGGGGGGGAGGGCAAAGTCAGGTTTAGAAAGAGTGTTAAAAACTCAAGATATACAGTGGTACCTCGGGCTACAGATTTAATTCGTTTTGGGGTGCCATGTGCACCCCAAAAAATCTGTAACTAGAGGTGTTGCTTCTGTGCGTGAGCACAGCGCGCAGAGCGCTGCTGCGCATGTGCAAGCAGTGAAACCCAGAAGTATACACTTCCGGGTTTGCCGCAGCTCTAACCCAAAGCTTCCGTAACTGGAGGTTACGCAACACAAGGTACCACTGTATAAGCTAGGCACCAAAAGGCTCCTTAAAACAAGGTTACAGTCGCCAAAACAGAACGCCTAGTTGCTGTTTTGGGGTAAGACAGATCTAGAGTCTTATTTTTCAAATGACGGACTGACTGATTGGTTCTCAGTTAAACATCTGGCTAGTTCAGATGACAACCTGGAGCTAGGTTAAGAGCTTTGAGAACTTAAAGAAGAAATGTCACTTGATCCAGGGACAGTCCACATAGATCAGGCATAGGCAAACTCGGCCCACCAGATGTTTTGGGACTACAAATCCCATTATCCCTGACCACTGGTCCTGTTAGCTAAGGATGATGGGAGTTGGGATGATGGGAAAAGCCCAGCTCAGGAGAAGGGAAGGAGCCCATTCTCAGTCTCATAATCTGTTTTCAGTGCTTAGCACACTGAAATTCAAAGTTAACAAGAACAACCACAAGGGGCTGCTGTGCACGTGCAATGATTCCCCCCCCCACACACATTATGTAATGGCAGCATACTCCCCCTATGTATGGCATTTGGGAATGGGGCCTGATCCCTCATGCACCTCATCGCTGGAAAAAGATGGCACACTCAAAGAGGAATGTCAAAAGGGGGTGGGGAGATAATGTCCGCAAGTTATGTTGACGAGTCTGGCTCTCCTCTCCATCACAGTTCTCAGCTCACCTCTCCTTAAGCTGCTTCTGCTCTTCTACATAACTCTGAAAAATGGGGGGGGGGGGGGAGAAGGTTAATACACCGTGCCACAACTGTGAACCTTTCCTAGAATGGGCCAGGTATTCCCTTGGCCAGAAACAGCACAATTTTCCAAGAACTGTACAGCAACTGCTGCATCAAGCCCCAGTTCACAATACGATACAATAATGTTTATTGTCATTGTCCCATACAGAACAGCGAAATTGAAAAAATCTATATCAAACATTCAAAACCCAACAAGCCTACTATCCCAGCTATCCCAGCCTGGTTAACCCCCTAAAAACTCTGATACCCCATAATTAAATACAATATACTCCCACAGAGACTACCTTACATTGCATTTAAAACCAAAATCACATTTGGATAAAAACTGTTTCTCAGGCGGGGATCTCCAGATTCCCAGACTCACCTTTCTGTTTTTAACTGGTTCTCCTTCATCGTTTTCTTCATCTTCATATTTCCTGTAGGAAAAGAGGGATAGTGAGTTGGTAGTTCCATTCTGTACAACACAGGGAAGCGTGTGTGTGTTTTTAAATGCATCTTAATTAATTTTTGAGACGACAGCTATAAAAAGTCAGTAAGATGTACAAATCAGAGGAAAGGGGGGGGCGACCCTAACTGTAGCTGTGACTTGAGTGAAGCGCAGAGATTGTTTGCGTCATCTTCTTCACCTTCAATATTAAGAAATAAATGTGGAGCGATGGAAAGGAACTCACATCAGAATGAAATGAGATCAAATGCTATCATCACCAACAAAATAAAAATCAAGCGAAAGGGACAGTTGGAAACGTACCTAGGCCAGGCAAAAGAATAATCTGTCAGCGGGGAGGCAAGCGCCCCCTCCAAAGCAAGTCTCACACAGAGGAGAGGGATGCTGTTCCCTCTATCTTTGAATCTGTGCTGAAGATGAACTGATGGACAGAGAAAGGGGACATTTGTTTTTTGTTTTGGCTTCCTGAGCCTGCGACTTCCCCCCTCCCCGATCGATGGTTTTCAAACCTATTCTCTATGTACTGCATTTTCTTATATACCTTATTGCTATTAGATCATAATCTTGTTAAATACTAAATTAACTGTAATAAGTAATAAATTTAACCTTACAAACTTCTTGTAACCCTACTAGCGATGTTAGTTGTTTGCAGTTGTCTTTCAAATATAACACAAATTTATTCTAGACTTTCAGAAAAGTCGGATCCTGGTGGTTCCAGATTTTTCCGGTCAGCTTTGCCAATTTGGCATAGTCCAGTAATTTCATCTGCCACTCTTCTTTTGGTTGGTAAATCTTACCCTGCCTTGTCCAGAATGACCTTCCTCTCATAGTCCTTCAGAAACATGGGCTTTTCTTTCTTCTTGGGGGGCGGCTTCTCACCTTCGCTATCTGAAGAAGAATCTGAAGGCAGAAGCAATCATAGATGATCCAATAGACAATTCCAGAAAAAAAGTTGCTCTTGGGACCCAAACTAGATCAGAAAATCCTCCGAAAAGTCTCCCTGGGCCAAGCCAGAACATCCCAGAGTTGCCCCCAAGGCAAGAAATCATAACCTGGATCAGCGATTACCTTCCTCACGGTAGAACGTGACATCCTTCTGATAAATCCGGGGGTCTTTGGTTTTCAGCAACGCCAGCGTGCTGTAAAAAGCACGATCCAATCTGGGGTCCAGCTCCTGCCGCAGGAGAAGAGGACAATTAAGATTGGATATATTCTGAAAAAGATATTCAGGAGGACCTGCCTTCCTGCCCTTCTCCAATAAGAACAAAACCCAAATTATTTCCATCAACTTAGTCCAAGAATTACAAAAGCTGAGATTTTGCCAAAAACCCTATCTGACCATAATTTGGTAGTAACTGCCTTTGAAGGTAAGGATAAAACATCCTTTAGGTGGAGATTAAATGAAAAATTATTAGATAATGTGGAGACTTTTGAAAGGGCTCAAAAATATCTTAAATAATATTTTGATTTGAATAGAAATAAAGGTACTGATATTGGCCTTGTTTGGGAAGCCAGCAAGGCAGTGATGAGGGGTTTCTTTCTGCAGCAGAATAGCATATTAAAGAGGAAAAAAGAAAGAAAGAAAGAAAGAAAGAAAGAAAGAAAGAAAGAAAGAAAGAAAGAAAGAGGAGATATTAAAAAATATAATGGTTATTGAGAAACAGTTGATTAATAAACCAGAAGACCCCAAGTTACAACTTAGTCCATCACTATGCTGAAATGGCTAAAATGACTGAAAGAGTTAGAAATCAGGAAGACCGAAATTTTTATAAGGAACGGAGAAAATTTATAAACATTGTAAACAGCTAAAATTGTTAGTGGGATTGGAATATCACTTGTAGGTTGAATTCTGGACACAGTGGAGATGTCAAAGATTTGGCTTATCATAATAAGATGCAGGATGGAATTATTATTATTATTATTATTTATTCAACTTATACACCGCCCTATACCTGGAGGTCTCCAGGAGGTTCACAACAAGACCACAACATATAAAATCAAACCAAAAGCAATAACCCAATACCCCCCCCCAAAGCCACATTCTAAAAGAGTGTTGGATGTCAATCAGGTCAGCCAAAGGCCTGGTTAAAAAGGAACGTATTTGCCTGGCGCCTAAAGATATGAAGGTGCCAGACGAACTTCTCTGGGGAGAGCATTCCACAAACGGGGAGCCACTGCAGAGAAGGCCCTGTTCTCGTGTTGCCACCCTCCGGACCTCTCGATTAATAATAGGACCCACAAAGGGAGGATGTAAGTCCAGGAGATTCCTTGCCTTGGAGTCTTGTTTTTATGATTTATGTTTGAAAAAAAATTCTTTAAATTTTTAATATGAAAAACCATTTTTTAAAAAACCCAAAAGTTTTCCCAGCAGAGAAAACAAAACTTCTGAAAACAGAAAACAGAAACTTCTCCGCGGCTGAAAACAGAAGCAGGACTCACCTCGTCTTCGGAACTGGTCTCAGACTCAGAACTCGACCCGTCGCCTTTGCCTGCATCCCCATAGCGGTCCTGCACTGCAGGGGTGGAAGGGAGAGAAGGAGGGAAGGAGCCGGGCAGAATGTTAGAAGAGCAGCAAAGGGCGATCCTTCCTCCAGCCCCTGAAGGTTCAGGGTTCAAGCCCAGGCAGAAGCAGGGCCGGATTTAGGTTTGATGAGGCCCTAAGCTACTGACGCGGGTGGCACTGTGGGTTAAACCACAGAGCCTAGGACTTGCCAATCAGAAGGTCGGCGGTTCGAATCCCCGCGACGGGGTGAGCACCTGTTTCTCGGTCCCTGCTCCTGCCAACCTAGCAGTTTGAAAGCATGTCAAAGTGCAAGTAGATAAGGTAAAGGTAAACGGCGTTTCCGTCCGCTGCTCTGGTTCGCCAGAAGCGGCTTAGTCCTGCTGGCCACATGACCCGGAAGCTGTACGCTGGCTCCCTCGGCCAATATAGCGAGATAAGCGCCACAACCCCAGAGTCGGTCATGACTGGACCTAATGGTCAGGGGTCCCCTTTACCTTTACCTAAGCTACTGAAGGTAATGGGGCCAGCTGTCCTTTGTCAACAACAAATTGTCGCTGTTTTTTAATAATAATAATAATAATAATAATTTATTTAAACCCCGCCCTCCCCGGCCAGAGACGGGCTCAGGGCGGCTAACACCAGTAAAATTACAATAAAAAACATAATAGGGAGGGGGAAAACCAATTTAAAATGCAACTTAAAAATACAACTTAAAATGCAGCCTCATTTTAATAGTAGACCATAGATCAAAACCATAAGGGGAGGGAAACATAAGGGTCAGACTGAGTTCAAACCAAAGGCCAGACGGAACAGCTCTGTCTTGCAGGCCCTGCAGAAAGATGTTAAGTGTTGAATATATGCTATATGGTAATTTATGGACCTAACAGGTATCTAAAGCCATTTGCACATAACAAATAGGAGCCTACACAACACAAAACACTGTTGCTGTAGGTAGGTTTTATTTTATTTTTTTATCTTATATTTTGAAAATGTACATCCAGTTCTCCCCCCCCCCCCTTTAAATATTTTGGGGTCCCCCAAGAGAGTGGCGCCCTAAGCTATAGCTTGTTTAGCTTATACGTAAATCCGGCACTGGTTCGAGCCTAGGCAGCGCTGGGAGAGACTCCCCTGCTTTGAAATCCCGCGGAGCCGCTGCCAGCCAGTGCAGGCAACACTAGCTGCTCTGGCTCGGTCCGCTTCCCTCCCTGCCCGCCACTCACGCCGCTGCAGCTCCTCTCGCCGCCGGTAGCGCCCGTAGCGCGCCGCGAACGCCGCGTTGATCTTCAGTTCCTGCTGCGCCGACATGCTGCCTCCGCCCCGTGTCTTCCCGCACGTGGGCACGGGGCGCTTCCGGGTCAAGGCGCGCGGCTGCGAAACGCGCGTTCTGCTCCGCCCACCCCGTTAAAGGGAAAGCATGCAGATCGGGCGGCTAATTCCGATTTAAAAGTCTCGAATCGTGGACTGGAGTCCGGAAAACAGGATTCGGTTCGTCGCCGAGGATCTGGGGCGTGGAGGAAACCGCATGCACTGGCCGATTCAGAAATATTTTTAACCTTCGTATGTTTTAAAAGTTTGGTTTCGGATTTTTTCTTTGCTTTCTCGTTTTAAGTATAAATGTTGTGCAGTAAATAAAATCATAATGATTTTATCCCACTATGTATGTGTGTGCCTGTATGTCAAACTGTCATGTAATTATATAGTTCTGCAGTGACTAACGAAGCAGAGCTATTAAAGTCTTAAAACTTTTCAGTCTCTGCCTTCTCCACCTGCAAGTCTGATGCTCTAAAAAAACTCACTCACGGAAACACATGATGAATTACTACGTTTTTCCAGACTGTAGGTCTGATTGAAATACTTTTTTTTCCCCCTAGTTCACTGCTTTACCGTTCTTGTAGGTCATTTTCAAGTGTGTTTACTAAGAAGTAAATCCAGCTTGGTGGACATTGCTTCCATTTAAGTCTGTATGGAGCTGCAGTTTTAATTCTAGTAAAATATATAAACCATCGTACTATTAATTCTTTGTTTATATCAGGGGTAGGCAACCTAAGGCCTGGGGGCCAGATGCAGCCCATTCGCCTTCTCAATCCAGTCTGCGGATGGTCCGGGAATCAGCGTGTTTTTACATGAGTAGAATGTGTCCTTTTATTTAAAATGCATCTCTGGGTGATTGGTCGGGCATAGGAATTCGTTCATCCCCCCCCCCCCCAAATATAGTCCAGCCTACCACATGGTCGTGAGGGACAGTGGACCGACCCACGGCTGAAAAACGTTGCTGACCCCTGGTTTCTATGGACCAACGAGGCTGCTAGCTAGCATATATTTATTTATTTGGTGGGAAGCTACTGTGTGCTCAGTGGGGCCAAGTACAATGCAAAATATTATATTTAGAAAGGTTAACTAAACTGTATTATGTGAGCACACCTATCTTGAGAGCCTCTGGGCTGAGCAGTGGTCAAGTCAACCTTTTCCTCCTGGCATCAGCAGACCCTGCCCCTCCCACCTCAATGGTTGGCTGGCATCCGGGAGGCAATGGAGTTCACCTTCAGGGGTGAAGTCAAACCGTTAGAGAGTTACAGGAGAGACATGTTTTGTTGCAGCTGGGGCAGATGTGCTGATGCAGGTGGACCTTCTCTACCCTGGCATGGTCATGGCCACAAAAGGGAAGATGGCAGGTTCCTCAAGGACGTGGTCTACAGGGAGTTAGCTTCCGGCACCAGGCCCGTTGGCAAACCAACTCTGTGTTACAAAGATGTCTGCAAACGTGACACGAAGGCTGGCAGCGTGTGGGAATCCCTTGCAGATGACCACAGTGCTTGGAGACGCACAAATCAGGTCATGCATCCATTGTTGTTGTTGTTTAGTCGTTTAGTCATGTCCGACTCTTCGTGACCCCATGGACCAGAGCACGCCAGGCACTCCTGTCTTCCACTGCCTCCCGCAGTTTGGTCAAACTCATGCTGGTAGCTTCGAGAACACTGTCCAACCATCTCGTCCTCTGTCGTCCCCTTCTCCTTGTGCCCTCCATCTTTCCCAACATCAGGGTCTTTTCCAGGGAGTCTTCTCTTCTCATGAGGTGGCCAAAGTCTTGGAGCCTCAGCTTCAGGACCTGTCCTTCCAGTGAGCACTCAGGGCTGATTTCCTTAAGAATGGATAAGTTTGATCTTCTTGCAGTCCGTGGGACTCTCAAGAGTCTCCTCCAGCACCATAATTCAAAAGCATCAATTCTTTGGCGATCAGCCTTCTTGATGGTCCAGCTCTCACTTCCATACATCACTACTGGATCCATAGCAGTGACCGGAAGAGGAATGACTGCTGGGAGGCGTGCAGGGAGGAGAAACATCATGGTGCACATAAAACCCAGGAATTTCAAAGCCCTCCCAAGGGCAGCACATCACCCAGCTCACAGACAAGGATCAGTAGTTTTTCATGCATTACCGGTAATCCCCACTCTCAGCTGTTAGTGGTTTCCTGGCAAATGCTGGGTACTTGGCAGAGAATCGAACCTGGTGAAGTTGCAAAACAGGCTCAGCTGTTTGTGCTTTCATTTTTAAAGCGTCTGCTATCTCCGTCTGGGGTTGCACGTACACGTACACGCACACACACCCCGCTTGGCAAGAAGGCAGACAACTGGTGTTACAAAACACTTGGCTTCCTTCCTTCCCTATATCGCTGGGTGCCACACCCAGCAGCTGGGACATTATTCTGGGCGATAAAGTTCAACCCAGCAGGTTGTTTTTGCTGCTGCCTGTCTGCCTTCGCCGGCACAAAAGCCGCCCCTCGCTGTACTATTTCTGGTGTCTCAGCACTGCTGCAGAATTGGGACACATAATCTCCGTAGAATTCCACCGCAGATTGAAAGGGCGAAACCTCTGCCTCCCACCCAAACATCAGAGAGAAGCAGGAAATTGCTTCAAGGGCTTCCACGAACCACAGCAACCAATATACGTATCAGAGAAGTAAGCAGTGAGGTGGGTTGTGTGGCCGACTCTAGGGTTGCGGCGCTCATCTCGCTTTATTGGCCGAGGGAGCCGGCGTACCGCTTCCGGGTCATGTGCCCAGCATGACTAAGCCGCTTCTGGCGAACCAGAGCAGCCGTTTACCTTCCCACTGGAGTGGTACCTATTTATCTACTTGCACTTTGACGTGCTTTCGAACTGCTAGGTTGGCAGGAGCAGGGACCGAGCAATGGGAGCTCACCCCGTCAAGGGGATTCGAACCGCCGACCTTCTGATCAGCAAGTCCTAGGCTCTGTGGTTTAACTCACATGATTTAAAGTTGTTTCCCAACATAAATGTCTTCGGCCTCAGTCCGGTCTCCATATTCAAAGGGAGAATCAGCCGAAAAGCAAGATCAGAAACTAGTCTCAACTAACCTCTTCAGCACCAGGAAAGCTCAATGTGTGAACAGGAGGGGGTCATTCAAAGGGTTGCAATGGTCAGCATGCTTCTCTGAGTAGACGATGGAGATGAACAGCATGGAATTTGTCACTTATGCAGAGAGGGGCTGTTTAAATTACAGCCAAATTTCAGAAGTGATGATGAACCCATAAATTACTTGTTCACTGAGGTTCTGCTCCAGAGGTAATAAAGAGTCTTAAAGGGTCCATGAACCAGGTGCAAAAACAAAACAAAAAAGCTTTCCCCAATGCCATAAAGGTGCATGCAAAATATTTTGTATATGTGTTAATGGGTTGTCACAGCTATTGCTCTAAATTTGGTGCGGCTGCAAATGGCTCCCCATCCCAGCTCACGCTTCCATCTCCTTCCTTCTGTTAAGTGCTTCCGGCATTCCTAGAAGGAAAACAAGAAGCTGCAGCTCACCTATATTTCTTACAGCCTAGGGCCCAGTCAGCCTGCAGTGGGCAGAAGGCAAGGCTTGTTTCGACCCAATTTTTTTTGCTAACTACGCTGTTGAAAAAAGCCACAGCAAGATCAATTGCTACATGACAGTTCGCACCCTCTAGATCTCTGCTTAGCTGAAAAGCTTCCTTGGTGGGCTCACTTTCAGCCTAACTTCCTAACAGGGTTGTTAAGAGGGAAAAGAGGATATAATGCCATAAATGCTGTCTTGGGGGAATATGAATATGAAGAGGAAAAAACTAAGGGTCCTCTGTTGCCTGCTGCCAGGACCCATAGTCACGAAGCATTTTTCAGGCACAAAGCAGTTTCCCTATGAACACAGGAATGCAACCCATTACAAGGAATTATAATCCTGGAAGCAGCTTAATAAGTGTTCCCATCAATTTTACATAGGGTGAGTTCTAATGTTCCAGCGAAGTTACCCTATGTGCTTTCTGGGGTTCAGGTGCTGAGCACGAGCCTTGTACTCGCACCCACATTTTCTGAGGGGAACAGAGCAACGGGAAGGCCTTTCTTGACGCCTTCCTCTCCGGAAAAGTTTTCCCAGGATCACAAGTCACTAAGTCGCAAATGGATTTAATATTTTTAATCATTAAATTAATCATCCCATAAAACAAACTCTTGCAAATCACAATAAATAGAATAAATCTGCCCTCCTTTTAAAATCTACTATATACACAGCTCAGATCCACAAATTCATTACAGGGAACAAGCTGCCAAAAACAAGGCTTAAACATTTTTTTAGTCAAAGATAACAGAAGAGAACTACTACAAGGCTGAGATGGAAACAGTCGTTAATGGCTAAGGGACCACAAGGCCCCCCCAGAGAAGACCATACAGAAATTAGGGAGAAATTGCAGGGCGGATAAAGATCTCTTTGGGAACAGAATCCTGTGCAGTTAGATGCTGTGGAGTTCTGGACTCTGTAGGGGAAGAGGAGCCAAACGTCGAGGGAGGAATAGCTCTCAGAAAGCACCCCCAGAGCTCTCCCAATAAGCTGGTATTCCTCATGAAGACTGAGGAATGGGGAAAGGGAGAGAAGCAAAGGTCCCCAGCCTAGCAGTGCCTTCAAGGATGCTCTCTGCATCAGAACCTCCCCATCCCACCTGAATACTGCAAGGAGATGCGTATACCAGCGGCTAGGGCCTCCCCAAGACAATAAGCGTGAAATGGTAGTTAAGAGTTAAGGCACGCTGGCCAAAGCTGAGTGCAGGATGGTACAAGGGCCACCTGGGGAGAAATTCAGAAGCGGATAAGAGAGCTCATAAAATACACATAAATAGCAACAACAGCAAATAGAATCAAACACACACTCTGAGGTAGGGCAGGTGAAGCTGCCTTTGTTCCAGGGCCCTGGGAAGAAAGGGAGAGTCTTTGGGGAAGGGGGCCTAAAGACACAAGAGAGAGGAGGTGGCTCAGTGCTGGATCCCGCTCTCTTTGCAAGGTGGCCCCTCCTGGGGTTAAGCTGGGGCAGAGAGGAGCTGCTCAAGGATGCCCTGAATGTGCGAAAGCCCCAGGTGCTGCGCGAGTTCCAGCGGCGTCCGCCCGTCAGAGTCTCGGTGCTGCAACTTGGACTGCGGCGCCAGGAAGAGGACCACGTCCGCATGGCCTTCCCGGACGGCCACGTGGAGGGGCAGCGAGCCGGAAGCATCCGCAACGTTGACATCCGCGCCGTATTCCACCAGGATTTTCAGGGTGTCGAGGAAGCCCGTGCGGGCAGCGTCGTGAGCGGGCGCCGTGCCCGACTCGTCGCGGACGTTAGGGTTGGCCCCTTGCTTCAGCAGCTCCTGCGCCACGAAAACATTCCCGAACATCATTACCTGGGGGGAAGGTGAAGGAATCAGAGAGGGGTGGGCCCACTGTCAAATTGGCTAGGCTGTTTTCTGATCGGCAGACAAGCCATGTTCTGACGGAAATAATATTTATGGATTGCGGCCAGAGCAGCACAAACTCCATGCTTCTTTGATTTTGGAATTTTGATTTAATCTATTGTGGAAATTGCTATGGAGACAATTGTCACGCAACCAAGAAGGGCGACTTTAAAGACTTCAGCTCAGACACCACCTGGCATCCATTACTCAGCCAAGGCAGGATCTTTCCCCCCACATGTTGGTTGCAAGCAGTTGCTCTGTGCCCCTCAAGTGACCCTGCTGAGCTGAGCCCCAGCAGGAAGGAGGGCAGCCGGTGGAATCTATGCCTGCCTCTTGTTGACAGAACAACAGTTGTTGGTATCTATGCTTTGGAGGAACTTCCCAAGACTAGCAGAAAGATGAGATGGAGGAGGGGATAAAAGGGAAGAGCAGTGGCGTAGCGTGGGGGGTGCAGGGGGGGCCGGCTGCACCGGGCGCAACATCTGGGGTTAGGGCAAATCCATGGGTTAGGGGGCGCAAATCCACGGGTTAGGGGGCGCAAATCCATGGGTTAGGGGGCGCAAATTACTTGCCTTGCCCCGGGTGCTGACAACCCACGCTACGCCACTGGGGAAGAGGGATGGGTGCTGTGGTCCAAAATCAAAGGGGAAGATGCCACCGAGAGACAAAGGAAGGGTGAGTTTCAGACAAGGATTGGGGCTAATTTCCAAAGGGAAGCGAGAAGGAAGACGGGCTCCCAAATCATCTCCAGGACCAAAACCAGAGTCTGCCTCGCCTACCTGTAGCGCGGTCTTGCCAAAGCGGTTGCGCGCGTCCGGCTGCACCAGCTCTTCGAAGAGGAGGCGCCGCACTTCGCCGGTGTCTCCCCGGGCGGCAGCCCCGCTGAGCCGGTCCCCGGCGCTCCCCGGCTGCATGCCCGCGACGACGCCTGGACGGGGGAAGAGAGACGGGAGGGCCCCGGGCGTGAGAAGGGCCAGCAGGTCGCCCGCCCGGCCGCCCGCTCTGCACCCAGCAACGACGAGATCCGCAGCGAATCCAATTTGCTCAGATGCACCTCCGCGCGAAAGAGGGGGAGAGGCACTCTGCATAAGCTCAGATGCACCCCGCTTGTCAACCAGCCGCCGGACGGTTTTCCCCACCTCACCCCACCCCCGCCGCCGCAGCCTACCTTTGCTCCCACCGCACGGACCCCGGTCCCGGCGGACAGCAGCCGGCCGGTCGGGCGACCCTGCCGCTCGCAGTCTCCGCCGCGGTCCGCTCCTCCTCCTCCTCCAGGCGCAGGATCGCCCTCTCGCTCGCGCAACCCGAGGCCGGCAGGGCAGCCGTCGAGGGCGAGGCGGCGCTGGAATGCCGAGCCCGGGGCGGCGCCGCCGTCGGGGGGCTCGGCTGGCTAGTCGGGGCCGCGGCTGCTGCTGCTGCTGCTGCTGCGGGAAGCCGGGAAGGGGGGGGGCGCCCCGTCGGTGCAAAGGGTGAAGCCGGCACAGGCTGCTAACCCCACCCCGCCCCACCTACCGAGCTGGAGCCTAGCCTGGCCCGGACAGGAGCCGCAATCCGCCGCCGCCCCTCCTCCTCCTCCTCCCCCGGCTCCGCCCCCACGTGCCTTGTTGTTTCTTTCGCCCCGCCCCGATTTCATTCTGCGCTCTCGGCTTCGGATACAATTGTAACCTTTGCCGAGCTTTCCCTTTTCTGCTGCCGGCCAATCAGAAGCCGGCTCCAAGCAAGGGAAGGCGCCTGCCGCCTGCTGATTGGCCGCCCTGGGGCGGGACGCTGGGCGGGCCTCCGCGATTCAAACGCGCGGTTCGGGCGGGAAGAGGCTCCGAGGCTCCGATCGCGCCCTCGCCGGGTCCGGGCGAGCGACAGAGGTCGCGACCCCCGGGAAGCGGGGCGGGAGGAGGGAGGCCGGGGAGCGGGCGGCTCACAGGGCTGCGCGCCAGGCCCTGCACTCTGCACATGCTCGCTTAGATCGTAGAATTGTAGAACTCTACAATTCCACAGACGGGACCCCTGCGATGCAGGAATCTTAACTAGATAAATCCCTGGCACTCGACCTTTGCTTAAACCAAAAGGGAAGGAGGGTCCACCACCTCTCATTGGAGTCCATCGAACAGTTCTTACTGTAAGGAAGTCCTTCCTGTCATTTAGTTAGAACAGGCACCCCCAACCTCAGCCCTCCAGATGTTTTGGGACTACAACTCCCATCATCCCTAGCTAACAGGACCAGTGGTCAGGGATGATGGGAGTTGTAGTCCCAAAACATCTGGAGGGCCAAAGTTGGGGATGCCTGAGTTAGAATTTCCTCTCTTGCAACTTAAGCCATGGGTTTGGGTCCTACCCTCCGGAGCAGGAGAAAACAAGCTGGCTCCATCTTCTGTGTGACAGCCCTTAAGATATTTGAAGATGGCTACTGTATTATGTCTCCTCTCAATCTCAATTTCCAGGTTAAACATACCTAACTCTCTCAACAGTACATACCTCATAAGGCTTGGTTTCCAGACCCTGGTTTATTTCATCAGTCGTCCTCATCAGCACACATAGGAGCCAACTTCTAGGGGCCGAGGTACCTTCAGCCCCCCACCCATTAAATATTTTAGGGGTCCACCCCCCAAATATATGGGCATTGCCATTCAAATGATCTTCGCGCACCACATCTTGTGATTAAGTGGGGTGGGGCTTACCTGGGCACCTCTGTTTGCACATGTTCCAGCTTGTCAATATCCTTAAATTGTGGTGCCCAGAACTAGAGACAGGACTCCAGGTGGAGTCTGACCAGGGCTTGCTGATCGGAAGGTTGGCAGTTCGAATCCCTGCAATGGGTGAGCTCCCGTTCTGTCCCAGCTCCTGCCAACCTAGTAGCTCGAAAGCACACTAGTGCAAGTAGATAAATAGGTACCACTGTGGCAGGATGGTAAATGGAATTTCTGTGCGCTCTGGTTTCCATCCCAGTGTTCTGTTGTGCCAGAAGTGGTTTAGTCATGCTGGCCACATGATCTGGAAAGCTGTCTGTGGACAAACGCCGGCTCCCTCGGCCTGAAAGCAAGATGAGCACCGCACCCCATAGTTTTCTTTGACTGGACTCAACCGTCCAGGGGTCATTTACCTTACCTTTAACCTAGAGTGGTACTAGTACATCTCTTGTACTGGACACTATACTTATGTGGATTCAGTCTGGAATGTTGTTTAGTCGTTTAGTTGTGTCCGACTCTTCGTGACCCCATGGACCAGAGCACCCCATGGACCATTCATGGATCACTGCCTTGCCGTGGCGAAGGGGCTTGAATAACTCAGAGAAGCTATGAGCTATGCCGTGCAGGGCCACCCAAGATGGACAGGTCATAGTGAAGAGTTTTGACCAAACGTGATCCACCTGGAGCAGGAATCGGCAAGCCACTCCAGTATCCCTGCCAAGAAAACTCCACGGACAAAGACATCAGTCTGGAATAGCATGAGCCTTTTTTGCTGCTGCATCACACTGTTGACTCACGTTAAGCTTGTGGTCTGCTAAGACCCCTAGCTCCTTTTCACATGCACTATCATCAAGGTTGGTGTCATCTATTTTATATTTGTGCAGCTGGTTCTTCCTGCCTAAGTGTACAACCTTTCATTTGTCCCTACTGAAATTCATTTGTTAGTTTGGACCCAGTTCTCCAATTTGCTAAGGTCATCTTGAATCCCAATTCTGTCTTCTGCAGCATTAGCTACCCCTCCCAGTTTGGTGCCATCTGCAAATTTGATGAGCATCCCTACAATTCCTTCAAGTTATGTTTACTCGGGAGTCATTAGAATCATAGAATTGTGGAGTTGAAGGGACCCCGAGGGTCATCTAGTCCAACCCCCTGCAATGCAGGAATCTTTTGCTCAACGTGGGGCTCAAACCCAGAAATTAAGAGTCTTATGTTCCACCCAGCAGTGGATCTCAAACTTTTCCCCACACTTTCAGAATAAAAATTTGCTTTAGCCACACAGAATTCTTTTATTGATAAGAAATACGTTGGGAAACAAAAACAACTCCTATCAGTGCTTGATTTATAACACAGAACACAACTATTTTATATTATGATCGTAGGAAATCCAGAAAGTATAAAACAATGCAGCTACAGAAGAACATGAATCTTTCCCAGAATAGAATATTGATTTTCCTGGAATATTCCGGCCATGCTTTCCATCCTCCCCTGCCACACCCTTTGGGGAACCACTGTTCTCAGGGAGGAATGCACAGGGCTTGGAGCAGCACGCAGTCCTATATAACTGCGTGAAGTGGGCACCTGCCAAAATCTGCTGGTGAGGGCTTTGGCTCCCCTGCCTGCTGTGTTTAGCAGGTTTCTCTTTGAACATAGATAGGAAGCTTATACAATCCGTACCTCAGAAGTTGAACACCTTGCAACTTGAACGTTTTGGCTCCCAAACGCCGCAAACCCAGAAGTGAGTGTTCTGGTTTGGGAACGTTCTTTGGAACCTGAACGTCCGACAGGGCTTCCGATTGGCTGCAGGAGCTTCCTGCAGCCAATCAGAAGCTGTGCCTTGGTTTCTGAATGTTTTGGAAGTTGAACGGACTTCTGGAACGGATTCCATTCAGCTTCCGAGGTACAACTGTACAGACTGGAACAAATCACCCAGCAGCCCCAGAACTAATTTCTCTGATTTGCACACATTCCTTTATGCAAGATCTAAGGTGGGGTTTTGCTATTTTGGTTGTTTGAGGGGAGGGGGACACACAGAGATATTTTAAAGGCTTGAACCCAGGTGCCAGGATATTTTTTGCATTTGCTCTGACCACTTTGCAGGAACTGGTTTGGGAGGCTTGCAAGTTTGTCTCTGAGCTGCAGTTGGTATTGCTGGATCTGCAGGGGAACTTAATCAGGTATGAAGAAGAAGAAGAAGAGTTTGGATTTGATATCCCGCTTTATCACTACCCTAAGGAGTCTCAAAGTGGCTAACATTCTCCTTTCCCTTCCTCCCCCACACAAACACTCTGTGAGGTGAGTGGGGCTGAGAGACTTCAGAGAAGTGTGACTAGCCCAAGGTCACCCAGCAGCTGCATGTGGAGGAGCAGGGAATCGAACCTGGTTCACCAGATTACGAGTCCACCGCTCTTAACCACTACACCACACTGGCTCTCTAACTACATTATATTGGGGTGTGCCAAAATCCTAACAGGTGGAAGATTCTGGGACAGGCCTAAATTGGAGGCCTTTATAATGCAATTTCTTGTTGCTGCAGACCAACAAATCCTTTTCTGGGATTTTTCTCACTGTACCGTACTTAAATAGACAGCGTTCACTTTGAGGCAGCTTCACTACTAATGAAATAGATCCGTACATGGATCCACTTACATGCTGAGGCAGTGCTTTTTTTCTTTAAAAAAATGTTTAGGGGTACTCTCATTTTCCTACTCATATTGAAATACTTCCCCTCAATGAGGCCAAACTTAGATTCACAAAATGTTTAGGAGTATGCGTGCCCCCAGGAAAAAAAGCACTGTGTAGAGATATTTTTTCACAGTATAACCACATTTATTTTATCCCCTTGCTTTTAGTGGCTTAAAAGGGAAAGTTGGGAGACCAGAATTCCCTTTTCTCAAAGGGCCCAATTCAGGTTCAGGTTCCTATACAAATCAACAGTAGCTTCAGACTGTTTCCGTAGCAACCACATCACTGAGACAAGAGCAAATCAAAGGAAGATGGGTAGACAGGTTATCAGACTCTTGCATCCTAATTCTGTGTGTTCTTACTCAAACATGACATCACTGCATTAAATGGGGCTCACTCCAATATAAATGTGCATAGACTAGTATCAATAAATATCAAGGGGATTAATTGCTAATCAGCTGGACGTTCTCTTTTCCTGACCTTAGAGATGAAACTGAAGAAAGATTTAATAAGGGAAAATTGCATGTGGAGTATCTGGTTTTTCAAATAAACTGACTGGGAGACAAAAGGAGCTCTGAAGAGCACAAATAGGCCTGAGCTTCAGCATTGCTCTCCAAATAATATTTGGTATTTTCACTGTCAGGTGTCCAGAATGATAAGGCCCACTATTGTAAGAACTGGCCAGTATGATTGCAAGCAGCTCCACATGTTGGCTATAGTGAAGATGCTTAGAATGAAGGAAGAAAGTGGAACAGAAAACCAAAGGAAATGAGGACTAATGACACACAACAGCGTCATGGTCACCCTGTCGAAATGGCCCAATTTCATTTCAACTTCTATTTACAGCTCATTGTGGTCTAAAGGACAATGGGAAGTCGTTTTGAGTCACAAATCTTAAAAATGAGGTAGCCACTATTCTCATCATACAATTAGGGAACAGACTGAGGGCGGAAAGGGATTTGCTTGCAGCCACCCAGTGAGTTTGTGCCCAGAAGCTCCTAGTTCTAGCTTCTACACACCATGGCAGGGCATGCTTTCCCTGCCTCTCTCTTCACCAGTCTAAGGTGCTTGTGGGGAGCTCAGCTTACCTTCCAGGCTGAGCCGAATGCTACAGGTGAATGCTACCTGCAGGTGAAGCCAAATGCATCTACCCCTGATGAGAATGCCAGGCTAAACCTTTGGAGCAAAGCATCACCACTGGTTCTGTGGAACCTTCTAAAGGAGGGAGGTTCTGAAAGAAGGCAAGGCACCTGGAAGAGTCTCCATCCAGGAGTCCTGGCAAGGCACAGCCGGTCGGCGTTTCGCCACAGATAAGTCCACTGCCACTCAGGTAGGGAAGCGATGCAGGTGTCATTTCAGGCAACAACCACAGAGCCATCATTTCCCCCTGCAGGCATCGGGCAAACCAGCCCAAGAACTGTTGCTAAATGGAGCTGTGGTTGGGCAGAGGAGAAGGGTGGCATTTTGAGAGGAGCAGGACACACACACACACACACACACACAAAATTTGCTTCAGAGAGTGCCAACAAAGGATTCTTGGGCCATTCAGGCTTCTTCATTCTTGATGGTGTCCAGCTCTGCAAGATCACGACTAATGTGTCCGGAGCTGGTAATCTGGAACAAAAAAGGTAGAGACTATATTAGGCCTGGGTCGGTCCAGAAAGGTTCTTAAAGGTTCTGCCTTTTCCCAGAGCAGCTGTTTATGCCTGCAGGAGATGCGGAGCGATCAGGACAGGCAGGAACGGACCTGCAAGAAGGGAGGAAGCTTTAGCAACATGCTCTCTCCAGCTCTCAAAAGTTTCTCGTCTGTGAAATGGGAACACTGACAAACTCCCCCACAGGGCTAATAGGATGGTGGAAAGTGGCCAATACTGCGTCAATTAAAAAAAGGGGGGGCATTTCCAGAGATTGAGAAATCCAAATAATTACAAACCTGTATTGCTTCTCTCTTGGGTAGATTCACAGCTAGAATTGCGAAACATATAGGCAAAGAACGAGCCTTGCTGAAAGGGAATCAGCATAGCTTCCGCACAGGGAAACTTGGGACAAGTCTTTTAGGGGGAATTGTTAGACATGGTTGTGGTCTGACACTCTAAGCACTACACCACATTGGCTCCAACACAAAAGGATTGTCATACAGCTTTTAGTACAGTGGACGCTCGGGTTGCGAATGTGATCTGATGCACGTTCACAACCTGCAGTGTTCGCAACCTGGCAGCGGCGCTTCTGTGCACGAGTGGGTTCCAATTCAGCACTTCTGCGCATGCGCAAAGAGCGATTTGGCGCTTCTGCGCATGTGCGACCCCCGAAACCCAGAAATAATCCGTTCCGGTACTTCCGGGTTTCGGCGGTCCGTAACCTGAAAAAAACGCAACCTGAAGCATCTGTAACCCAAGGTATGACTGTACACGGATATTGCTCAGCCAGGGAAAGCCAATGTCTATACAACCTGTATGTAGCTCATCTTCTTTGACAACTTACCCCCACTCTGGGTGATGTAGCGGACCCAAGGCAGAGCCTGGTACCCACTCTTCTCAATTATCTTCATGTACCGCACCTGGGTTAGAGAGGGGTAGCAGAGGAGAGGACAATATCAAAGGAGGGTGTTAAGTTGTGGGTGAACATATCAGACGACACAGCAATTCTCCAAACAGCTCTTGTTTATTCAGAGGCCAGAACAGAACTGAACTGAAGAGCTCAGTCAGCATGCTTATATAGAGCTCCAGTACAACGTTACTGTAGCAACTTTCTAAAACTATCCAATCACTGAACGTCCCTTTTGATCCTTCATTTGCATAACTATCTACAGTATCCCCCTGCTGGCCCAGGGTGAGAACTTCAGTACATAACAGAGGGCATCGTCAACCTCCTCTAAACCACCCATCGCCAGCTGGTCACAATGAAAGGCACTTCAAATCTACGCAGCATCTTGGCAAATTGCCCCGCCCCACCTTCTCCCAAAGAAATATTGGCTGCATTATTTGTTATAATAATAATTATTATTATTATTAACCGCCCTTCATCCAAAAATCACAGGGCAGTCCACAACATAAAAATACAAAACGAAAACACAAAATACATAACCAAAGCAAAACACACCAATAACCCCCCTCCCACAGACATTTAAAAGACCATAGGATGTTAATCAGCCAAACGCCTGGTTGAAGAGAAACATATCCGCCTGGCGCCTAAATATATGTATGTAATGAAGGTGCCAGGGCATTTGTTTGTCCCCATCTCAAGTTCGTGGGAAAGGAATGCTTGGATCGTTATTTTTCAATGGACATTTTAAATTGGCCTCAAAGCAATGGAAGGGTTGTAGCTCCGTGGTAGAACAGATCCTTTGCATGCAGAAGGTTCCTGATTCAATCCCAGGTAGGGCTGGGAAAAACTCATCTGTGAAATCCAGAACTGTCAGCATAGACAATGCCAAGCTGCTCTAGGGACCATTGCAATGGTCTGCCTGAGCAAAAGGCACCTCCCCTATGTTCCTAAAGGAACAATAACCTGATTAGTGAGCCAAGTGTGGTTTACATGAGGGGAGGGGGAAGAGAGAGAAATGGTCAGGTTTTGTATCTGCATATTTGCTTTGTTCAGGCTTGGGAAGGGTGCTTAATTGGGGACAGGTAGGAGGGCGGAGAATTGGGACGCGGGTGGCACTGTTGGTTAAACCACAGAGCCTAGGACATTCCGATCAGAAGGTTAGTGGTTCGAATCCCAGCGATGGGGTGAGCTCCCGTTGCTCGGTCCCAGCTCCTGCCAACCTAGCAGTTCAAAAGCACGTCAAAGTGCAAGTAGATAAACAGGTACCGCTCTGGCGGGAAGGTAACAGGCGTTTCCGTGCGCTGCTCTGGTTCGCCAGAAGCGGCTTAGTCATGCTGGCCACATGACCCGGAATCTGTACGCCGGCTCCCTCGGCCAATAAAGCGAGATGAGCACCGCAACCCCAGAGTTGGCCACGACTGGACCTAATGGTCAGGGGTCCCTTTACCTTTACTAGGAGGGCGGAGAAGGAAAACAAGCCATTCCACCTGTACTCCAGACATTCCCATTTCTATAAGCTAAGGAACAGAAGGAAACAACACCTCCCCCCCCTACAATGAGCTTGAAAGGCCTGGGTCCCTGTTTACAGCAGCATAAATTGGATGGGAACATCCAGGGAGTCTCTTGACACACACCTCAGATAGTCAACATTCCCAATAGAGATTTATTGTGTGTCAAACCTGCAGGTAATCCTGCTATCATTGCTAGAGGAGAACTTTCAGTGTTGAGGGTTGAGTAGAAAGACTGCAGCAGACACACACACACCCCGTTGTTGTTTTATTTTATTTTTTAAAAAGAGGGTTGCAGGTAAGGCTAGGATTCTGGGTTACATAGTCCCTATCCTGCCTAGGAGAGCTAGGCAGAGAGCTAGGAAGCCTATTATTATTATTATTAGTTTTCAACTTTAAAATTACAGCATTTTCCATTCTTTTACAGTAGTTCTTTTAGACGTCCCACCCAGCTTTCCATGACAGTCCTTCATAAATCTTACTTGGCTGCATATACATTAATTCCTTCACCTTCTTTTCCACATTCTCATAACCTTTATATGTTGTCAACTGTTGGTCACAAGGTATCCCCTACCTGGAATTTATATTTGAGGTCAATTTTTTTGTAAACATTCCCCTAAATACTTCCACTCACTCCTCGTCCGTTCACACTGTATTCCCTCCCATCACCAGCAGGAGCCATTGAAAAAAGTTCAAATATTGGACTTCCAGAGAGTTTAAATCCTCAGCTACAGTGTAATCGAGATGCTCCTTTCATATGCAGCTTTGGGAAGAGAGTTTGAATAATTCCAAGAACCATTTTACAGTGGTACCTCGGTTTACGAACTTAATCCGTTCCGGAAGTCCGTTCTTAAACCAAAACGGTTCTTAAACCGAGGCACACTTTCCCTAATGAGGCCTCCCACCTCCGGTGCCCTTCCACCGTTTGGATTCCGTTCTTAGACCGAGGTAAAGTTCTCAAACCGGGACACTACTTCCAATTTTGCGGAGTTCGTAAACCGAATCGTTCGTAAACAGGACTGTTCTTAAACTGAGGTACCACTGTATATCAGCAGATGGTAGCTACTTGCTCTTAACGTTTTAGCCAAACACATGCCGTTTGTGCTAAATCACAGCTTGGAGCCTGCAGTCAACCCAGTTTGCCTTTCAGTCACCCCCCCCCAAAAAAACTAGCTCTCACAAGTGTACAGAGCATGGGTAGGCAAACTAAGGCCTGGGGGCAGATCCGGCCCAATCGCCTTCTAAATCCGGCCCACGGACGGTCTGGGAATCAGCATGTTTTTACATGAGTAGAATGTGTCCTTTTATTTAAAATGCATCTATGGGTTATTTGTGGGGCATAGGAATTTGTTCACCCCCCCCATATAGTCCGGCCCTCCACAAGGTCTGAGGGAGAATGGACCGGCCCCCTGCTGAAAAAGTTTGCTGACCCCTGGTACAGAGCCCCACTTCTCCATCTTCCAGTCAATTCCAGCTCACCTGTATTCCAGAGACTGTGAAGTAAGGGATCTCAAAACGGACTGAGATGGGTGGACGTCCCTCCAACTCCTCATTCTCAACACTGGGCAGCCCAAAGTGGGCTCTCATCAGGTACTCCTTGCCACCCTGCAGAGCCAAATGCAAGAGAAGGTAAGGTCTTCTTCTTTAAGTCAAATGTTATGCAGGCCAGCCAATGCAACAACCTGACCCTAATAACCAAGAAGTGTAAATGGAGTTCATCAGTGGCCACAGGAAAGGGGTAAGAAAATCCACCTTGGCATTTCTGGAAGTCCTTACGGATCACATCCGTGTATGTGTGTGTTTTAAATGTATTTTTATTAAAGATTTTTATTTTTATTAAAGAAAAGTACACGCACTGTCTCTTTTTTCAAGTTGCATTTTCTATGGATCAGTTTCATTTGTTGTGGGACGTTAGTATCACATGCAGTATTAGGTTGGGAAGAAAAGGGGGGAGGGGAGAATGGTGAGTGGAGTGGGGTGGTAATGCTAATTAATAATAATAGTAATGGTTGTTGTTGTTGTTAATACCCTGCCCATCTGGCTGGGTTTCCCCAGCCACTTTAGGCAGCTCCCAACAGAATATTACAAGCATGATAAAACATCAAAGATTAAAAACTTCCCTAAACAGGGCTGCCTTCAGATGTCTTCTAAAAGTCAGATAGTTACAGATAGGTAGCCGTGTTGGTCTGCCGTAGTCGAAACAAACAAACAAAAATCCTTCCAGTAGCACCTTAGAGACCAACTAAGTTAGTTATTGGTATGAGCTTTCATGTGCATGCACACATGTGTATCATGTGTATGCATGCACACGAAAGCTCATACCAATAACTAACTTAGTTGGTCTCTAAGGTGCTACTGGAAAAAAGTCAGATAGTTGTTTATTTCCTTGACATCTGATCGGAGGGCGTTCCACAGTGTGGGTGCCACTACTGAGAAGGCCCTCTGCCTGGTTCCTTGTAACCTCACTCCTCGCAGGGAGGGAACCGCCAGAAGGCCCTCAGAGCTGGACCTCAGTGTCTGGGCTGAACGATGGGGATGGAGACACACCTTCGGGTAAACGTCTATTCTTTTACTTAGTGCATCAGTGTCACTTGTACGGGTTCTCTGACTATTTGCTTGTTGTACTTCCTTAGTGGTGAGAGAGGTTGGGGTGGCCAAGGGTGTGGTTGGTTGTCTTTGGTTGGCTGTAGTGAGATTTGTTTTTTTGTTTGAGTGGAGGGGGGGTGGGTGGATTTTTGGATCAGTTGCATTCATGTTTTCTCCAGATTTGCTGGCACCTAATGGGCAGGGAAAAGGGACACGGGTGGTGCTGTGGGTTAAACCACAGAGCCTAGGACTTGCTGATTAGAAGGTCGACGGTTCGAATCCCCGCAACAGGGTGAGCTCCCATTGCTCGGTCCCTGCTCCTGCCCACCTAGCAGTTTGAAAGCACGTCCAAGTGCAAGTAGATAATAGGTACTGCTCCAGCGGGAAGGTAAACGGCGTTTCCATGCGCTGCTCTGGTTCGCCAGAAGCGGCTTAGTCATGCTGGCCACATGACCCGGAAGCTGTATGCCGGCTCCCTCGGCCAATAAAGTGAGATGAGCACCGCAGCCCCAGAGTCAGTCACGACTGGACCTAATGGTCAGGGGTCCCTTTACCTTTAATGGGCAGAGATTCATGAGCAACTATAGCACACTTAACAGTGGAAGCTCTTAACCAATACCAACTGCTCAGCTCTTCCATTGCCACCCAACAAACTTGCAGGAGCATTGGACCATATGACAGAATTGCCCCCTTGACCCCTTCCCAAATGCAATGGAAATGTCCTGGGGTTAAACCTGCATTTTTGAAATCATCTGCAAAACTCAGGAGACAGAATGGGGGAGGAGATTTGTGGGAAAGAGGGCATCTCTCTCACCGGGAATGACTTGATGCTCCAGACGACAACATTCTTCTCAGGCTGGTATTTTGCACTGCCGATGCTGGTTTTGAACTTGGGCGAGTCGGCATCACTCGGGACCGGGACACATATCTCTACTCCATTGGCCACCGACTGCTTCTTGAATTGGCCCTTTGCCTTTCCAAAAGGGAGAAAGACAGAGAGATGCTCACAACAGTCTGCGTTTCCCTCCCTCCCAACTATGTCTCTGCCAGAAGAGGAGGCGAGCCAAGGTACATTCTACCACGTGTGGTGGACATGTAAAATAGTAAAAGAATTCTGGGAAATGATATATAATGAATTGAAAAAAATGTTTAAGATAACTTTTATCAAAAAACCAGAAACCTTTTTATTGGGACTAATAGGAGATGAAAGACCTAAGGACTTAAAAAGACTGATTATGTGTGCAACAACAGCCACAAGAATGCTTTTTGCCCAGAAACAGAAGGAAGAAAAAGTCCCAACCAAAGAAGAGTAGATAACCAAGATGATGGACTATGCTGAAATGGCGAAGATAACTGTGAAGATCAGACACCAAGACGATATAAAATTTAGTCAAGAGTGGGAAAAAATTATAGAGTATCTTAAAGACCACTGCAGATATCTAAAAACGTTAGCAGGATTGTTATAACACTTAGAATGTAATATGACTTAAGTTTTAAAATGGGGGATACAAAATGAATTTGAAAAATGTAATTAGATGCAACAGAAGGAATAGAAAAAATTGGAAACCAGGGGAAGGTGGGGGGGAAGTCCGGGGATTTAAGTAATCTCAGGTGTGTACAAATTGAAAATGATTTAAATGTATATGAATTTTGTCTAAAAAACGAAAATAAAATATTTTTTTAAAAAGAGAGAGAGGAGGCGAGCCAAAGCAAGCTTTGAGCCAGGAGGGGCAGAGCTCATCACTGCTTTAGTGCTCCATGGAAGACTGGGAAGTGATCTCATTTATCCAAAGCTAATACAAATCCTGCTTTTGGATGATCTGGAGAAGCTGTTAAGAGTGAACAAAATCTATAGCAATAAATACCCAAATATATTGTGTCCTCTTTATCATGTGTTTTCCTCTAATCACCCTTATTATGGAAGCCTTGGGTAAACGGTAGCAGTATCCCTCAAAGAAACTCACCTTCACCATAATCTCCACTCGGCTGTGAGAGAACTTCTCAATGACAGACTCTATCCAGATGAGGGGCTTCACCTTCAAGCAAAGAGAGAGAGAATCTCATTCATGGGGTCCAGAGCTTCCAGCGGGTTACAGCCAAAGAGCAAAAGGTTAATGGGAGGTGTGTGAGGCATGATGAAAGCTCAGAACACCTACAAATCCTGTCATCTCGGCTTCATCAGTCCTGTATACTTGAGAAATCTTGTGCCACCTTGGAGCAGCCAGGCAAAAGACCCTAAGAACCAGGTCGTATTTATCTTGCCTTCACCAAATAACTGTTATCATCATCATTTGGTGATTGCAAGATAAATACTACAAATAGTTATCGTATTTTTTGCTCTATAAGACTCACTTTTTCCCTCCTAAAAAGTAAGGGGAAATGTTTGTGCGTCTTATGGAGCAAATGCAGGCTGCGCAGCTATCCCAGAAGCCAGAACAGCAAGAGGGATCGCTGCTTTCACTACACAGCGATCCCTCTTGCTGTTCTGGCTTCTGAGATTCAGAATATTTTTTTCTTGTTTTCCTCCTCCAAAAACTAGGTGCGTCTTGTGGTCTGGTGCATCTTATAGAGGGGAAAATACGGTATTTTCCTATTGCTTGAACAAGTGCCAGGGCAATAGGACACATCTGATAGGAGGAGAGAGTTTCATAGGTGTTGACTTTTCCCTTTTCTTGCAAGGAATCCTATTCGGAATAAGGGAATTTCCCTTAAAAAAAGGGAAACGTTGACAGCTATGGAGAGTTTTGGGAGCGACCATCCCTGGCCTTCCTTTGAGCTTTAACATTTAACAACAATGAGTTCTATTAACTGTCATGTTGGTGGGGCAAGAGATCTGAGAAAGAAAGCAATGCCTTTTAAAGTACTGTGGGAATGTACAAAATGATGGGATTATTTCTAGTGTGGTTTATCCAAACAGTGCCATAGTACATATATAGGATTGCTGTTCCACATGTTTTATAGCGGCAGAGAATAGATGTCTCAATATATAGAGAATCAGCCAGCTGCAACTGTGAGTGGCTCAAGATCTGAAGATAACACACATGGCTTCCTCAACAAGGAACCAGTTTGTCAACTGGGCGTAATTCCCGCTATCCTTCTGCAAGGAACTCTCTCTTCCCTGACAGCATCAGCCTATAGATAAGTAGACAAATGACCTAGCTGGGCATGAATCATTAAGAAAAAAAGCTAATCTGGGAAAATTAGGCAGCTACTGCCTCAGTGCAACCATGCACAAAGGAGTTGCCTCTGTACCCAATGAGATCACCATGGCACCACTTTTTCCTAGGGTCTGAATCCCAGACTAACCTGTGTGTTCAGCCGATAGGACATGAGCTCAAAATCTCCATCAGGTGGGATAAAGGAGATGGTCCGGTCATTGTCAAAACGTGACAGCCGCACACATTGATGGAACTTGACATCCTCCAGCTCCACAGACTTATTTTTTCCACCTGAGAAGTCAGAAGTGTGGCTGTTACAATTGCCCAGGGGATAGCAGGGGAGAGACTATGCTCTAGCCAGAGAGAAACAGCCGTCTGTCCTTGTGATTCTTGGCCTCTCAGTGTTGAATGGTCTCTTTAAATTTGAAGGTTCATTATTGTTCCACAAGATGTGTATTTCTTTAAAGGCCAGAGCAAATAACATGACCTAGTTTTACAGCTGTGAAGCAGTATAGCAGGTGCTGTTAAGTTGTGGTAATTAAGCTGTTGGGTATGGTATATAAAGAGCAGTATGTAGCTCTCTCAGTACCCTGGTGGATGGGTCGTGCTTATTGATTTAGTGTAAAAGGAGTTTTTGTTTCTGTTATTAAAACCTAGCAAAAGTTACTTTTGTGTTCCTTGTAATGTGTGGTCTCCCCAGCACGCCTTCTGCAGCGCAACTAATCTGCAAATAGCCAACACTCAGAACTCCAAGCGTTAGGTGGGGAAGGTGCTTGCAAATAATAATAATTTTTTTTAAAAAAATTATTATTTATACCCCGCCCATCTGGCTGGGTTTCCCCAGCCACTCTGGGCGGTTTCCCACAAGGTATTAAAATACAGTGGCCTGTTAAACATTAAAAGCTTCCCTAAACAGGGCTACAACTCTAAAAGTCTGGTAGTTGTTCTTCTCTTTGACATCTGATGGGAGGGTGTTCCACAGGGCAGGTGCCACTACCGAGAAGGCCCTCTGCCTGGTTCCCTGTAACTTGGCTTCTCGCAGTGAGGGAACCACCAGAAGGCCCTCAGAACTGGACCTCAGTGTCCAGGCTGAACGATGGGGGTGGAGATGCTCCTTCAGGTATACCGGGCTGAGGCTGTTTAGGGCTTTAAAGGTCAGCACCAACACTTTGAAGAGGTTGTTTTTTTAAAAAGTCATTATTAAAGCCCTCAACTTTAAAACACAAACACCCAAAGACTGGAAGCAGCAGAAATATGTGAGTATTTGGCAGAAAAGAACACAGGCTGTCCATTCCCAAAACATGAGGTCCACATTAAAAGTTACCAGCAAGTTAATGACGAACGAAAGAAACTGCATTTTTCATAGACACACCCAGATGTGTGGGTGCTGCTCTGGTGTTTCAGTACAGAGAGAGAGAGGCCCCTCCAAAATGCACCTTCATGAATGCTACTTTTAAAAATAAGCTCTTGGGCTGAAATTACACCTTACCAACATAAGATGAAAAACCACAACAATAAGCAAAATCCCTGCTGTGTTCCCCAGCCAAATCTAGTGTCATTCAGCCCAACACCTCCTGCTGCTGGAGGCTCTCTCTGCCCAGCCCACCCAACTGCTGGTGCTCCTGCTTCCAGGGCAATGGGTGACTTACGTCCTGTGATCTCAAAGAGCACCCTGTCGTTGAGGCCCAAACGCAGCTCTGGCATGCCGGACAGGAAGACCTTCAGCTTGATGGAGCCCACAATCTCACTCAGCAGGACACTCCCGTTGGCATTAACCTGGAAGACAGAGCAGGGTCTGAGTCTCGGGGTCACAACTCCTCCCCTCTCCTCTCTCTGCCTGGAAGAAGGGGGGCTTCTCCCTCCTGTCCCTGATGACAGCCAGGCTGAAACTGCAGCACCAGTCTTGGAATGAGCCAGTTCAGTTTAACGCAGTTTGCTGAATTAGTTCAAAAATCTCTGAACTATGCCTTATAGCACACTACTGTTTTGAGTGTTCTGTTGGAAGCCGCCCAGAGTGGCTGGGGAAACCCAGCCAGATGGGCGGGGTATAAATAATAATTAAAATATTATATTAATTAGTATAATTAATTAATACAATTAAAATTGTGGAAACCATTTGGAAATAGTGTATTTCTGAGGTTTGATGGCTCATAGCCCCACTTTTTTGGAGTAATACCATAAAATTACATATCAATAGAAAGATAATTTAATGAAGAATGTAATGCAACAAAGTTTGTTCAGTTATCTGTGTTCTATCAAAAGTTATAGCCAAATAACCAGAAAAAAGAAGCACAACTTGCTTAGGTTGATATGCAGTAGCTTTCCATCTTTTTAATGTAGCCAATGAGCATGAGTGTTTAGAGAGACAATCACGTGTTATGAGTCGTCAAACCTCGGAAATGCACTTTTCCCAAAAGGTTTCCACAACTTTGGCCACTAGTGTAGTTCCCACAACTGCCAAGTGAACTGAATGTAAATTGTTCATTTTGAGGGAGAGCTTTTAAATGTTTTCTTAGCTTCAGGTTCAATCTCCTATATGCATTTTCTACTGATCTTTGGGCTTTGAAGGATCATAATTGTTGGGAATAACAAGCCAAACAATTCACATTCCACTGTGTTTTCTTAAGCATGTTTTATACTTCAGCACAGCAGCTGGTAACATTCTGAATGTTGAGGGTAAAATAATTTGGATGCATTTGAACTAAACACGAACAGAACTAAAGGGACGGATATAAACTGGAATTAGTTCCTTTTTGGACACCTTGAATTGGAATTCAAACTAGCCCCTTTTTAAAATGAACTTTCAAAGCCCAGGGAAGTTACCCACCAGTACACAAAACATCATGGAAACAACATTACTCAGTACTTAGATGTGCTGTGTGCAAACTAAAATCATGTATGAGTGGGCAGACTCAGGCATATAGGATCTGCTTTGTTTTTGAACTAGAAACCAGAGATCCTCCAACTGGATCTATGTGCAAAATGGGGGTGGAGAGAGAAACAGCACACAAAATTAAGGAACATGCTCAGCCCAGAAGTGGATCTCAGTACTAGAACTGAGGGGAAGAACCATAAAAGTCACTTTGTGCAATATTTGCATTGCAGGGGGTTGGACTAGATGACATTCGAGATCCCTTCCAACTCTACGATTCTATGAAATGCACTAAATAAATAAGGTAAAGGTAAAGGGACCCCTAACCGTTGGGTCCAGTCACAGACGACTCTGGGGTTGCACCGCTCATCTCGCTTTATTGGCCGAGGGAGCCAGTGTACAGCTTCTGGGTCATGTGGCCAGCATGACTAAGCCACTTCTGGCAACCCATTTACCTTCCCACCAGAGTGGTACCTATTTATCTACTTGCACTTTGATGTGCTTTCAAACTGCTAGGTTGGCAGGAGCTGGGACCAAGCAACAGGAGCTCACACACTCTAATCATAAAGAGAGAGAGAGAGAGAGAGAGAGAGAGAGAGAGAGAGAGAGAGAGAAAGAGAGAGAGAGAGAGAGAGAGAGAGAGAGAGAGAGAAATCTATCCCTGCCCTTCATTTCAGCAGAAAGGGGTGTGGAGCAGCTTCTGTTGTGTTGAGAAACCCAAAAATCGCCCAGGGATCTCCAGTAGATCCCGAGCTACCTTTTACCCACTTTCCGTTTCTTATCTTATCATCATCTCTTCTGAGCTCATTTGCTGTCAAAGCTGATGCTCTAAGAGGAGAAAATACTGGTTCAGGGCAGATCACCGCCATCTCTGTGGGAGCACCACCGTCACCAATGGTAACCAGCATTTCTCTCAAGGGAGACACACACGGCCTCCTCTGAGCAGCTGCCAGCAACACAGCTTTCCTCCTGCACTCTGCTGAGAAAGGCCAAGCACCTGAGCAACTTCATGCCACCAGAGTTGATGCCCATGTAATATTTAATGGAAGGGAATTCCAATGGGGCAGGTGCCACAAGACAAAAGGCCATGCCAACGTTTTAGGCTACTCACAATGTTGCCCAGATCCCTACATACCTAGGTGACCCAGACGGACCCACATTCCTGCAATAACTCACCAGCAGATTGACAGATTCAATGACATCAATGAAGACTTCGTTCTTCTTATATTTGATGCCCTCTGACCTCCAGGAGACTGCATTGGTGACGGTGGGTGGAACGCGGGATTTGCCCGTGTCGAGCTTGTTGCCCTGCTGAGTGATGTACCTACATCAGGGTGAAGAGGGGGCGAGATCAAGATCCAGAACTGCCCTCATAAGATGCAGTCATTCCAGCTCCCAACAAGCACACCTTTTCAAAGGATTGTGGGGGGGGGGACTGTAAAGAGCACCTTCTGCTATCTAAAGCAGAAGCAGAATCTCAGCAAAACTTCACATTGCCTGATCTGAAATGCCAATTCAGAATAAAATGAATGTTTGAAGCATTGATAGTTCAGATTTTGACATTCGCTCCTGAGCCCCCCAACACTGAAATTTAAGTATCTCTTCAGACCTCATTTTCCCCAAACTGAGGCCCCCTCAGAAATAAAGTTTGGCCCAAGCAGAATGATTAACATCTGAATTCAACACTTGAGATTTTACACATGGGAAACATTTTGTTCCACTTGAACTCCTATACTGTACAGTGGTACCTTGGTTCTCAAATGCCTTGCTTCTCAAACACCTTGGTTCTCAAATGCCTTGGTTCCCAAATGCTGAAAGTATTCCGGTTTTCGAACGTTTTTTCAGAAGCCAAACGTCCGATGTGGCTGTCGGCTATTGTTTCCAGGGTGCCTGCACCAATCAGAAGCTGCGCCTTGGTTTTTGAACATTTTGAAAGTCAAACAGATTCTGGAATGGATTAAGTTTGGCGCTTTTGTTTTTGCTATATATTTTGCATTTATGTTTTTGAGGCTTTTTCGGTTAATTTGTTTTTGGGACTGTGTGGAACCCAGTTCAGCTACTGATTGATTGATTGATTGATTGACTGACTGACTGTGGAAATGAATAAAAGCCCCCCATCCAAACAATGACTATCATCAGTGCAGGTAAGGGGGGGAATTAAAATTTTTTAATCATCTACAATACTGTCTTATTTATTTTATAGCACAGTACATTATTGCTTTCATTTTATGGATCAATGGTCTTGTTAGATAGTAAAATTCATGTTAAATTGCTGTTTTAGGGGTTGTTTTTCAAAGTCTGGAATGGATTAATCCATTCTGCATTACTTTCTATGGAAAAGCGTGCCTTGGATTTGGAATGCTTTGGTTTTGGAACGGACTTCTGGAAAGGATTAAGTTTGAGAACCAAGGAACCACTGTATACCCATCCTCAGCACCTATAGTTTTCAAATCCTGTTAGGTCATTCATTTGCACAATGTCAGAAAGAGGTAGCAGGAAAGCAGGGGGAAGGGGTTAGGAGAGGGGGAGCAGACCAAGTGACTCACTCCTGCAAAATTTTACTATCTGTTGTCTGGGGAAACCCAAAATCCATAAGCTCATCCAGCAGTTCATACACAATGACAAAATTGTCACGGATGCTCTCTTCTTCCAGCTCTTTGAAATATTCAGAAAAGACCTGACAATGAGAAAATGAAAGGTTTCACCCTTTTTATACTGGAGGCGACCCTCAAAGCCCAGGGGTGAAGATCCTAGAATTCCGCAGCCCCAATACCCAAATTCCAGAACTTTGATCCATCTACATTTGGCTCAAGTGCATCTTTCTTGCAGAATTCCCAGTGTGGGATGCATTAGTTATTGAGAAAGGAAGATAGGTGGGCCTTTCTGGTATGCATAAGGGGCAGAGAGTTGGTTTCATATTCCAGCCTTGCCAGATGGCGACTTCTACTCCATTTCCCCCCAAACATCTGATAAGTGGCACACTTTTATTCTGAATTAAAATGGGAAGCAAATCCAAAGTAAATTGGATTTACATTTAAAGTTCTTAAGTGTAAGAGTGTTATTTTAAAATGGTTTTCGTTGGTGCTAAAATGTTGGGTTTTTTAAATTGCTCTGTTATTTAATTGTTGTAAATCAGAGATGGGGAACCTATGACTCCAGATGTTGCAAGCTACAACTTCCATCATCCTTGTCTATTTGCTTTGCTGGCTCAGGCTGGTTGGAGCTTCTGGAGGGCAAAAATTCTTCACCCCTGCTGCAAATTTTATAAAACTGTGCCTTGAAGTTATTATTACCTTTTAACAAAACTTGAGAGTGAATACACTAAAAGACAGCATACAAGTTCAGTTTTCAAAGGCTGGAATCAATGGGGTGGAAGAAGCCAGATTTTATGCTACGAAGGACAAACCGGCCTTTCATCCCTGGCCCCAAAAAGATACTATCAGGGTTTGTAGTGCCAAGATGAAAACAAAAGCCTCAAGATCATTTGCGGGGAGGGCAGGGGTGCCAACCTGGCAAAAATATTGGGGGACCCCAGGTACGCCCTGCCCCCCACAATCGATCACATGATGCAGTGGACACACAGCATTTGAATGGCAATGCCCATCAGCTTTGGGGCCCCCAGGCCCCATCAAATATTTTATGGGGGGGTGAAGGGATCTCAGCCCCTAGGAGTTGGCTTCTATGGGGGAGGGTGTGTGTTGTCTGCACGCTACTCCAAGCCAACAGAATAACACAATGGGGAACTCAAAGATAGCACCAGCCTTTCCTATCTTGGTGCCCTGTTCTTCTTTGTACGTCTAAAAATGGCTCCTTGACTTACCTCTACCACTTTATAGAGAAAAGAATACACTAGTGAGGCATTGGCATTCTTCATGGTTAAGGCCACCACTGCACAAAAGGTTAAGGGTAAAGAGAGAGATTTCTGAACTGCTGGACTAGAGACTTGGGAATGGTAGGGAAGGAGTATTGGCTTTGGGGGACTCTAGCCTAAATAGAGGACATAGCCACCAATGCCAGGCAGTAGATGAATATTGGGATGCACAGAAACTTCATGTGGATTCTTCACAGGTTAAGTTTCCTTGGACTGGATCTTGCACCAGTTTGCAGTTTTCCCTTTCAGTTCTCATCTCACAACTCAGCTCCTAACATGAGACTTCTGTCTAGCCAAAAGGGTTCTGCACATGCTTCATTCTTGCCCAGGGGTCAGCAACCTTTTTCAGCCGTGAGCTGCTCCACCGTCCCTCAGACCATGTGGTGGGCCGGACTATATTTTGAAAAAATATATATGAATGAATTCCAATGCCCCACAAATAACCCAGAGGTGCATTTTAAATAAAAGCACACATTCTACTCAGGTAAAAACACCAGGCAGGACCCACAAATAACCCAGAGATGCATTTTAAATAAAAGGACGCATTCTACTCATGTAAAAACACGCTGATTCCCAGACCGTTCGCAGGCCGGATTGAGAAGGCGATTGGGCTGCATCCGGCCCCTGGGCCTTAGGTTGCCTACCCCTGTTCTTGCCCTTTCTCTATCATTCCAAATAAGTTCAGAAACGCAGGGCCTGCAATCTCCACTTTGCTGAAACTTAGGAGCACAGGGCAAGGCTCACTGAAAATAAACTGCCAACATTATAATGCTGTTATATAAATCTATGGTGCAAATGGATTTAGAATACTGTGTGCTGTTCATGCAGCACATAGACTGTGGTGCTCCCTCCCAGAGAAGGCAGTGATGGCCCCCAAACTTGGATGGCTTTAGAAGACAAATTCATGGAAGAAAAGGCTATTGAAGATTACTGGCCCTGCTGGCTATGCTCCACAGTTAGAGATAGTAGTGATTCTGAATCAATGGACTTGGGTTTTGCCCCTCACAGGGGCTGCAGCATCCCACCCCTCTCCCCGGAATTAGCTCAGGCTCTGAAAGGATACAGTAAATGTTGCTGTGCTTGATCCAAAGGAAATGTACTTTCCCGCGGGACAGGAGTGGCGTCAGGGCACTTTCTTCCTCCTTCTGCATCAAGAGTGGCATGAAGTAGTCAATCTCTGACATGCTCACATCTCCTTTGTAGTTGCGGCTGATGAGAGGCTAGAGGATGGGAAAGTAGCTTAAGTCATGCTAGCCTTGCATGGCTGACACTGAGACAACCATAGTGCATTGCTCACGTTATCACTGATGCTTCCTCTAAGTAGCATCATGTATGTCATTCACCCACACACCATTTTCCAGGGAGCTGGTTTAGACTGGGACCCTTTACCCACTTACCTGGGAGTAAGCCCCATAGAACTTAATAGGACAGACATCTGAGTAGACACTCTTGAATTCTGCTGTTAGACGCAAGTCTTCAAGGTTGCATTTTCACCCTGTATTCCCTGGCCACATACGTGAGTCATAGCACATCCCGGTCAAATAAACATAGCTCTTCTCTACCTAACAGGCCTTTAGGTTGTCTCCTTTGTGCTTTTCAGAGCCGGCTCTGCCATTAGGCAGAAGAAGCAATTGCCTCAGGTGACAGCAGTCACAGCCCCACTTCTAACCATTCGGCTCTGTGGGAGAACAGAGATGTGCACCACAAGCCTCTCATGTGCCATGTTCCCTCTAAACTTGCCAGCTGCTGTCAGGTACGATGGAGGAATCCATCCCCCTGGCACAGCTGAAGTAAGATTCAACTGCCATTCTGGCCAACTTGTCTACATGGAACAGGGAGGGAAGCAATATTGTCCTTTGCTTCAGGCAGCAAATTGTCTTGTTCCACCCCTGGTCTTTTTCATCCTTCAACAAAGTTGTTATTTTAGAGATGTGGTGGGAGGAAAAGGAAAATGCAGCTGTACCATAATATTCCCCACCCCCAGAGCTATCTCTGTCATGGACCAGGCTTCCCTTTCATGCCACACTTATTTTAAAAAATGCGATACTGTACCTCCATGATCTTTCCCACACAAGATCCTATTCAAAATGCAGTGCATAAACTCAGCGTTGTGTAAGATAGGGGGCACCCATCATCAGAAGGTTCCCCAAGTACCGTATTTTTCACTCTATAAGACTCACTTTTTCCCTCCTAAAAAGTAAGGGAAAATGTGTGTGCGTCTTATGGAGCGAATGCAGGCTGCGCAGCTATCCCAGAAGCCAGAACAGCAAGAGGGACCACTGCTTTCGCTGCGTAGCGATCCCTCTTGCTGTTCTGGCTTCTGAGATTCAGAATACTTTTTTTCTTGTTTTCCTCCTCCCAAAACTAGGTGCGTCTTGTGGTCTAGTGAGTCTTATAGAGCGAAAAATACGGTACTTCACTCCTATAAGCTAACTACTCCAAAAGTAAGTCCCATTGAGTTCAGTTGGGCTTACTTCCATGAAGGTAGGTATAGCAATGCAGCCTTAATAGTTATTATTATTATTAATAATATACATGTAGATGAATTTTTGGATTGTTTAAAAATGCTTAATCAGAGTATAACAGCCCCTTATGTATATTTATTACCATCCTATTACAGAAGGGGAGGGGGCAGTGATGCAGACAAACTAGTATCCCCAGCTAACAGGACCAGTGGTCAGGGATGATGGGAGTTGTAGTCCCAAAACATCTGGAGGGCCAAGTTTGCCTATGCCTGATGTAGACTGTCGTTTGCCTAACAACATGTAGTAAAGCTATAGCTGCGCTGAGACTTGCATTATTACACAGTACAGTGGTACCATGGGTTACAGATTTCAGGTTTCAGACTCCGCTAACCCAGAAATAGTACCTCGGGTTAAGAACCTTGCTTCAGGATGAGAACAGAAATCGTGCGGCAGCAGCAGGAGGCCCCATTAGCTAAAGTGGTGCCTCAGGTTAAGAACAATTTCAGGTTAAGAACAGACCTCCAGAACTATTTAAGTTCTCAACCGAGGTACCACTGTAATTGTAATTGTTAATAAAATTGCTTTGTGGGGGGGGGGATTCTAAAAGAAGGGGGGGGGGGGGGAGTAAATGTCTGAACAGTATTAGCATGCTTCTCATTCCAGTTTTGAACAAACCGAGCAGTCTAGCAAATAAATCTGTTTGTCACCAATCTCCTCGATCTAGTGTTCAGATGTTGACTTTTCCGCTCAGATTCTTAACTGCTGCCTTGTGCTAGCTCTGATGCTATTCCTTTCTTCCACAAATTGGCCTGCTACTGTTCTGAACCCTGCCATCAACTGTTGTTGTTGTTTTGAACGGGTAGCAGCAGGCAGTTCCAGTGTGCACAGCTTATCACCGAGTGAGCAAATGTTTCTTCCAGTTTCTGTTCCTTAAAGTGATGGGCTCAGGGCTCATTCTGCTTTGCTGCTACAGCTCTGGCCCTGCTCTTTCACCCATTTGAAGCAACCTAGCAGGTCGAACAGGCTCCCTGACGCAACCAGAGCCAGCAGGATGGCAGCAAGCAGGTCCACACGCTCCGGGAACAACATTCCCAGGCTGCCTCCGTTCACTAAGCGGTCACAATTTTCAGACCGCTCCTCAGCCTAGAAAAGGAGGGCCAAAAAGAATCTCCTCCACACCCGCTGCAACACGAAATAGCCTGCGATGGAGCACCAACAAGCCCCAGCTCTGGGATAGGGGATGCCAGCCAGACGCAGCACAGGTGGGCCCCATCTCCCGGAAGGTGGGAGCCGCAGGAAGAAACCTTGGCAACCAGGGCAAGGAGCACCCATCTCTCCCCTAGTGCCCAGAAGCAAAGGTGGCCTAGCAGTTAGAAGGCACAGCCAGGCCACCTGGGTGCTACTCAACTCCCCACCTGGTCTTAAGAGGCTTTAACTTCCTCTTCTCCAGGCTGAAAAGTGAAGAGGGGGATAAGGGTACACAGTATGAATGGAAGTCTGCCCCAGGTAACACCCAGAAACTTGGATCTGGCGAGCGGAAATACTGGAGGGCATAGAGAGAAGGGGGAGTTATTTGGGAAACTTCACCTGGAGGGTGGAGGCTGCTCTGCCCCACCTGAGAGGAAGATCTGGGGGTCACACTCACCTTGCCTTTCAGGTCAAGGATAAAAACGGCCGAGGCGGACATGCTGCTCCTGCTGCGCCCACTTCCTCCTCCTCCTCTCCTGCTTCGCTCGCTCTCGGCAGCCACCTGGGCTAGGTGAGGGCGCTGCGCCTACAGGTGAGCTGGGCTGCCTTAAAGGAGAGGAGGCGGAGGCAGCAGGAGGGTGGGGGATAGAAGTCCTCCGACAGAAAGGAAGTGGGAGGACAGACGTCGCAGTTTCTCTCTCTCTCTCGAGGGGCTGGACAGACGTGTGCACGCGCGCAAGCGAGTAGCTCCATAGGATCCCAGCCGGGACCCCGATCCCGTGTGAAGAGAGGCTGGGAAGCAGAGGAACGCCCTGTTCTTAATTCTCCTCCCGGTTTCCCCATAGAATCCGGATGATGAGTTGGGTTTAGTTTGGTTGGGTTGTAAGTTATCTTTGGGTTGCCCTGGGCAAGATAAAGGGAGCAACAAATTTAATAAATACTAATCAATAACCATAATGATGATGGTGACATGGGCGTAGCCAAAGGGGGCACCCCTCTTAAATCAAGTAAATCAATAAAAATACTTAATTAACTGAGGTTCTGCCAACAGAAATCCTGGTCACACCCGTGCATGATGTTGATGGAAGGCTCACTTGGTGCCTTCAATATACAATATATCTTTAGGCGCCAGGCGAAAACGTTTCTCTTCAACCAGGCTGATTAACATTATATGGCTTTTTATTTTATTTTTATTAACATTTCTGTTTTACAATTTAAAGTACTAATTTTTACATCTTTCAGATATCAGCGACTTCCCTTCTTCTCTTTCCATGGTTCATTTTACATATCATAGATCCCTGCATATTTTACAGAAACTATACCATTCAGTATTCCATTATTACATCCACCAAAACTTATTTACACCGTTGAATTTATTTTAATGCTGCTGCCAGCATTTTCAGCTGTACACAGTTATTTCCCATATATTCAATAAACGTTTTCCAATCTTCTCTAAACCTATGTTCTTCTTGTTCTCTTATTCTATATGTTAAGTCTGCGAGTTGTGCATATTCTGTCAACTTAAGTTGTTGTTCTTCTTTGGTTGGGACCTTGCTTGTTTTCAAATTTTGGGCTAACGAAACACAGGCCACAGTACAGTCATACCTTGGAAGTTGAATGGAATCCATTCTGGAACTCCGTTCGACTTCCAAAATGTTCGGAAACCAAAGTACAGCTTCTGATTGGCTGCTGGAAGCTCCTGCAGCCAGTTGGAAGCCCCGTCAGACGTTTGGCTTCCAAAAGTAGTTTGCAAACCGGAACAGTCACTTCCGGGTTTGCGGTTTTCAGGAGCCAAAACGTTTGAGAACTAAGCTGTTTGAAAACCAAGGTATGACTGTAGTAGCATTTTAAAATGTGCTTGTGCGTTTTTTTTTGTTTTTTATTATGCACTTAGTATTCTCATTTGGTATTTTTCTGTTGTGAATCACCCTGTGCTCTCCGGATGAAGGGTAGTATACAAATTTAATGAAGAAGAAGAAGAGTGATCCACATAAAAACAGTGTTCCCCAACAATACAAATCCATCGGGAAGTATCTCTGACTCCTCTTCCTTTTCACTTCTCAATGTATTTGTACCCATGAGTGCTTCAGTCGAGGAAAAACATTTTTTAAAATAAATAAATAGTTTTATGATTGAACAAATTGCTTGGGATACCTTTAGGTATTTAAAAAGATAATAATATAATGAATGCTAATCGTAGTGCTAATGTTCTCCCCACCCCTTAGCTGTAAGCTGGATTCTGTGTGTTGCTGGTGGCAAAGCCCAGAGAAGCTGCTGTGACTGGGGTGGGTGAATGTGGGAGAAGCAGCCGGCCGCCTGGAATTCTACAGCTGACGAGGCAGCACATGGCAGGCCTTCCATTGTGCTTTGGCGACAGTGATGACTGCATGGGAGTGATATTTCGGTGGAGGCAGCAATGCCCTTCACACAATGCCAGGCTTTATGAGGCCGGGAGAACTCTGTGTGTGTGTGTGTGCGCGCTAGACTTAGGATTAATCCCAGCTGGAATGTGCACAACTCCTCCACTGCAGGCAATGTCAGTAACGCTATGTCTGAGCCACAAGAAGACCCTGTAGAAGGCCAGAAAAGCTGGACAAAGGACCTCTGAAGCCTGGAGGGAGGAATACTGTTTTAAAAAGCTCCTTGCATGCTTTCAGGTTGGATATGAATGAATGAATGAATGAATGAATGTCACACAGCCAAAGATGCTGTGTTCTGTCTGTGGGTCCTGGTACTTTATGTGCCATTGTTGTACTATGATGGTTATGCTCTACCTGCACAGCTGAAAAGAGCAATGCTGTCAAACACAAGTTGCTGGAAACCACAGGAGGGGAGAGGGCTCCCAGTACGTTTCTGAGCACAATTCAAAGTGTTGGTGCTGATCTTTAAAGCCCTAAACGGCCTCGGTCCAGTATACCTGAAGGAGCGTCTCCACCCCCATTGTTCTGCCCGGACACTGAGGTCCAGCGCCAAGGACCTTCTGGCGGTTCCCTCACTGCGAGAAGCCAAGTTACAGGGAACCAGGCAGAGGGCCTTCTCTGTATTGGCACCCGCCCTGTGGAATGCCCTCCCACCAGATGTCAAAGAGAAAAACAATGACCAGACTTTTAGAAGACATCTGAAGGCAGTCCTGTTTAGGGAAGCTTTTAATGTTTAACAGACCACTGTATTTTAATACTTTGTTGGAAGCTGCCCAGAGTGGCTGGAGAAACCCAGCTAGATGGGCAGGGTATAAATAATAAATTATTATTATTATTATTATTATTATTGTGTTCGTGTTCTCCTCACTGGTTTCCCACAGGCCAGCCACTGGGAGAACAGGATGCAGGCCTGATCTAGCAGGCTCTTCTTATGTTCTTAACCTGCGCTTTCTCCTTCCCCCAGCTCTTTTCAATTCCTCCCACCTTCTGGAGCAGACAGGATTCTTGTACTTTTCTGGAGACTGGCTGGGGGTTGGGCAAGGGGATCAGGAGAAGAGCAGATCCAGTGGAAACGCCACTTTATTTATTGTTTAATTCCTTTATTTATTGGATTTATATACCACCCTATACCTGGGGGTCTCTGGGCGGTTTACAGAATAAAATCAAGATATAAAACCACAAAATACATAATAATAATAATAATAATAATAATAATAATAATAATAATAATAATAATAACCCAATAGCCCCACCCCCAAAAAACACATTTTAAAAGGGCATAGGATGTAAATCAGATCAACCAAAGGCCTGGTTAAAAAGGAACATTTTTGCCTGGGGCTTAAAGGAGTATAATGAAGGTGCCAGGTGAACTTCCCTGGGGAGAGCATTCCACAGACGGGGAGCCACTGCAGAGAAGGCCCTTTCTCATGTTGCCACCCTCCAGACCTCTCGTGGAGGAGGCACAGAAAGGAGGGCCTCAGAAGATGATCTCAGTGTCCGGGTAGGTTCACATGGAAAGAGGCGGTCCTTGAGGTACTGGATTCCTGAGCATAGCTGTCAACCGTCCCTTATTTGATGGGAAACTCCCTTATCCCAGCGCCGTGTCCCGCTGCTGTCCCTTATTGATGATGTCCCTTAAATTTCCCGGGTTTCACGCTCGCCCGGCTCAGGAGGGAAGCAGCGGCTCGGGGTCATCCGCCGCGTGCGAGAGAGAGCGCTGGCGCCATTGTCCTGGCGCGAGGAGTTCCATCGGCCCTTCCCTGCCCGAGAGAGAGGGGGGGAGGGAGAGAGACGCTTGCCCATGTCGCCCATGAGCCCGGAGGCAGCAGCAGTGGTGGCAGCTGAGGAGGCAGCCTGAGGGAGGAGGAAGAGGAGGGGATGGGGAGGGACGCAGAAGGGTGGCGCTTCAGTGGCTGCCACAACCACCTCATGCTGGATTGACAGCATCTGTCAATCCTGCCAATGTATGTAACTCTTTACAATAGCAAAATCCCTTATTTTGGCTGCTGATCCCTTATTTTTGAGGCTGCTGGTCCCTTATTTTCAAATCTGTAAGTTGACAGCTATGTTCCTGTGTCCTTCCTTCCTTTGTTCTCTATCACACACTGCTAAAGTGGCAGGGCAGTTTTCCTGTTTGCACCTGATAAGCCTATTATGGAAGATCAGGTTGTGTGTGTTTGTGTTCTTAACCCTTACATGGCAAGTTGCACCTGCCAAATAAGCTTGCCAACCTTTACAACCAGTCCCTACTAGCTGGCTCCTGCGCCTTTTAACAACAGCTTGATTGCCAGATGTTTTCGAATGCTCCTTCTCCATGCTATGAAAAAGCTTTGTGTGTTAACTTCCGCAGAAAAGCTGCTGTCCAGCACATTTCTCTCCCCTACCCCCATCCCCCTTGGTTGACAAGCACCAACTATATGCCCCAGGTACCCTCTTCTGTACAGATTCAGAAAGAGCCGTGTCCTCACACAGCACCTAGTCACCTTAGATTACACAGTACAGTGGTACCTCAGGTTAAGTACTTAATTCGTTCCGGAGGTCCATTCTTAACCTGAAACTGTTCTTAACCTGAAGCACCACTTTAGCTAATGGGGCCTCCCGCTGCCGCCGTGCTGCCAGAGCACGATTTCTGTTCTCATCCTGAAGCAAAGTTCTTAACCCGAGGTACTATTTCTGGGTTAGCGGAGTCTGTAACCTGAAGCGTATGTAACCTGAAGCATATGTAACCAGAGGTACCACTGTATGAGTAAGATCCAGTGGCTACCAGTTTGCAGGCACAGTCACAGAAGTCGCAGAAATCTGTTTTTGTTCCTACAGCCCAGACTCTGGGTATAACCAAAATCAAAATTTGGACTGACTGGTAAAACCATGAAAACCACACATACTGGGAGCAAGTCCATGGTAGCTAGTTAACTCAGGCCAAAGCTGCTACAAATGGCCCTGCCAGGTTTAGGGTAAAATATCAACAGGAAGACTTTGAGCCTCTCGTGTAGGATTGCCAGCTTGACATTCAGAAATCTATAGATCAAACTTTGCACAGCAGGGGCTTGTTAAAACGTTGACAGTTAAAGTCTAATAATAATAATAATAATAATAATAATAATAATAATAATAATAATTTATACCCGCCCACCTGGCTGGGTTTCCCTAGCTACTCTGGGTGGCTTCCAACAAAATATTAAAATACAATGGTCTGTTAAATAGCTGTTGTTTGGTTGATTTAGGAGTTTGGGCTTGGGGTTATTGTCTGCTGCTTTCAGAATCACAGACTTGTAGAGTTGGAAGGGACCGTGAGGTTCTTGTTGTCCAACCCCCTACAGTGCAGGCATCTTTCGCCCAGTGTGGGGCTCAAACCCACAACCCTGAGATTAAGAGTCTGCAGTTCTACCTACTGAGCTGTCTCTCAGCTTTGTTTTATAATTTTGCCTTGTTGCGCTGAAAAAACGAATGCTGCTTTGGATGTTTGAAAAGCCACTTAATAAATATTTTACTTTTCCAAAAAGAGAGAGCTCAATGGAATCTCCCAGTCCAAAGGCAATGGGCCTTTGAATACCAGCTGCTGGCATGCAGACAGTGAAGGAGGGTTTGGGGGTTTTTTTGCCTTCATGCCCTGCTTAGGAGCCGCTTCTTCGAAGCATCTGATAGGCTGCAGTTGGAAGCAGACCTTGGTTGGCTGCAGCTCTTTTCTATGCAGCCCTAACAGCCAGAGTCTCAATTAAGTATATAAGAACATAAGAAGAGCCTGCTGGATCAGGCAGTGGCCCATCTAGTCCAGCATCCTGTTCTCACAGTGGCCGACCAGATGCCTGTGGGAAATGAAATAAAAAAAAATGATGTTGTTTAGTTGTTTAGTTGTGTCCACCTCTTCGTGACCCCATGGACCAGAGCACGCCAGGCACTCCTGTCTTCCACTGCCTCCCGCAGTTTGGTCAAACTCATGCTGGTAGTTTCAAGAACACTATCCAACCATCTCGTCCTCTGTCGTCCCCTTCTCCTTGTGCCCTCCATCTTTCCCAGCATCAGGGTCTTTTCCAGGGAGTCTTCTCTTCTCATGAGGTGGCCAAAGTATTAGAGTTTCAGCTTCCTTCCAGTGCGCACTCAGGGCTGATTTCCTTCAGAATGGAGAGGTTTGATCTTCTTGCAGTCCATGGGACTCTCAAGAGTCTCCTCCAGCACCATAATTCAAAAGCATCAATTCTTCGGCGATCAGCAAAGTACCATAGTTTAACTATGGCTGCATGAAGAACTAAGCACAAGTCTCCACTGTGACTCAGTATCAAGCTAGGATTTGCTCTAATGTTTTCTCCATATTTGGGAGCCAAGCTAGCAAGTGGGGGGCGGGGGGGCAGAAGAAGCTGTTCTCAATTCCTTCCCCTTGATAAGCAGAACACAAAACGTATTCTCTTTTTAAATACGATTATCCTAATTCAGTTTTGTAAGCTTACAGAAGCAGGGAACTAATCATATTTCAAAGATAGCGCGCAGCTTTCTAGCAATACGTTGCAGAGGAGAGACGGGTCAATATACGAAGGGAACATCTAGTTCTCCTTAACAGTGTTGCCAAATGGAATGACGGAACTGCCTGCTTTTGGCCTTCTAATGGTTTTTCCAAAAGCACTTGCCATCGTCTTGTTACAGCTTGTGGGTTAAACCATGTTCCAGTCTCCCAGAATGAAAATCAATCTAGATATTGTTCTGGAGTGTGCATGCAGGTGTTTTGCCTGTTATTGTGTGTACCTGGGCATCATTGGTCTTCTGTGAAATGGGTATTTTATGGTGTCCAGAACTGTTTCTTAGATTTCCTAATGTACCCCTAGGCCCTGAAGAACGATTAGGAATTCCTCCTATTCCTATACATTATGTATACATGTCAAAAGCACAGAACCTTTTTTAAAAAAATGCTTATTTCCTATGCCTACCATACTACCACATATGGGATGCGGGTGGCGCTGTGAGTTAAACCACAGAGCCTAGGACTTGCCGATCAGAAGGTCAGCAGTTCGAATCCCTGCAACGGGATGAGCTCCCGTTGCTCAGTCCCTGCTCCTGCCAACCTAGCAGTTCAAAAGCACGTCAAAATGCAAGTAGATAAATAGATATCACTGCGGCAGGAAGGTAAACAGCTTTTCGGTGTGCTGCTCTGGTTTGCCAGAAGCGGCTTAGTCATGCTGGCCACATGACCCAGAAGCTGTATGCCGGCTCCCTTGGCCAATAAAACAAGATCAGCGCTGCAACCCCAGAGTCGGTCATGACTGGACCTAATGGTCAGGGGTCCCTTTACCTTTACCTTACCATACTACCACAGTGGGTCGTGCTGTGGGCTAAACAACAGAGCCTAGGGCTTGCCAATCAGAAGGTCGGCGGTTTGAATCCCTGCGACAGGAGTGAGCTCCCATTGCTCGGTCCCTGCTCCTGCCAACCTAGCAGTTTGAAAGCACGAAGTGCAAGTGGATAAATAGGTACCGCTCCGGCGGGAAGGTAAACATCGTTTCCATGTGCTGCTCTGGTTTGCCAGAAGCAGCTTATAATAATAATAATTTATTATTTATACCCCGCCCATCTGGCTGAGTTTCCCCAGCCACTCTGGGCGGCTCTCAATCAAATGTTAAAAACAGTACAGCATTAAATATTAAAATCTTCCCTGAACAGGGCTGCCTTCAGATGTCTTTTAAAGATAGGATAGCTGCTTATTTCCTTCACATTTGAAGGGAGGGCGTTCCACAGGGTGGGCGCCACTACTGAGAAGGCCCTCTGTCTGGTTCCCTGTAATCTCACACCTCACAATGAGGGAACTGCCAGAAGGCCCTCAGCGCTGGATCTCAGTGTCTGGGTTGAACGATGGGGGTGGAGATGCTCCTTCAGGTATGCAGGCTTAGTCATGCTGGCCACATGACCTGGAAGCTGTACGCCAGCTCCCTCGGCCAATAAAGCGAGATGAGTGCCGCAACCCCAGAGCTGTCCACTACTGGACCTAATGGTCAGGGGTCCCTTTACCTTTACCATACTACCTTAGTGATATTGAAGAATATACTTGCAGCAAATCCTCTGTTGTTTTCTTCCAGTTTAACATTAAATGTTCAAGAGTGGGACACCGTACTTAATCAAACTTCTGCCAGGATACATCTTACTGTACATACCAGGCCTGGGTCCCTGGGGAGGAGAGGCAGTGTAGCTATTTTTCACCTTTGTTCCAAACACAGTTCTGTCTGGAATTGCTCTAGCTTACAACCACCAAGTTCCAGAAGTGAATTGTCAGAACAGAACTACAAATAGATTTTTAAAAAAGGAATTAGTTGTCTGGGTGGTTCAAACAATTGTTGCCATGCCAATCATTGAAAAGAAGAGCAGCGAAACAGAAGAAAGGAGCGTTTTATAACAACCAGCATGTGTCTGTTTAAAATATGTGAACTAATAGATTGCACAGGACTCCTTCTGAAGGCAGACTGGAAAGACATACTTTACTCTTATAGTTTTAATTTCCACACACACACACCAGTAATCCTTTGTCTCTGGTGGATTACCATGTCCTGAGTCGTCCGGTGAGCAAAACAAAACATATGTGATCACTCAAATGCAGAGTCTGCTGTAGCCACTGGCTCTTGGTTACCTGGTTGAACTTTCTGGTCTTCAGAAATCATCAAAGGAGCATAAAAGGAACATCAAGCCTATTTTGAAGTGCAATCTTTTCCATGACTGCTTGCAAGTAAGTTCCACTGGTTTGCTCCCAGTAAGTGTTTATAAGACTGCAGATTAAGTATATATATATTTTGCTCTGAACATGATTAAGCATGTGAGATTTAAAAGCTTGCTTTTCTCATTTTAATTGCGTTATTATATGGATTAAAAGAAGATCAAATTGCGCTTACTCTGTGTGTTCCATGTGTCCCAAGACACAAATATTATTAACATTTCGGGCACATGTCATATGCTGCATTAACCAGCAGAGGGTTGCACAATGCTTTGAACATCTGTTCAACTGACTGAACATTTCTCCATATTACATTAACATGATGTTTTGGATATCCTGCATCTTTAATGGATTTGCAATGGGTAGAAAGTACATTCAATTTAGAAATGGATCGCTTCTCATTAACACTGATGCATATTGTATATTGTTTATTTATTATAGCATAGGTTTAGAAGCTATTACATAGGTTTCTTTTTAACAAAAGGATTGGCAGACATTGTTTTGGTAGGAAGAGCTGTCTTCACATTGGGATAACAGATTACAGAAGGAATAACAGTGGGGTGCAACATTCTATATATTATCATAAGCAAAAAATAAAAATAAAAATCAGTTTGATCCAGGACCAGAATCTTCTTTCAATGGTAGTGCTCTGCCAGGGGTCTTGGGAAGTAGTAACCAGTGCCTCTGAGAAAGTGCAGAGGGATGAATTAATTTGCTCTCAACAACTTTAAATAACTCGGCATCTGGATAATGAATCATGGAATGCTGAGATCCTTCCTTTGTTCAACCCAGACACTGAGATTCAACTCCGAGGGCCTTCTGGCAGTTCCCTCACTATGAGAAGTGAGGTTACAGGGAACCAGGCAGAGAGCCTTTTCGGTAGTGGCACCCACCCTGTGGAACGCCCTCCCACCAGATGTCAAGGAAATAAACAACTATTTTACTTTTAAAAGACAACTGAGGGCAGCCCCATATCAGGAAGTTTTTTATGTTTGATGTTTCATCGTGTTTTTAATATTCTGTTGGGAGCTGCCCAGCGTGGCTGGGGAAACCCAGCCAGATGGGTGGGGTATAAAGAATATATTATTATTATTATTATTATTATTATTATTATTATTATTATTATTATCATTATTATTATCATTATTATTATTATTAGACTGTAAATAATATTAAATAGTTGAGGAAGAAGATCAATGTGGGTGGAAGCAGACATGGTTGAACAACAATCCAGTGAAGAGCCATCCAGTTTCTTGACCCAGGGACATCACAGCCTCCTGTTACTGAAACTTAGTTTCGGTTGCTACATGTGTGCAGGCAGACGTATTCATTTCCTCTCATTATTACATTTTCGTTCCATTTTCCCTAGCAAAATAGTGCTATTTTTCTAAAGAAAACAAAAAGGGCTCCCCTTGGATCAGAAACTTGACTGGGACAATTAAGAGATGCAGTTAATAAAACTATTGATCACTCATTCCCCCACCTCCATGCTTATTAAAGGTAAAGGGACCCCTGATCGTTAGGTCCAGTCGCGGACAACTCTGGGGTTGTGGCCCGCACTCATTTTGCTTTATTGGCGATGGAAACACCATTTACCTTCCCGTCGGAGCAGTACCTATTTATCTACTTGCACTTTAACATGCTTTTGAACTGCTAGGTTGGCAGGAGCAGGGACCGAGCAATGGGAGCTCACCCCGCCATCGACCTTCTGATCCGCAAGCCCTAGGCTGTGTGGTTTAGACCACAGCGCCACCCGCGTCCCATGCTTATTGGGAAGCAATAAAACAGGCTGTGTGAACCTACAAGGGGGAAACTTAATTAGCATTGGAAATGGCCTTTCCTGGATGGGATTGATTTGTGAATTCACATTGTAAGAGAATCTTAGCTGTGGAGAAGGACGTTGCTAGTGCGTCACCTCAGTGATAATTCTGCTTCTGGTTTCTTGCAGAAAATCAGTTCTGGGACTTCCGGGTTAGCGCCAACGGCTAATGGCGGATTCCCTCCGAGCTCCGGAGGGAATCGGCTCCATGGAAGACGGGTCCTGTCGCGACGGCGACGCGGGGACCCTCAAAAACCACAGGCGTGGAAGCCTGTGGACGTGGTGGCTCGGCGGGCACCATTTGCGCCCCCCAACCCGCGAAGAAGCCTTTTTAAAGGCTTTGGAGTGGGGGAAGGTGAGTGGCGTGGTGCTGGAGCAGATCGCTACTTCTACGGAGCGAAGCCGCAAGCCATGGCTGGAGAGCGCTGACTTTTTTCCTTGAATTTGGGACTCTAAAGTAACAACCCGTGAGTAATATGAAACTTGGACTTAAATTTTTTTGAATTTTGATACGAAATCGGGGGAGGTGTCAAAAGGAAGTCCGCCCCCCCATTCATGTAGACACTTTGAAGCAAGAGCTAAACAACTAAGGTCGTGAGACCACTTCGTTTCTTTGGGAAACTAAAATCATTAATTTCACGATTTGGAATTATAAATATTGGAACAGAGATTAAGAACAAGCTAACATCTAAGAGAAATAAGAAAATCAACTGGCAACCCCCCCCCCCAAGACCCGGGAGTGATTCCTGAGAGTGGTGGCTGTGGAGACATAAGGAGTTTGACAGCTGTCAAACGAGCTGTCAAGCCAGAAAAGCTGTTTTTGGACATTCTTTGCTGGTTACTTGTGTTGCACTTGATCTAGAGTTATTGGTAATAAAGAAGAAACTAAATAAAACAAAGTAACTTGGCTGTTGGAGGAAAAATACTAAGTAACTGAAATCCCCCCAGAGGGGAATTGGAGACATTGCAATGGCGGCAGATGGAAAATTACAGGCAGAGCTAGACAGAATGTTTTTTCTAGTGGGAAAATTACAAGATCAACAAGAAGCTTTTGCAACAGATGTTAAGACCTTGAGCCTTAAAATAGATAAGTTTGCTGGCTGTACAAAGGAACTGACTCAAAACACTCTGGCAGATGAACAAGACTATAAAGATGATGTTTTGGAGAAGAAAGAAGGAGGAATTGGAAAGGAGTCGAAGGAAGAGGACAATCAGAAGTTTTTAAAAGTGGACTATAAAGAGAATGAGTCTTGGAGGATGGGAATTCGGTTTAAGACTGAGAAAGAGGATCGCAAAGTCTTACTCATTGGAAAACCGGAAGACCTGGGAGCTACAAATTTGTATAAGGTGAAAGATGGAGCCTTTGGACTACCTGAGACATTTGGATTTAAAAGGAATATAAAGTACTACTTGGGCTCCATTCTTGAGTTGGGAGATCTGACTGAAAGAGATGCAGATCCTACTGGGACAAAGTCAATCCAAGACATGAAGTTTAAAATAAAGGACTGTCAACAAAACCAGCGGAGAGGGACTGAGAGGGATGGGAAGGCCTCGGAAATGTGGGATCCAGGCTGAGAAAGGATAGGAGGACGAACTCTGTTTTGGGGATCAAAACAGGGAAAGGGGGGGAGGAAATCTGGGATTGCAAAGGGGTTATAATCAGAATTTTTTTTATGTGTGTTATTTGGGGGTAACTATTATGAAAGTTGGGAAATTGTTGGAAGGGAACTTGGGACGACTTTAGAAAAAGATATAAAGTTAGGATTGTTTTGTTTAATCTAAATGTTTAGGTAAAATTTATAAGGTCAAAACTAAGTATATATAACCTCGAAAGTTAAGTTTATAAGTTAAGTTTATAAGAACTTGCTGAACTAGTTATTGGAACTGGGATACAAGAAGGGGAGGGGAGGGGAAGTCTCCAAAAAGAGTTATGACACGAAGGTTCTGAAAGTGTACATGTTTGTGTTTGTGTGTCTGTTTGTCTATGTTGTTTTGTTATGTGTATTTAAATTCTGTAAAACTCAATAAAAATTTAATAATAAAAAAGAAAATCAGTTCTACCACAGTGTTAAAGGGCTCTAATGTGGAAGCAACATTAGGATAGAACTACATGTTCATTGTTCTCTGTTTTTTAAAAGCCAGGTGGGTGCAGTCTGCAGAGAAGAAGCTGAGGGGGAAGGATCAGGGCTGTTGCAATGTTTTCTGTTAAGCAACAGTATAAAGGATTCCTGCTGGGGAAAATTTGGAGGGGCTAGAGGAGAAATGCACATAGCAGGGGCAGGGTCAAACCTCCTCCTTTCCACCACACAGACTAAATCTCCTGCTGCTGTGGGTTTCCCAGACACACAACCATCACGGCCTATGACACTTTGGTCTAAGCAAGAGTACAAAGCAAAGTGTGTTCTGTGCAGTCAGTTTAAAACTGACTCAACCCCCCCCCCCCATTTCTTCTTTCTCCAAGAGAGCACTCTAAAATGCATAAAACTTGAGCTGTTGAGCAAATGCATAACAAGGACACAGCTGTAAATATGATTGCTGGAAAGTACATTGGTATTGCCAGGGGCCCAAGTAAGTACGTATTCTGTCCTCCTGCCTTCCTTTGCCTGGTAATGTTGTACAGTCTGCTGTTCACCACAAAGAAGCTCTGCACTCGGAGGTTTCCCAGCCAGAAACTCTAATTTGATTGCAAAGTTGTTATTCAGTTGGTGGGCAGGAGTAGGGTCGCCAATTCTTGAAATACAGCTTGGTGGGTTCTGGGGCAATGCCCCCTAGGTCTTTTGGCAGAGCCGACTTTGAAGTGGGAGGTGGAACCCAATTGGCTTTTTTGGGGAGGCAGGTCCTCATTCTTGCAATTTCTGGAGGCAGAGCCAAGCAGCAAAAGACGTATACACAGAGGACACATCTTTTAAAATTTGCTGGGGAATGGGCGTGGAGGAGCCTTGCTTTTCTGGTAGCTAGCCTGAAAGCAAAGAACAAACCAAAAACAATCAACTAACTCACAGACTTTCTTTTCTTTTCTTTTGCTTCAGTCTGTATAGGCAACCAAAAAGGGATGGCCAAGTTGCTGAACTGAAATTTCTTTCCTCAGGACTCGAGTGGCCTTGCGCTGTATTTCCCTGAGCAATTACAAGTCCATTGCTGCTGGGCGTGATTTCCTTTGGATGACAGAGCACATTAGTTTCTGCAATAATCCCGAGAGGGTATAGGCCAGAATGATCTCAGCTTTTGCTTTAATTGTTTCAGCAACTGAGATTTAAACTGTAAAATACATCCCTGTTTGCCTGCATTACTATGGAAAAAGAACTTGTGTGTATTCACCACTACATGCCTGTCCTTGGATTACTTAATGGTCTCAGCACACATGAGTCCCTGTCTTCCTGTATCATAAAGGTAAAGGTAAAGGAACCCCTGACCATTAGGTCCAGTCGCAGACAACTCTGGGGTTGCGGCGCTCATCTTGCTTTATTGGGCGTTGCGGGAATTCGAACTGCTGACCTTCTGAGCAAGCCCTAGGCTCTGTGGTTTAACCCACAGCGCCACCCGCGTCCTGTATCATAGATCAGACATAAATTAGAGGGGTAGGTGAGCAACATGAACAAGCTGCTTTTGTGGGCTGTGGGGGCTGGCATGTTCAAGTTAAACATTGATGGCAGCCTTAACTTCAAAGTGTATATTTCCCTACTTGTTCTAGAAAGTACAAACTTTTTCACATTAAGAAACCTGTGTTCTGCAAAAGAGTTGAGGGCTGTGAATACTTCGCTCTCATATACAGCTGTTTTCAGAATGTTAAGCTCAGAAGAAACAAAGGAAAGAGGGGGAATTCTGTCTGTTAAGCAAATATGTTCTAGCAATGGATATATATTTTGATCCTTGGGAGAGCATATTCCTAAATGGTCTTAGCACATTCTATGAAAGGCAAAAGCTCACACCACAGAAGAGTCAACACCCATTTAAATTGTCAGGGAGGAAAGGGCCTGTTGCCAGCCTCTGAGAGTCATTCCTGGATCTGGAGGAGGAAATTATAGGTTGCTTGTCTGTAGTAATATGGTGCTGTGGTTGAGTTTCCTTGTCCTTAACAGCCTCGGAGTGCAAGACAAACATCCAAGAGATTTTAAATCAGCTCTCAGTTTCTATGTTGTAGAGCTGTTACATCTTGTGTTCTGAAAATGAGATACCTTTAAAAATGTCTGTCTCTTTCCTCGAATTTCCAGGGAAGGCTAATGGGCTGCATGATCCCCAGTCATTGCTATCAAGAAGAGCTTTTGTTCGGGGCAAGGGAACCTGCCATACAGATATTGTGAGGAGGAAGTACATTTGTCTAATCTTGCCACCACTGCACTGGCTGCCAGCAGAGTTAGCCCAAAATACGTTGCTGCCTGAGACAGAGCTTTAAATTCTCTCTCTCTCTCTCTCTCTCTCTCTCTCCCCCTCCCCACCTGCCCCAGGTCAAAATATGTTCATACCCAAGGCTGGTTAAGGTATTTGGGCACTTGAGGCAGAAGATGTCCAAGTGCCTCTGTTCCTTTCTGGTAATAAAATTGCCTCCCTCTTCCTGGAAGTGTGGGCTCCCCTTGGCATTTGTGGCTCGAGGACATAGCCTCACTGTACCTAATGGTATGGCCAACTAGTGGAACCTCACATATCCTAATTAGTTGTACTGGAGCAAAAAGGGCCATACTGTATTAGTCACCTAGACCAAACAGGCAATGGCATCAACTGAGGAGAGTTGCCCCCAGGCAAGCAGACTTTGAGGGAGGATGACTGCTAAGTAACCAACTCTTAAAGTCAGGGGTGCCCCACATAATTGATCACATAATGTACACACCATTTGAATGGCAATGGCCATCAAAACTTTGGAGGGCAGCCCCCTCAAATATTTTATTGGGGGGGCTGAAGACCCCTCATCCCCTAGGAGTTGCCTCCTATGTTTACAGTGTGATTGAAAGAAGGGGGTTGCTTTCTGAAAGGCTGTTTGGAAAATAAGAAGAAAAAGCTCCGTTCGGCTAGGTGCAAGAGTTCCCTGACATTTCCAAAAGCTTTAGTGCAACTCTCGTTTGGGATTTTGGTCGTGGGAATAGGTGTGTATGTGCCCCCCCACCCTCGCAAAGCCTACGAAGTCGAGATCCTAAGTTATGGCATGTCCTCTGGCGCCCCAGTTTTGGGGGTTCAGTTTCCCTGAGGCCATGCTGGGGCTTTCTCCGACGCAGAAGCCGATCCTTCAGTGACCTACATGCAGCCTTGAGTATTGTGTATATTTCTTGTTCTCACTGTAAAAAAACGCATTAATGGAAGACAATCTGATTCGGCTATGTTGTTGTTGTTTAGTCGTGTCCGACTCTTCTTGACCCCATGGACCAGAGCACGCCAGGCCCTCCTGTCTTCCACTGCCTCCCGCAGTTTGGTCAAACTCATGCTGGTAGCTTCGAGAACACTGTCCAACCATCTCGTCCTCTGTCGTCCCCTTCTCCTTGTGCCCTCCATCTTTCCCAACAGCAGGGTCTTTTCCAGGGAGCCTTCTCTTCTCATGAGGTGGCCAAAGTATTAGAACCTCAGCTTCAGGATCTGTCCTTCCAGTGAGCACTCAGGGCTGATTTCCTTCAGAATGGAGAGGTTTGATCTTCTTGCAGTCCATGGGATTCCAGCACCATAATTCACTCGGAGATCACTCGGCTACGAGTGATCTCCAAAAGAAGATCTAGGAGTGATCTCCAAAGAAGAAGATATTGATTGTCTAAGTCGTGGCGTGGAGAAGGGGAGCTTCAACCTCGCTGGCTCAGCAACCAACAGAGGCCCTCTCCCTCCCACACTTCCTCTCGCGGAGCCATTTCCCCGGGAGGAAGCGGGTTTTTAAATGCACCGCGCAGCGCGGCTCGGCCGCCTCCTCGCTGCGGGCGCGCAAGACAAACGGATCCGCTTCTTCTGACGCCGGGACCGCCCCGCCGGGACCGCTAGGCGCAGGAAGGCGGCCGCGCCGAGGCAGGAAAGGGGCGGAGGGCCGTCGGGTGGGCCTGACTTCGCCGCACAGCCCAGGCAACGCTGCCTCTCTCCGCCTCCTCGCAGTCCCCCGGCGGCGCCTGCAGCAGCAGCAGCAGCAGCGCTCTCCGTCCCGGCAGCGATGGACGGCGAGCCGAGCGGCAAGGAGCCCGACGACGCCGACCAAGCTTACGGTAAAGGAGGATGGGCGCGGAGGGATCCGTCGGGCCGGGGCTGGCACCGGGGACCTTCCTTCCTCCCTCCCCTCCCACCCGCCGCTGCGACAATGGCGCCTTCCCCTTGCGAGGGGCTTTGCCGGTGCTGGCTCTGCCCGGCGAGGGCGTCGGCCCAAGGCGGGGTGGCTCCTCGGACCCCGGGCTCCAGCGGCCTCCGGCTTCTCCCCTCGGCGCTGCTTCCAGCAAATAGGCAGGCGCCCGCGACCTGAAATCCAGGGCAGGTGGATGGGTCGTAGCCCCTCTCCCAGGTAACAGGTGTGGCCCGACGAGGAAGGGAAAGGGGGTGCTGGTTTCTTCTTCTTTTTTGCCGGGGGCGGGGGGGGGGGGCTGAGAGAAGATATATTGCTTTCTTTGTAGCTTCCCTCTATAGCAGTGCTGCCCAACCTTTTTTTGGGCCATGTCCCAGCTAAGCTTCTCTAAAATCCTGATCCCATCCCCACCCCTGTGACATATAATTCTTATTATTCAAAAAGCAAAGTCCTATTCACGTGGAGGAAGCCTAAAAGGCCATTCACTGTTAATCGCTCATTCTGGAATATCCCCCCTTAAAAATCAAATTGTGCCCCACATTGGGAACCAGGGGTCTATAGGTAGCAACCTGTTTTGGACTTGAGGTATCATGTACCTGGGGCAGGATAGGAAGGGGGGTGCCAACTTGAAAATCTATTTATGCTTTTCAGGTTTATACATTTCACTAATTTTACAGTCATTTTGACATTTCAAAACTTGACTTTCTTGAATAAACTATTGGGGGGGCAGGTAAGCCCTGCCCCGCATAATCAACCACAAGATGTGGCACACGAACACCATTTGAATGGCAATGCCCATCAACTTTTGGGCGGAGCGGTCCCCTCAAATGTTTTATTGGGGGTGGCAAAGGGACCTCAGCCCCTAGGAGTTGACTCCTATGGCGGGGGGGGCGCTTTCTCATCTCCCCGTGACCACCAGCTCCCTCCCGATGCGAGGTGGGTTGACTGTTGTTTGGGTGTTCATCATCGTCCTCTTGGCTCAGCCAGCTTCTGCTTCTCCATTGGCCCAGGAATATCTCCTGGTCTCCCTGGCTAGTCTTGTGAACCGTTAGAAGATGAGCAAATTGATTATGGCATGAATTTATTGAGGACCACCGACTTTATGGACCAACTTATGCCACAATTGGCATCCAGGTGCCCCAACAGTCTTTGTTGCCTTTTCCGCAACAGACTAAGGGGGCTGCCCTCTGGCCAGAGATGTATGGGAACCTCTATACGTATAAACAGGAAGCAGACAGAAGCTGTGAAAACAGCAGTGCTTGTGGGTGACGAAGCGTCTTAGCAGGCAAGGTTTTTTTCAGACACTGGGGGAGGAGGGCATCTATCCCTGCCCACTGGCCTGAAGGAGTTATCTTCTGATTTAAACTACTGCAAAACAGTGGTTCTCCAAGGGTGTGGCAGGAGAAGATGGCAAGTGTGACGGGGAAGATTCTAGACAAATCAAAGAAACATTTAAACATTTCTGAGTAGTGTGGATATACAACCAGAAACAGTATCCACTCCTCTCTTGAAAAGAATTGGCTATTCTTCTACAGTTCTTCATGGCATATTGATGTGAATAGGGATTTTCAACTCTGATAAATATGAAAGATCAGAAAAGAGAAAGGCTTTTTTGTGGTGATGAGGACATGAGGGTTTGTCTCAAATTGGACCTCATAGAAATGAGATTACCCGGCAAAATAATAATAATAATTTATTATTTATACCCCGCCCATCTGGCTGGGTTTCCCCAGCCACTCTGGGCGGCTTCCAACAGAATATTAAAATACAATAGCCTAAAGCAAGCTAGCACCTCTCATTGAGTTTGTATACATACTTAAGGTGCATATGTAAGAGGTTCGTTTAATCATTACATTTTGGGAATGATTCATGTTATTATGTAGCTGCATTGTTTTATACTCCCCAGATGTCCCATGATCATATTAAAAAGCAGTTGTGTTTGATGTTATAAATCAAGCACTGCTAGTTATTGTTTCTTTTTGTTGTGCAATGTATTTCTTATCAAGAAAAGGGTCAGTGTGGCAGGAAAGGAAGTGATATAGGAGAGTGAGACTTTATTGGTTGATTGTAAGCTACGTACAGAGACTTGGGTGGCGCTGTGGGTTAAACCACAGAGCCTAGGGTCAGCGGTTCGAATCCCCGTGATAGGATAAGCTCCCGTTGCTCGGTCCCTGATCCTGCCAACCTAGCAGTTCGAAAGCATGCAGTGCAAGTAGATAAATAGGTACCGCTCCAGCGGGAAGGTAAACAGTGTTTCCATGTGCTGCTCTGGTTCACCAGAAGTGGTTTAGTCATGCTGGCCACATGACCTGGAAGCTCCCTCAGCCAGTAAAGTGAGATGAGCGTTGCAACCCCAGAGTCGTCCGCAACTGGACCTAACGGTCAGGGGTCCCTTTACCTTTAAGCTACTACATTAGGGGGTCCGTACCAGGAGGTCCTGTGCCCAAATATGGTGCACGGGGGGCAGCCTGCCCCTTCCACCAGTGCCAACCAGAAAGGAAAGGGGTTTGTTGTGGTCACAGAACGGCACTTTGGAAGACCGGCCCAATTCCCCTTGCTCAACTTTTCAAATTCTCCACTGAAGGCCCCCAGTATTGGCACTTGCTACCCTGACTCTAGTTGCTGCTCTCAGAGCAATGTGGGCAGTGGGAGTTCCCCTTTCCTTGAAGGAAGTGTTGTTGTGCTTAAATCATGTGCTGAAGATGTAGACGTGTCCAGTGGGGTGCCAGGCGGACTCCTTTAAAGCCTTCCGCCTCTGTTCTAGTGAGCTGTTTTCCTTCTGAATTGTGCTTCGTTCTGGGTTTCTCTCTCACATACACAAACACAAGGCTGTGCTGCCTTTCTTCCACCCACATCCGCCCTAAAACCATTCTTGCTTCTAATCACTCTGTCCTTACGCATGACTTCACTTTCTTTTTCTTAAGACAATAGCTTGGGCAGTGACTGGATCATGCCTCACCAGCTGAGGAGCACAAGCTGCAACAGCCATGCAGTGTTAGAAACTCAGATATATAAGCTAGGAACCAAACGGCTCCTTAAAACCAAGGTTACAGTCGCCAAAACAGAACGTTTAGGGAAGCTTTTAATATTTGGTGATTTATTGTATTTTAATATTTTGTTGGAAGCCACCCAGAGTGGCTGGGGAAACACAGCCAGATGGGTGGGGTATGTACGGTATGTATGTACAGTGGTACCTCAGGTTACATACACTTCAGGTTACAGACTCTGCTAACCCAGAAATAGTACCTCAGGTTAAGAACTTTGCTTCAGGATGAGAACATAAATCGGGCTCCGGTGGCGCAGCAGCAGCAGGAGGCCCCATTAGCTAAAGTGGTGCTTCAGGTTAAGAACAGTTTCAGGTTAAGAACAGATCTCCAGAACGAATTAAGTTCTTATCCTGAGGTACCACTGTATGTATGTATCTATGTATGTATGTATGTATGTATGTATGTATGAATAAATAAATAAATAAATAAATAAATATTATTATATAATTTATTATTATAATATCTAGTTGTCAGCTCTAAAGACAGCTCTAAAGTCTTATTTTTCAAAGGATGGGCTGACTGTGATTGGTTCTCAGTCAAACATCTGGCTGGTTCAGAGGACAACCTGGAGCTAGGTTAAGAGCTTTGAGAACTTAATGAAGAATGTCACTTGATCCAGGGACAGTAGACATAGATTTTGGCCTATTCCTACCTTTTCCCCCCTTAATGCTGGCTGCTCCTGCTCAGGCTGCACAGAAAAGGCAAATTGATTCCTGAAATTCAATCTGATCGTTCAGATAAAATATAACTGATAAAATTCCACAGGGGCAAGTATTAGTGTGTGAAAACCAGATCCAATGAACCACTGATGGTGGAGATGTCAGGCACCATTCTGGCGCCCAGGCATCTTCACTTGGTCGCAGGTGATCATGGCTGAGTGGGGATTCAAAACCTGGTCTCCCAGGTTCTAGTCCAACATGCCAGGGGCCAGCAAACTTTTTCAGCAGGGGGCCGGTCCACTGTCCCTCAGACCTTGTGGGGGGCTAGATTATATTTGGGGGGGAATGAACAAATTCCTGTGCCCCACAAATAACCCAGAGATGCATTTTAAATAAAAGAACACATTCTACTCATGTAAAAACACGCTGATTCCCGGACCGTCTGCAGGCCAGATTGAGAAGGCAATTGGGCTGGATCCGGCCCCCGGACCTTAACTTGCATAAAGGTAAAGGTAAAGGTACCCCTGCCCTTACGCGCCAGTCTTGACAGACTCTGGGGTTGGTGCGCCCATCTCACTCTATAGGCCGGGGGCTAGCGCTGTCCGGAGACACTTCCGGGTCACGTGGCCAGCGTGACATCGCTGCTCTGGCGAGCCAGAGCCACACACGGAAACGCCGTTTACCTTCCCGCTAGTAAGCGGTCCCTATTTATCTACTTGCACCCGGGGGTGCTTTCGAACTGCTAGGTTGGCAGGCGCTGGGACCGAGCAACGGGAGCGCACCCCGCCGCGGGCCATGTGCTAAGTACTACACCACACTGACTCTCATTTAAAAGCATTTTAAAAAATAGAAAAGGAACATTGAGGCAGGGGAGGAGAGGAGAGGGAGAGAGAAAGGGAGAGAGAAAGGAGAAGGAGAGAGAGAGAAAAAGGGAGAGAGAGAGAGAGAGAGAGAGAGAGAGAGAGAGAGACTGCCTTTAACCCTTTCACCACTGGCAGTTTTTAGCTGAAATCCAGCCTCAGCTGCTTCTCCCACATGGGAGAAAAAGCAGCTTGGGGAGGTTGATTTTCAGCAGAGAAATTGCTGGAAGGGAAAGGATTGCAAAGCAGCCCCCCGGCACACCAATGGATGTGTCCATTCTAGATTGCAGCGTTAGAGGCTGCATTTTTGTACCCAGAAGAAAACACCTCGGGGGGGGGGGACTGCTATACTGTACCTTGGCACCGTGTGTGTGTAGCTTACCCTATAGTGTGCCACCTAGAAGCAGTTTCTCAAGTAAAAACAGGACAAGAAAAGATAGGAAGGAGAGTTTCTTAAAAGAGCGAGGTGCCACGCCTCAAGCCTGACTCGGGGAATAAGATGCTGGGCTTCCAGTTCTCCCATGCAAGGGAGCTGGTTGCCATTGCTCTCTGGCGGGGGGGGGGGGGGGGTGCAGTGCTGATAGGCACTCACTCATTGCTGATTCCTGGCATTAAAGGAGAAACAAAAGTGCCCCCTGGTCAGGTCTGCCAGCTGGCCAATGTACAGCAGGATGCTTAATGCCTCTCTTTGCCCATTGCACCTGTCCCCCAGTGGCCTCTTTGACCTCTAGCAAACAAAGAAACAAGACTGGGACATCCATAAACTCTGGTGCTGCCTCTTCTGAGACTGGGTTGGCAGGCTCCACAGAGGACCCTAAACTGGGCCTTTATTCATTATCTCAAAACAGGGTGGATTTGATTTAAATCAAATAGATTTAAATCACAATTTAAAACACTAGTCAGTAAGACTTGATTTAGTTTTTACAGTTACATCAAAAATTACTGATTTGGTTATACTATTAGAAATATATAAGACAGATAATTATGAAATTATTGTGAGGTTTAATAAGTTAACTGTTTATATTTGGACAACTTTTCTGCTGTATTTCATTGGAAGGAAAAATAATCATTAGTAACAATTTAAACAATTTATTTAACTGAAACAATAACATTATATGTATCCATGTTTGTTAACTGATGTGGTTCAACGGTTTGTTTTTTTAAAAAACAACAACACTTAAGACTGAGTTTTAGCACACATGAAAAACTTAAATCCTTATTTCCTGATGAATAGCCTTTGGACTATAATGTAACTTAAATAGAAAACTATCTTTAGAAAGATTTTTCCTCCAAAAGCATTTTATTTTAAAAATCCGATTTAAATAAAGAAAATCCGTTTTTTAACTATTATTTTTTAAATCATTGATTTTTATCCACCCTGTCCAAAAGGAGAATTTCAGCAACTGTTGCTTCTTAACATCACCAGTAAACTGGTGGAACAATGCTTCCTGAACCACCCTGAATTTATATAGGGTGGTATATAAATTCAATAAATAATAAAAAAACGAAAACAGGGCTTGATGTGACAGCAGGATCCATCACTGGAATCCTTTTCAAATATTAAAGCAGCAAACTGAATAGGGATAGCAGAGATGCATTTTAACTCCTCCCCTTGCTGTTTTCCCAATCAAAACCATCCTCCCAGAGTTATCTCTCAAGATAAGCTAACAGCAAGTTCTGAGTGGTTAGGAGGGGAGGATTTTGATGAGGGAAATGGGTCCAATTAGTCTGCTCCCTGCTCTGCACCCCATTGATTGCTTTTCAGCTTTGAAAAAGAATCTAGGTGGTCTAGTTGCAGGTCTCTGACATACAGCTGCAAGAACTACACCCTCTGCTTCCCTTTCCTTACACCCTCAGTGAGACTACAAAGCTTTCTCCCTGTGATTTGGCACAAGGAGTGTGCCAAGAAGACCTGGAGTAGTTGTTAGAACCAGCAAAGGCCTCCATCAAGCAATTGGTGGGTCTTTTGATCCTGGCTGAGCAGCCGATAAAAGATAAAAGCCTTAAAAGCTGCCTAGAAGCACATTTGCTCCTTTTAATTAGCTAAGCCATTTTCCATTTAGTTCCTCATCTGTTTTGTCAGCCTCATGACAAGTGTGTGGGACGGCTCTTCTCCTGCCCTCCCAGGAGGAGGAAGCTGCCGCCTCCAGATGGGTTGGAGAGTTTGGGAATGTTGAAAGCAGCTGAAACTTCGACATTTGCACATGTGAAATTTGCATGGTGTTTGCAAGCAGCAAAACAGAAATTTGCAGTGTGTTCGTGTGCACCTGATACCTACCGGGTTTTCCTGAAAGTGTTTTATTTTACACTTGTATCATTTGTGACTGGTTGAAGTTGCTCTCGTGGTGCATGTTTCTCCTAAGTACAAGGACTTTAAAAAGAGAGAGAGCTTTCATGTCGCAGAGCAACACTCGCTTGGGCCATATAGACAACAAGCTGCATTGTCTGTAGCCACAGAATCTGCATGCAGTTTGGGGCCAAAAGGACACCCTGTGTGTCCGTGTTGGGCTGCTGCTGATTCCCAACAAAGCAGGGCTGGAAAAGTGGGTAGAGCTTTGAGGCAGAGTGTTGGCAAGCAAGAATGGAGGAGCTCAATATTTCCCCTGACTCATACTTTCCCCATGGAAACTGATACTCGCCCCCAAGCTGTGTTTCTTTGGTGAGACACCATTCCTGGATGTATCCCCTGCTAGGCTTAAAAGCATTTGTGGAGTGGAGGAGGGACATGGCTTCCCCCGCCATGGGCCTTCTTGTTTGTCCCTCTCTGCTTTGTAGGGATGCACCCTGGGGTCTGGGTTCTACCATCACATTTAGCTTGCCCCTCCATCCTTTCTTGCCTCCAGCTCCCATGGCTGCTAATGCCTCTTGGAGTGGTCCTTGATTTTCTCCTCTACTCACCTGTTGCCTTCGCCATCCCTTTGTTGGGCAACTTGACCCACATGGTGAGAACATGCAGTGCCAAGAGGGGTGGCAAGGCAGGATTCTGGGCCGAGTCTGGATGCCCATTTTGTGGATTTCCAGAAGGATTGTAACTCAGACAGATAAAATAATCTTGGCATACAAGACCCTAGAATCAAACACTGGATTCTCTAGCCTTGTTGAAGTTCCCATTGGAGCAGGGTAGAGAGGACCAAGGGAGATGGAACTATCCAAGTGGACTCCAGTGGAAGGGCCTAAGCCAGGCTTCCTCAGCCTTGGCCCTCCAGATGTTTTGAGACTACAATTCCCATCATCCCTGACCACTGGTGGTCCTAGCTAGGGATCATGGGAGTTGTAGGCCAAAAACATCTGGAGATCCAAGGCTGAGGAAGTCTGGCCTAAGCAGAGATTTTGGGGAACAGAGGCGGATTTAAGTGAGAGCAGCTGGTTCACCCAAACTGGGCGCAAAGCCAAGAGGGTGCTGCAGGGGGCGCCGCAACAATGATGTAGAACAGAAGCTGAAAGGCAAGGTGTGTGTGTTGAGTTTTGGTGAAGGACAGCTAGGGCTAACCTGGTGCAGCTGGTTTAAAAGGAGTTACCATGCAGCAGCAACAGGATGTTGAAACCCAGAGAGGCAGATGTGGCCCATCAGGTATCCTGGCTCAGGGCAATGAGGAAGGAAGTAGCGCCTAGTCTTCCATGGTACCAACCTCTGGTTTCCTCAAATGGTCTCTTCATAGGTTCCTCCCCTGAGTTTGCTAATTCCTGCCATTGTTGCTTCACTTCCGGTATTTTTTTCTTACTAGTGGACGCCAGTGGTGTGTGTGAGTCATGGGCTGGCTCATAGCTGCATGGTCAGATGCAGGGGGTTCTTCTGCGGCAGCTTTCTGTCTTTCCTCACACTATTCTACCATTGATGGCTGTGGACACACTTGGTTTCCAAGAGCCATTGGCCATTCCCTGGGCTTGATGGGAGTTGGAGTCCAGTGACTTATGGAGGGCCACATCTCTGCCCTATCCGCTTTCTGGCCTTGCTTATCCTATCTGCTGCTCAGTCCTGCAAATCGTGCCTTAAGACAAGAACATGATATGTCTCTGACAGTTTAAGACAGGGATTCCCAATCTTCTTTTTTAAAAAATAACCAAATCTGGTGCTGCATGTAGAACTCTAATAAACTTGTGGGCATCAGAAATACCTATGTTGCAGAAGAAAAGCGGGCGATGCTCAGACAAAACAAATAAACACAGACTGAAAGAAGACTCCAACAGCCCCCCCCCAACTGAACAACAGGTAAAAAGGTAAAGGACCCCTGGATGGTTAAGTCCAGTCAAAGGTGACTATGGAGTTGTGGCGCTCATCTGGCTTTCAGGCTGAGGGAGCCGGCGTTTGTCCACAGACAGCTTTCCGGGTCATGTGGCCAGCATGACTAAACTGCTTCTGGTGTGATGGGACAGCATGACGAGTGCCAGAGCACATGGAAACAGTGTTTACCTTCCTGCTGCAGCGGGACCTATTTATCTACTTGCACTGGTGTGCTTTTGAATTGCTAGGCTGGCAAGAGCTGGGACAGAGCAATGGGAGCTCACTCTGTTGCACGGATTTGAACCAGCAACCTTCCGCTTAGCAAGTCCAAGAGGCTCAGTGGTTTAGACCACAGCGCCACCCACTCCCCCACAACAACAACAACCCCCACAAGAGTGCCAAAACCTCATTTTTAAAGAATAACAACATTGGGATGAGAGTGGATTATTGGGGGTTTCAGCGGGGTGTTTGAATTTCCCATGGTATCCATCGCTATCTCAATGGGGACTCTTGTGCCAATATCTCAGAATGGTTTGATAAGGGTTTGTATCTTAAGTGTGTAAAGCCAGCAAGGAACAGTGGTTCTAAAAACAAATTATGCCCTGTAGGTAATTAAGTCAGGCCTCATCTAAGCACATAAAAAGATTCCTGTTGTATCAGGTCAAAGGCCTAAGACAAGTGGTATAGCATCCTGCTCTTACAGAAATGTGAGCAGGACCTGAGCACACCCTCCTTATTTCCAGAAACTGCTATTTAGGGATACACTGCCACCTTCTGCATGAGCTTAGTTAACAACAAATGATTGTGCTTGCTTGATGCTGTGCATGGAACTAAACAAAAGAGTTGGCCAGGAAGGAGAGCCGCTAGGAGCCAGTTTAGTCCTGCAGCTAGATCAGTTACAGATATGGCTTAACTGTAGGTGCGTGTCCCTGGGTAATCCACTGCCTCTTGGCCAAATTTTCCAATTTGTACAGTGGGACTGATAGGTAAAGATAAAATTAATAATAATAATATCAGTGGGACTGATAGTGACTTGCCTAACTGGGTAAACGAGAGAAGTCTGTGAAGCACTTTGTATGGCAAAGAAACACTACAGAAATGGCCAATAATAATGACAATTAAAGTTATTTGCTTTTATATACCTTGGGAATCTTGGGAAGACTTTTTCTCAGGCGGAGGGTGGGGAAAAGAGGGGGAAAGCATAGAACAAGATTTGTGAAGTCCCAATCAAGTAGTTTCACGATCTGATCCAGAGCTGCAGCTGGAGGAAGACCCCATCTTCTTTGTTGGGATAGTAGGTCCCATTGGCCATCTTGGGAGTTTCAGCGCATGTTCTGCATTGTTGATGTTCAAGCAATCTACACAACTGACACCTAACAAGTAGTGTTTTACAAACAACAAAAGATGCATGAATCTGTTGACTTCATGGATGTTGCTATCAGCCCCAACACAAGTCAGTTGACTTCCTGGGTAGTCTAGGGTGGGGGAGATGGGCAACCAACTGTTCTTCCTAAAAATAGATAGTGGGGTTGGGACTCTTGTTGTTGTGGCTCTTTGAGGAAGTGCTTCTGCCACACCTGCTCCGTAAAGGAGATGTCAGCAGGAGCGTAGAGACCCAAACATGTGTGTTCTCATTCCCAAAAGATAGGCATCAAAAGATAGGCAGAGGATATCAACTAAAGCCCTGGCTTGCTCTTGGGCCTTTAACAGCAAAAATCAACAGAAGAAGCTATTCACAGCGTGAATATAAGCATTAGCAGGAGATAACGTCTGCAGTTCAAGCTGTTGTTAATACACATAGTTTGATATAAAATGGAGCTGTTATTCCAGGTTTGGCTGAGTTTTATTGTTGTTTTATTTTTGTGTTGGTTTCACAGGGCTCATCCACACTTCTGTTTGGTCTGTGACTTCTTGTTCCATCACTTTCCCTGGGAAAACCCACTGCTGATTGCTGGAAATGTCAATTGGGTTTTCTGCAGATTGACGGTTGATGGGTCAAGACTGATGGGACAAGAGAAAACCCTCTTGGACCTAGGACTAGAAAGCGCAGGGCAAACGGAAGTGCGGATGAACCCACAAGTTTGCAAAGTAGATAGCATGATATTTTATACTGGGAGATGGATATTGCAGATGGTTTTTATCTTGTACAGTGGTAACTCTGGTTAAGTACTTAATTCGTTCCGGAAGTCCGTTCTTAACCTGAAACTGTTCTTAACCTGAAGCACCACTTTAGCTAATGGGGCCTCCCGCTGCTGCTGTGCCGCCGCCACACGATTTCTGTTCTCACCCTGAAGCAAAGTTCTTAACCTGAAGCATTATTTCTGGGTTAGCGGAGTCTGTAACCTGAAGCGTATGTAACCTGAAGCGTATGTAACCCGAAGTACCACTGTATCTTGATTTGTATTTTATACATGTTTTGAGTTGCTTTGTGGGGCCAAAAAGGCAGATTTGAATCTGTAAATCCTTTAAAATATTCAGAAGATGTGAACTGTAGCCCACAAAATTCATATGGGGAAGCGTCATAGCTTAGTGCTTGTCCTGATGGCTCTCTGAGGGGAAAGGCTGTGGCTCAGTGGTACAGCTTATGCTCTGCATGCAAGAGGAGTCAGGCTCAATCCTTGGTGTCTCTGCGTGGGACAGGAAAATACTTTTGCCTGAAACCCTGGAGAGCCTCTGTCAGTCTGTATTGATAATAATGAGCAAAAAGTAGAGACATCACCTTGCCAACAAAGGTCCGTATAGTAAAAGCTGTGGTTTTCCCAGTAGTGGTGTATGGAAGTGAAAGCTGGACCATAAAGAAGGCAGATCACCGAAGAATTGATGCTTTTGAATTATGGTGCTAGAGGAGACTCTTGAGAGTCCCATGGACTGCAAGAAGATCAAACCTCTCCATTCTGAAGGAAATCAGCCCTGAGTGCTCACTGGAAGGACAGATCCTGAAACTGAGGATCCAAGACTTTGGCCACTTCATGAGAAGAGAAGACTCCCTGGAAAAGACCCTGATGTTGGGAAAGATGGAGGGCACAAGGAGAAGGGGACGACAGAGGACAAGATGGTTGGACAGTGTTCTCGAAGCTACCAGCATGACTTTGACCAAACTGCAGGAGGCAGTGGAAGACAGAAGTGCCTGGTGTGCTCTGGTCCATGGGGTCACGAAGAGTTGGACACGACTAAACAACAACAACAACAACAACAACAACAGTGCCCTCCAGATGTTTTGGGCTACAGTTCCTATTGGCTTGCAGCCAGTAGGACCAAATGTCTGGGATAATGCTAAGGGAAAAAGGCAACAGATTAGGAACGGTCAGAAAAAAGACTGGGAAAATGTATCCAAAGGCTCATCTGTAAGTGGCTATGAAACAGGATGAATGGAAACTGGGAGCAGTTCCCAGCATTGTTTACTTTGGGCTGATGGGTGCTTCCTATGAAGCTGAGCCCTCTGGGTCCTCTGACAATAGAACTTTTTCATAGCAGAATAACTTCCTTTTTCAGTGGCTGAAAATTGTGCTGCAGATTGACCTGTCCTGACTCTTCTTTCCTGCACTTGCTATTTGCATTAAGAAGAAGGAGGCACATTGCAGCTGCAGTTGGTTGTTCAAACTAAATGGGGAAACCCTTCTTTTGAAGCACTGGGGGAAGTTAACTAGTTTTGGTGGGTACCACAAGGTTCCACCTGGCTGTCCTCTCTTAAGATTCCTCCCTGCCTCCTTTGGTTAGAGAGCAGGGCTTTACTCGTGTTCTGGGCACAAAGTAGAAGCGCTTTCTGCAGTGAAAGATTTCTGTGCCTTAGAATCCTCTCCCCGAAGTGGATCTGCAAAGTCACTTCCTTGCTTGTGTTTAATGTCATGGGAAAGTCTTTGGTTTACTATAGCTTTTCCTTTTTATTGGAAACTCAGAATCTTAGAAGTTCCTGCTGCTCTTTTGTATTAATAGAATCCTTCAACACTGGTAGTCTTAGCTGTTTTAATGGTGTTACTGTTTATGTTAGTCTCTTTCTGTGCTTCATTTTACATAAAAGTGACTTATTTATTTGTTTACTTACCTACTTGCAGCATTTATACCCTGCCCTTTAGCCAGAAAGGTGTGGATTAGGGGGGAAAACAGTCAAATAAGACAATCCCTGCCCTCAGGCTCCCAATCCAGAAAGACATGACAGGTGAGGAGAAAGGAATAGGAGGGAGGAAGCAAGCCCAAGCAGTTCTTCAAGTTATAGACAAGGTTCAGGTTGCCTAGCCCTTGATCAAGAGCAGCCCTTCCTCAAAGCACTCCCCCAGCTCCAAAATCAGAATCGGAAGCAGAGCTGGTGACAGCATCTGGGCCAGGAGGGCTAGGCATTTCCTGCCATACAGTTCTACCCCTGGAGAGATACATAAAGGTAAAGGTACCCCTGCCCCTATGGGCCAGTCTTGACAGACTCTAGGGTTGTGTGCTCATCTCACTCTAGAGGCCGGGAGCCAGTGCTGTCCTCAGACACTTCCGGGTCACGTGGCCAGCGTGACGAAGCTGCTCCGGCGAGCCGGCACCAGAGCAGCACACGGAAACGCCGTTTACCTTCCCGCTATAAAGTGGTACCTATTTATCTACTTGCACTTAAGGGTGCTTTTGAACTGCTAGGTGGGCAGGAGCTGGGACCGAACGACGGGAGCTCACCCCGCCGCGGGGATTCGAACCGCCGACCATGCGATCGGCAAGTCCTAGGCGCTGAGGTTTTTACCCACAGCGCCACCCGCGTCCCTGGAGAGATACATACTTTTCATAAATAAATGATTAGTTAACATATTCCCAGCATGGTAGCATATGCCACCCCATCATTGCAGCCGACTGTGGGCTGCTTTGATTGCTGCCCCAGGAACCAAGGCCTCCTAAGATGGATGTTTCCTTGCTGTTTTCATACCTGAGACACAGGTTATCTAAAATTAGATAACACGCTTCGCCCTTGCTTTCAGAAATATGCAGATATACTTTCTTAGTCTGTTCCTAGAATAATGGGCCGGCAGTCTCCTTGCAACCGTGAGACAGCCCAGGGCTGACATCCCACCTCCCCTTTGCCCAGCCAAACAGGTTTCAGATATAAGATTGTGCTTTCTAAGCAGTGGTGATGCAAACTGTGATAAGTACTGTGGGAGGCAGTGGAAGACAGGAGTGCCTGGCATGCTGTGGTCCATGGGGTCACGAAGAGTCGGACACGACTAAGCAACAACAACAAAATGTAGAGAGGAAGGGGATTCAGATTCTCTTCCTCCACTAGAGGAGAAACTTCTAGCCTGCACCCCTGTGCCTGTCAGCTGTAGTGTAGGCTTCATCAGGAACTTTCAAGGTATTCTTAACACCCCCACCACCCCGCTGCTGCTATTGTCCATGCAATAAGAGAGAGGGGTGGGCTCAAACTATCCCAAGATGCATGGGATGTGTGGCCACTTTGTTTTTATCCCCAAAGCCCACATCAGCCCCTCGTGTAGTGCATGGCTGTTGCCTTGACATACAGTTTGAGGATAACACCTATTCACAGTGGTGTGGAGACCTTGAGACCTTATGGAACGTGGGTGGTGCTGTGGTCTAAACCACCAAGCCTCTTGGGCTTGCCAATGATTGGCGGTTTGCTCTGTCCCAGCTCCTGCCAACAAACACCGGCTCCCTTGGCCTGAAAGCGAGACGAGCACCGCACCCCATAGTCACCTTTGGCTGAACTTAACCATCCAGGGGTCCTTTACCTTTACCTTTTTTTAGAGACCTTGAGTATAACTGATTTGTAGAACACGTAACCTGAAGAAAGAGACAATGATGTGCTTTAGTAAACGAGGAATACACACACACACAAACATGCACACACGGCTACAGTTCTGGAAGTGTCTGGGGCAACTTTCACTTCAACCAGAAACTCAGTGGATGGCTTGAAGCAAGCTGTTATCTCCCAGCTGCCAGTCCCCACTATCTGCAAAACAAGGATAGCAATGCTGGCCTTTACACACAGTGTGGTTGTAAGGGTTACACAAAACATGTGAGAAGCGTTTACCATGCTCAGAAGTTGCATACATAACAAATGTGGAAGGGTATTATTAGGTGCAGGGCTGGAAAGTGTTTCAGATTCCTGGGTGATGTTTTTAGGTGTCAGTGCAAATTTCTAAGTGTCTGAGCATGCTGAGCCCATGGGATTTTCCCAGTCCTAATTGTTGGTTTTGGTTAATTTCATGAAAAGGCATCCTAGCACTGTTCATCTGGTCTGTTTATGGTAGTTTTACAACTTAAGCCAATGACATCTCCAACTCCAGTAAGGTAAAGGTAAAGGGATCCCTGACCATTAGGTCTAGTCGCGAACGACTCTGGGGTTGCAGCACTCATCTCGCTTCACTGGCCAAGGGAGCCGGCATACAGTCATGTGGCCAGCATGACTAAGCCACTTCTGGCAAACCAGAGCAGCACATGGAAGCACTGTTTACCTTCCCGCTGGAGTGGTACCTATTTATCTACTTGCACTTTGATGTGCTTTCGAACTGCTTGATTGGCAGGAGCAGGAACCGAGCAATGGGAGCTCACCCCGTGGTGCTTGACAATTTAAGGAGCAGCAAATCCTGGAAACTGCCCTAAGAACATAAGAAAAGCCTTGCTGGATCAAGCCAGTGGCCCATCTCCTCCAGCAATCACTGTGGCCAGCCAGATGCCCAGGAGAAGCCCACAAGCGGGATCTGAGCACTACAGTGGTTTCTAGCAAGTGGTATACACAGTGTGGATGAAAGAGAGAGTGGCTGGAAACACAGACCTGCCCATTGCTGGCAGCCCATGTTGGGCTTGTTCCTTCATCTTGCTGCATGTCTCCAACCCATGGGCTGCAGCCCACACAGAGATGTACAGCAGCGTTTCTCAAACTTGGTCCTCCAGCTGTTGTCGGACTACAACTCCCATCATCCCTGACTACTGGTCCTGCTAGCTAGGGATGATGGGAGTTGTAGTCCGGCAACAGCTGGAGACACTAGTTTGAGAAATAATACACTGATGTACACACACCCTTAGGGGACACGGGTGGCACTGTGGTCTAAACCACTGAGCCTCTTGGGCTTGCCGATCAGAAGGTCGGCAGTTCGACAGGGTGAGCTCCCGTTGCTCGGTCCCAGCTCCTGCCAACCTAGCAGTTCAAAAGCATGCCAAACAGTGCAAGTAGATAAATAGGTACTGCTCCGGCGGGAAGGTAAACAGCATTTCCATGTGCTGCTCTGGTTTCCAGAAGTGGCTTAGTCATGCTGGCCACATGACCCGGAAAAACTGCCTGCGGACAAACGCCGCTCCCTCAGCCTGTAAAGTGAAATAAGCATCGCAACCCCAGAGTCGTCTGCAACTCGACTTAACTGTCAGGGGTCCTTTACCTTTTTACACACACCCTTACACACATTGCAACTGTGATTAACTCAAGGCGCCTGCTCAGTGCCATACCAGTGCATCCTGGCCCCCTGGTTAGGTAGAAGCTGTAGGTGTGTGAGTGGTGGCTGTGGGAACCAGAACTGGGGCAAAGTGAGTGTGTGTTTGTGTAGCTTGGAAGTGGAAAGAGAGAGGCAGAAGGAAGATCAGGTGCCCAACAGAGGGAGCCTTGCATTCTTGAGACTGCTAGCCTGACATAATTATTTGTTCCAGATTGCTCAAGGCAATTACTTGGTTGAAAAAGTTTAGCTACTCCAAGGTCACACAGTGAGCTTGGTTGCTGGAAAAATATTTAAGCCCAGTGCCGCCGCCCCCACAACCCACCTTGTCGGGATTGGCTTTCTTTTTCTTTTCTTGAATGTAAGGCGTTCTTTCTGAGATTTTTTTCTTGAATTTAAGGCGTTCTTTCAGTGAACAGGGAGCAACTCTGTTGGTTATGGAGAAGCGAGTCGCACGTGCAACGCCTCCCTTGTGCAAAAAGGCTTGGGGCGGGGCGTCTTTGATCCGGAGAGGGTCTCCCGGAGGCAGCTTCCCTCCGATCCGCTGCTTCTGCTGCTTTTCTGTAACAGTTCCTGGATTGGGGTGGGTGGAAAGGCGCCTCCGAATACTTTAATTGCAAATAAAGAAGCCTCGGTCGAGCCGGCTCTTTGCAAGGCAAGGGCGTGCCGCCTCTTTTTTTGCTTTCCTCCAAATGTATTTTACAGGTTTGGCCAGTTCAGCCCCCGAGGCGCCTCATTGGGCGGTTGATCGGCAGCTGACTGGGGAAGGAGGGAGGAGAGAGAGAGAGAGAGAGAGAGAGAGTGAGAAGGAGAGAAAGAAGGAAAGCAAGCCAGCGAGCAGGAGGGGAACTCGGCTGGGATGGCGAGGGAAGAGGAGAGTTACTATGGCAAGCATGGTAAGGCCACCAGGCTGCCACCCCCGATGCCTGCGAGGAGGGAGGGAATGCGGGCAGCAGGTGGCCAAACGCAGCCCCGCTATGGGGGCTTCGGCGTCCACCATCGGGAAGCTGCAAACCCTCGAGGCGGGGCTGGGCCTTGGGGCGCAAGGCAGCTCGGCCTTGGCGGCGTCTCCCCGAGGTGCCCCAAAGCGCAAGCTGCGCAAATGCTGTTTGTGCAAGCCGGGTTGGAGCGCGCACCGCCGTCCCTCCCGTCTAAGACCGGCCACCCAGCAAGTCCAAATTCTGGGCAGAAAGAGGCAGCTGGCGCCAAACGCGTCGGTTCAATCAATGGGGCAGGGGGGAGGGGGAACTAGTTCAGCTGCCGAATAAATAATAATTCCAGTGGGTGTGGGGAGGGCGCTAAGAAGGATAGAGCCCCTTCCTCTCCTCCCGGGCTAGGGACGCCCCCAATGCGCCTCCAGGCAATTTTAAGTCCTTGCTGGTGCAGTTTCTTTCTGCGCCTCTGGAGTGGAGGTTAGGAAACGGGCTTACTAAAAATACTACTCCCGCTGATCCACGGGTTCTCCCGGGCGTTGGTGCGCGCCTCTTACATCGGGACGCACCACCGGGCGCCCAGTTCCGCGTAACCTTAAACCGGATTGCTATCCGAAGCTGCTCTGGAACGCAGGCGCCTTCTGGGAGTCCGGGGAGGGGGGGCGCAGTAGCCGGGGAGGAATGTCGGCGAGCCGCCGCCTCCCCCGCCCGAAACGCGCGCCCGGTCTAAGCAGAGAAACTTGGCGAGTTCCGGAAAGAATGTTTCCAAAACTACGCGTCGCTGTGCTCTCTCTGCGCGCACCCCCAGCAGAAGGGATGTGTAGGGGGCAGCCAGGGGTTAGCTATGGGGAAGGGAACCGGGATGTCCCTGCAAGGCTAAGGAACTACAAACTGTAGGCCATGTACTGTATGTATACATATGTATGTATATATATACACAGGTAGGTAGCCGTGTTGGTCTGCCTTAGTCGAAACAAAATTTAAAAAATTCCTTCCAGTGGCACCTTAGAGATCAACTAAGTTTGTTACTGGTATGAGCTTTCGTATCTTAAGAAGTGTGCATGCACACAAAAGCTCATACCAATAACAAACTTAGTTGGTCTCTAAGGTGCTACTGGAAGGAAATTTTTTTATTTTATATATACACAAACGCACACAGTCACCAGGCCCCTTTGCTTATCCCAACTCCCTCCTCTGGCTGGTGTGCTCCTGGCTAATAATAATACTGTAATAATAATACTGGAGTGGGGAGGCAATTCAGCACTTAAATAGCAACCATTTTTCAATAGGCCCCCTGGAACAAAGTATCCTGATAGTAGCAATAAAGTCTCCCCCTTCGCATATTCTCTGGGAATTGCCCATGGAGAAACTTGGAGAAACAGTGACAGTGGTGCTGTCAGTTTGTTTGTTGTTTACTTTTATATATAACACCTTTTCTCCCAAGGAGGTAATTGGGACTGCAGCAATCAATTCATTGGCCGGATTAATTAACTGGAACATTTAAAACAACTTTAAAAAGTGCCCCAGATGAACTGAGTAGCAGGTCCATGCTTATAAAATTGGCAGGTGACTTATGCTTATCTTGAAGGAGGCAGATTCTGCCTTTTCTCACACACAGGAGAAATCTCTCTTCTGATACCTCTGTGGCAAATGCATGCCTCATCTGAAAACAAAGTGTTCTGCATCCGAAATATTGAAGGGTGTTTCCTCCCCAACACTGAACCATTTTCTTGAGCATCTGTCCCCCAAGATAAAGCACAGTATTTAAGGCTGGCTGATGGTGTTAGATGTCCATCAGAATAACCACCTGACCACCCCAAATGTCTAATATAATATTTTGTACTCTCTTCTCCACAACATAGACGAGGATGTTGTACTTTATCTTAGCCTTATCTTACCACCAAAACCTTAGTACTGTATAAAGTTATTTTCTGCAGGATTACTTCCATACTAGCACTTGTGCTGAATTGACATACCTGTAATTCCTTTTGGTCATCCAGATTACATTGTTGCAAGTGAATATAATTCATTTTAGCTGTTGATTTTAATTATATTTTTATTTCTTTAAAAAACAACAACTTTGCCTTAATTTTTGTCAATCATTTTTCTGCTTGTGAGTAGGTGGCAAATAATTTTGTTAAATAAATAAAATAATAAAATAAAATAAATATTGGCTACCTGGGGAGACTTCAAGTAAGTCTTCCAGGACTTCTTTTACCACATTATGGCTACTATGTGGGGGCAAATATGCTGAAGTGGAAGTGGCTTTTTCTTCTGGACATACTTTGGAACTCAAGTCTATTTGATTACCCTTGGCAATTATCCCACCAGAAGTTAAATTAGTAGATCACTCATCAGTGCCCAACCCTCCTTTCCTAACGGGGAGAATTGGATATCTTCCAGTCTTCCCTTCACTGGCTGAGAGTGCTGCCAGTCCATAATTCCTTTGTGGCTCATGCTAAGATCAGCCCCAGGCTAATTTTGTGCCACACTTGTATTCTGTATGAAACCTTGAATCGGGGTGGAAGGAATGACTAGTGGCTGTAGTTCTCAGGGATGTGCCCAACTTCCTTTCTGCAAAGTCCCCAAAACTCCCCTGAAATAGAATGGCCGCTTTGGAATGCAAAGCTGAAGTGGAGAACTGTGAGTCCCTTTCTGCCTCTCTCTGAAACCTCTGTTTTATTGGAGACCTGTGGAAATGGAGTTTTCCACCCAGGACAGGAGGAGGTGTATATGCAAAGCCACATATAATGGGAACCGAACCAAGAATTTCCTCCAGCATGGAGAGGATGCATTTGCTGGAACTGCATTGGCAGTGAATACTCTGGCAGAATGAAACAAGAGAGTTGTTGAAAGAAATCAATAGAACAGTTGAATATCTGACCTTACCTCTAGCCCTGGAGTCCCCAGTCATTTTCCTGGGGTGCTAGTACAGTGGTACCTCGGGTTACATACGCTTCAGGTTACAGACTCCGCTAACCCAGAAATAGTGCTTCAGGTTAAGAACTTTGCTTCAGGATGAGAACAGAAATCGTCCTCCGACGGCGTGGCAGCAGCAGGAGGCCCCGTTAGCTAAAGTGGTGCTTCAGGTTAAGAACAGTTTCAGGTTAAGTACGGACCTCCGGAACGAATTAAGTACTTAACCCGAGATACCACTGTATTGTATTTTGCCCAATATTACATATAAGGAACCCATTCTAAGCAAAGGGCAGCATTCACAGTTGCCCAGCTAAAGTGGCGAGTTAAGGCTGCTTCAAGAAATGATTTTAGTTGTCTGTAGGGTCGCTTTTAATTGAAATCTGAGGACTATCCAACCCCACCCCACACACTTGAAAAGAATCGTAAGGATGTGTGTTGTGAAAAACCATACTGCATTTTATTTGCATTCTAAAGTAATACCTGATTTTAGAATCTTGAACAATGAACTTCAGCTTACTCAGAATTCCCCCCTTTTGAGTCAGGGTGGATGGGGGACATGATGCCATTTTAGAGGGTGTAAAATTAGGCTGGCAAGACTCCCATCTCTATTTGCAGCAGGGCCTTTGCAAAGGGGAGGCAACAGTAGTGATGACAGAGGAGGCCTGTACCTACTGAAAATATAGCTGGGAGGTGGGGCAAAGTAAAAAAAAGATGTTGCCTTTACCACCAGCCTGTCTATTTCCCCTGGAACCTCAGGGCTGTCGTGCAGATGCACTTTATAGCAGATAATAATATCTGAGTTTTGCAACGATTCCAGGGCTTTTCGGCTGGGGAGTCTGTGCTGGTATAGAGAAAAGTAATTTGCTTCATTGGCTGGTGTCTAACCAGAGAAATCTTATTTGGTGAATGGGAGGCATTGCAGCCTGTGGATGAAAGGAGTGACTGTTTGCTGGGCTGGGAAAGTTCACTAGGGGTGAAGGAGGTGGGGATCATTCCAGTTTCTAAATTGAGAGGTTCTCCAGTCTGCACCAGAAGGCATGCCTAGAAGATGAGCTTGCCATTAACCCATGATGTGTGAAGGCTTGTGGTTTTGGCTTTCCAGTGTGGAAGAGGACTTCTGCACATGAGGAGAGGCCTTCTCTTCCCACCATTACTTCATTTATCACTTGCCCCCAAACCCATACGATAGGGCAGGTTATACATTTAAATAAATGAATAAAAATGTGCTCTGGAGGATAGCCATTGAAGACCAATTCCTGGGTAAACACAGTGTAGTTCTGATGAGAATCCCTTGTTGAGATATATCTCTGTGTGTTTCTCTCTCTGAAAATTTCCAGTAACAGCCTGAAACCACCAGCAGAGAACCTGTTCTGCAGCTATTCCTGGGATTATTCACTTGCTTAGCTTTGAAACACAGACTCCCTGCTTCACCTACTCCTTTGTCTATCCGTGTAGGAGCATATCCTGAGTGGCTTACTCTTCTCCATTCAAATTTGCAAAGAATTTCGCTCCTTCTGTGTAGGAGGAGGTCCCCCGTTTCCCTTCCTGCTTCTTGTGTGCAGTGACAGGGCATCCCCATAGCCACTGTTTTGCTTTTGGCTGGGATGATTCCTCTCCCTTTTTTTACCCTCCCTGTCGGTTAACCAAGAGGGAGGGAGAGGAGCTTATAGGGTGACTCAATGCAATAGACTAGCTAGGTGCAGGGTGGATGCCTTAGACTTCAGGCTGCTTGGGACTGGACTGTAACAACTGCTGAGGGTCCCGAGGCAACGGAGGGGAGAGAAATGAGAGAGCTTAGATCAGGGGTCAGCAAACTTTTTCAGCAGGGGGTCAGTCCATTCTCCCTCAGACCTTGTGGGGCCAGACTATATTTTGAAAAAATAAATATTGAATGAATTCCTATGCCCCACAAATAATCCAGAGATGCATTTTAAATAAAAGGACGCATTCTACTCATGTAAAAACACGCTGATTCCCAGACCATCCGCGGGCCGGATTTAGAAGGTGATTGGGCCGGATCCGGCCCCCGGGCCTTAGTTTGCCTACCCATGGCTTAGACTGACAAATCTAATTGCATGGACATGGGCTGGGGTTTGTATGGAAAGGCTCTTATTTATTGTTGATTTATTTCATAAAATGTATTACGCCACCTGATTGTGAAAAACCTCAAAGCGGTTTACAAAAAGATAAAACAATGAAATCAAGGGGAGAAATATACAACGGTGTTTTTGGACAAAGTGTGAGCTCTGAAGGTGGTGGATGAGCAAACTTCGCAGATGAGAGATTGGGGCTAAGTTGTTCCTGGAGGCAAGGGACAGTAGATGGGAGAAGTTTAGCCCATCAGTGAGTCTGCGGAAATTGGTGGTTGGTGAACTGTGTACAAATTTCTATTCTGCAGAAGGAGGAATGTTGGCAGCAGCTTTTTTTGCCTCTGATGTTCTAAGATACTACGATCTCCACCTGCCACAATTTCCATGTCTTATTACAGAAATATTCCAGGTTCAGAAGCCCTGCCTTCCTTACTGTCTGGTATCTGTCCTAGAATAATGCAGAAGACTTGACTTCTCTTATCCAGGTCTTTTGTTCCTTTAAATTTGCGCAGCTGTTAAAAGGCTGAGATGCCAGGAGAGGAAGTGGTGGTCCAGCTCACTGAAAAGATGGTTATCACATTTGCAAAACCCCAGTGCTCTCCACGTTCCTGAAACAATTATGTAATACCCCTCTCCCTCTCAAACACTGCTTAGAAGGCAGGGTCCTGTTCATTTTAGTGGGGCTTCTACCTGAGAACGTCCCAAAAGATGGATGTACTTAAAATCAGTATATTTCCCAATTATCCTGTTCCTGCTTTCTGTAACTGCTTAACTTAGTACATATATTCTTTCTCTTTTTCCTCCCTAGGGACACCCCAAAAATATGACCCAACTTTCAAAGGCCCCATATATGACAGGTAAGAGCAACCTGTTGGTGAAGGTGTGTGATGGTGTTTTGCAAAGTGTGTGTGGAAGGGAACACTGCCAGGGGATGCTGTCTTGTTCTGAATTGCCGTCACCCCCACCCGCATTTTGGAAAGTAAGTGGGGCATGCTGCTGTATATGCAAATCCTGCAACCCTAAGACTCAAAATACCAAAATGAAATGATTCTGTGCATAGCTGCTGCTGCATGGGATCTGGCAAGCTTTTGTGTCTTGGTGTGTGGAGGTGGCACAGGGAGGCCATTCTACCTGTGTATTTCTTGGACCATGCTTCATGGGAGTCAGAATGTTCGCAATGGGACTGGGTTGTTTTCTTGCCTGGACCACTCAGCTTCCATGGAGTCTCTAAGCTGGGGCTCTTCTTCTCTACACTCCTCTGCCTTCTGTCAAAGCTTATTTATTACCTCTTCATTGTTGCACAGGGGACGCAGATGGCACTGTGGGTTAAACCACAGAGCCTAGGACTTGCCGATCAGAAGGTCGGCGGTTTGAATCCCCACAACAGGGTGAGCTCCCGTTGCTCGGTCCCTGCTCCTGCCAACCTAGCAGTTCGAAAGCACATCAAAGTGCAAGTAGATAAATAGGTACCGCTCCGGCGGGAAGGTAAACGGTGTTTCCGTGCGCTGCTCTGGTTCGCCAGAAGCGGCTTAGTCATGCTGGCTACATGACCCGGAAGCTGTACACCGGCTCCCTCGGCCAATAAAGCGATATGAGTGCCACAACCCCAGAGTCAGCCATGACTGGACCTAATGGTCAGGGGTCCCTTTACCTTTACATTGTTGCACAGATATTTTTTTATTATTATTATTGTCTGATCTAGAATACAATATTTATAGCATATATAATTGCCGTGTTGACATAGGCTGCCACATGGCACATACTGTAAGAGATTCAAACATTTTGGGGTAGTATTGAACTAAGTTTTACTCAGAGTAGATCCACTGAAATTAAGGAAAGTGACTTAAGTTAGGACCATTAATTTCAACAGGTCTATCTTGAGTAAAACACCCATCGAATTAATGTTTTGCCGAAATGTCAAATGGTTTTTATAAATTAATCAAATATTTCCCTTTTAACTTTACTTTCATGGACCTACATGTGATACGCCACCTTAAGTTGCTCAATTTATAATCACTATTCAGCTTTATTGCCTCATGTTGATGGATGTTGTTATAAAAATGAGAGATTTCTGTTCTGCCTGGGAATATGATGGAGGAGTCTTTCATCAGTTATGGAATTGAAGTGCTAGAATTATCAAAGGTCAAGAGGTCCAGTCCCTTTGCCCAAAAGGCAGGACCATCTGCCCTCCGACCTCCTCCCTCAGATAAAGCCACACAAGCGCAATCCAGGCCCCAGCAGCCTTGTCCGGAGAGAGTCACAGGTGACTTGAGCAAAGGCTTCAAACACACATTTTCATTGAGAGGCAAAGAAGTGCCTGAGTGGTGGAACGGAAACACAGCTTTCTGTCATAATATAGTAGCCCTTCTCTCTTGTGGCAGAACTGCCCTGATGGAAACTAAGGGATTGCAAGATATCCTTCAAAAACAGACTCTGACTTAAACCCAGTGAAGCTGTTTGTTCGCCTATCTAGATTTACTTTGTTTGCTTTTTCTGTGCTGGTTTCTTTTGACTTAAAGGACTAGGAGGACTGAGTTTTTACACACACGCGCACACACCTTGTTTTAAGAACCCGTAGCAGAAAGTAGCAGCAAAAAGTGTATACAGATATCGCTAAAAACTGGAGCATGCACCTTTCTCTCCCCCACAAGGTGAGCTTCTCTTCCTGCCTTTGTGCTGCAGTTGAAAGGCACTACTTGTTTCCACTTCAGATATGGAGTTACTTCATTTTGCCCATCCCCCATGCTTCAAGGTGTGCTTTCTAAAACTATTCAAATGCTGCTTGTGTCTTTTTACGATTTGAAAGTATATACCAGGGCTAGAGTTGAGGGTCAGTATCGCTGGGTACTTGCTCATGCCCCAAATCTTACAGTACATAAATACATTGTTCACTTCCAGTAACCTCCTCCTCGTTGCCTTCCCAGTCAAGGAGGAGTCGGTATACTTTAGAAAGTGTTTTAATTCTGGAATTCACCAAATCCGATTCAAATCTGGAAGTCTCAGTGGAAAAACCCCTTTGTTTATCAATTTTGAATGTCTCAAATAATTGGTGATATTGAAACCAATCAACAATACACTCTCTTATTTCCCCGAAGCTTTTTAATTTCAGTTGGTTATTATCCTCCTTTATACGTTCGCCAGAGTCCCTGAGTATTTTTTCTCCTAACCGCCTTCACCTCTATTGGTGAGATTGGTTCGATTCAGGGCTTATAAAAATAGAAATAAAATACTGAAGTTGCGAATCTGCTGTGGGGAGAGGGGATCAAGGCATCAAAGCCACCAGACTGTGGGGAACAGAACACAAGCAGAGCATGACGGCTGTATAGCTCTCAATCCTTTTGCTTTCTCCTTCAGGGGTTGCACCGATATCATCTGCTGCATCTTGCTTCTGGTTGCCATTGTGGGCTACATCGCTGTGGGAGTCGTGGGTATGTGTTGTAGAACTCACCATCTCCCTTTCTCTGGCTCTAGGCAACAGCTGAGCGTTGCTGGTGACTGGGCAAGTAGATGTAGGGTTGCCATATTTTGAAGAGCAAAAAAAAGAGGACACATTTTCCAACTTTTTCGTTTAACTATGGATTACTATGATACTCTCATTTTACATAACCATGAAAAAGTAAAAGTGTTCTGGAAAAAGAGGACATATGGCAAGAAGGTGCACCATTATGAAAACAAGGGGTTTAAGCAAACTCTTTTTTAAGTGTGTGGAATGCACATCTTCATAGCCATGAATCATAGAATTGTAGAGTTGGAGGGAACATGAGGATCATCTAGTCCAGCGGTTCTCAACCTGTGGGTCCCCAGATATTGTTGGACTACAACTACCGTCATCCCTAGCTAGCAAGGCCAGAGCTCAGGGATGATGGGAGTTGTAGTCCAACAACATCTGGGGACCCACAAGTTGAGAACCGCTGATCTAGTCCAACCTCCTTTAATGCAGGAATATTTTGCTCAGTGTGGGGCTCAAACCCACATCCCTGAGACTAAGAGTCTCATGCTCTATCAGCTGAACTATCGGTGAAACATTCTTTTTTTTAAACAAAGAAAATGACAACAGCAAACCATGGTTCTTAGGAATCCACATGAGCTGTGGGACTGAATTCATGGTAGGCCATGAAATTGCCCTGATAATATCTTATGGTCTTCTCCCTCTGTCTCTTTTTGGAGGGGTTGCTCATGTAGAATAACATGGTGATGGTGCCTGTGCTGAGTGGTGCCTTAGTTGGCCATATTTTGCCATTTCTCACCCAGGGCTGAGTCACATGGGGTGATATGTGGAACCCCTTTAATATTGTGAGTGGCTGCATGCAGATTTGGGAGACTCTTGACAGAGAGGCAGTTTAACACAGTGGGTGGAGACTTGGACTTGGATTCAAATACCAAGTCACGGCACAGTCTTTAGCAAAATACCTTCTTTCGTAGGTTAACTTAGCTCATAAGTTGAAGGGTGAAATGTACATGTGAATAACAGAGATATAATCATAGTCCAAAGCAGTTGCTGGGGAAACTGGGTGATGTTGCACAATGTGGAGGGGAGCACGTTGTCAAACTCTGGATTTCTGTCTTTTCAGCATGGACACAAGGAGACCCCCGGAAGGTGATCTACCCCACAGATAGCCGTGGGCAGTTCTGTGGCCAGGCCGGGACCCCCAACGAGTAGGTGTCTTGGAAAAATCCTTTGTTATCTGCACGAGTATAGCCAATGAGGCACTTTGTATTACGAGAGAATTTTGCACATGCATCTTCCCTTTCCGGATTGCCTTTCCATGTCATCTCTTCTGGGTAGAAAAGGGACAGCTTCGTTTCTTGCAAGGCCTGCTTGTCTTACTCATGAGGCAACTCGTTTTTCCCCTTAATGTGGAATTCTGGAATTTTCTGAGGCATCTAAAGTCCCCCCAATTATATATTTCGAGCTAATGCAAACCAGTGCGCGAATTAGAGACAGCGTCAGGGAGAGCCGGCCTCACTCGAGGGCTTCGTGCCAAGTGCCCACACCCCCTTCTTTCGAATCCAGGGGTGAATTATGGACACAGCTGGCAAGGCAGTCCCCCCCACTCCCTTGGAGGGGTAAGGGAGGCTGTATACTCCCATATCAGCCTCTTAATTACCTCGTGTGGGTCGGAGAGATGTTATTGTCGGCCATCTTCCAATGCGCCCCCTGCTGGCCCCCCACCAGGAATGAAAATCTATGCCTCTACAGCAGTGGTGGGATCATTCTGACCCACGGGCCTAATTAGGCCCAACTGTTCTCTTGCTTTGGTTCACAAGAGTGTTTTGGGTGAGCCGCATCTGACATCAGATATGGGCCCTTTCAAGAGCAAGCTCCTGATACTTTTCCTTTGCAGTCATGACTTGAAACACTTGATGTCATATAACACGCCTGAGGTGATTAGCAGGTGGGTAACCCCACTTGCCCATCAAAGTAACCCATGGAGGATCTGCCATGTTTGATTCCAGCCTTCTGGCCCAAAGGTGTTCCTCACCCCTGCTGTACAGGAAATCTGGTGGGCCTTTCCTCTGACTCTCCTTGTCACCCTCTCTGACGAGGTGTCATTGAATTCAGTGAGGGAGAGGAAGCCAGAGCAGCGTGAGAGGATAGAATAAGGAGAAGTGGCTCCCCCCTCTCCCCCAGTTACGTATGAAATTTCAGGGGCAATTACATAAGACAAGGATGTATTTCAGCATTTGCAGACTGCATTCTCCTCCCGGTAGGCAACCACATTGAGTCTTCAGGCAGCATGGGTTAGGTGGTGTCACTTCCAGATAGACCTGAGCTGTGGCAACTTTCATTTTAAGAACTGGTGATGGCTAAGGCTGGTAACCTTAGCACATCGCTTTGTCTGTGATCCCCAAGCAGTGCTGGCTGGTCTGCGTAGATAATTCTAACCTGTTCAGAAGTGGTTCAGGAGAGTCTTCTGGCATGAGCGATCTCCTTCATCTTCTAGTTCTCCATAGTATGTCAGACTTGCTGAACTTTTGGGACCCATCTCCTGATAGAAACATATGCTGGCTTGGATGTTCTTATGGTCCTTTCTCTGTTTCCAGGAATAAACCTTTCTTATTCTACTTCAACATTGTCAAATGTGCCAGCCCTTTGGTGCTGTTGGAGTTTCAGTGTCCCACCACACAGGTAAGCTTTCTCTCCTTGTCAATACCTTTGTCCCAGAGAGTTCAGAATTGCAAGAGCTTTGCGCTCATCTGCACAGGACAAAACTTCATGGACAAAAAGGAAGGTGGATTGCTTTTGCTCAATGATATCTGGATATAGACACGCTGTTGTGTAATGGTGCCCAATAAAGTGCATGGGGAGAGAGTCAGAATGCCTTATATCCTCTCTTGGTCACATTGGGGAAATGGGAAGGGAGGGCAAGGACTTCAAAGAGCAGCTGCCCAAAGAAAGAAAGAAAGCAGTTTTGAACAATCTATCCTGGTTGAATGGGTGATGTTTGCCTTTTCTTTGAAGTCCCTGAAGCTGTTTGCTGCCTTCCTCTGAGATACTTCAGCTTCTCACTAGAACCCTACAATAAGTGGACATGGAATTAGTAGAATTAATAGGATGTACATCTGTGACCTGTCACAGAGGTTGTGCTCTCCATGTTGAAACTGCCTCAGTTTAATGTGATGCAGGGATGTATGAATGTGTGTGAGTGTCTAGGTCATAATAATAAAATTATTATTAATAATAATAATACAGTGGTACCTCGGGTTACATACGCTTCAGGTTACAGACTCCGCTAACCCAGAAATAGTGCTTCAGGTTAAAAACTTTGCTTCAGGATGAGAACAGAAATTGTGCTCCGGTGGTGTGGTGGCAGCAGGAGGCCCCATTAGCTAAAGTGGTGCTTCAGGTTAAGAACAGTTTCGGGTTAAGTACGGACCTCCGGAACAAATTAAGTACTTAACCCGAGGTACCACTGTAATAATAATAATAATAATAATAATAATAATAATAATAATAATAATATCTGTATATCACCCTTCATCTGAAGATCACAGAGCAGTTCACAAGATTAAAATGCAAAATGAGAACTCACAATACCTAATAAGACAAAAACAGAAACAAACCAATGACCCAGCCTCCCACAAACACATTTAAAAGGTCACAGAATTGTTCATTAGCTAAAGGCCTGGTTATAGAGAAATATTTTAGCCTTGCGCCTAAAGATATGTAATGAAGGTGCTAGGTGAGCCTTCCTGGGGAGAGCGTTCCAAAAGTGCAGAGCCACTGCAGAAAAGGCCCTTTCTCGTGTTGCTGCCCCCATGACTTTTGCAGAGGAGGCATGCGAAGAAGGGCCTGGGAAGATGATCTCAGGGTCCAGGTAGGTTCATATGAAGAAAGGCAGTCCTTTAGGTATTGCAGGCCCTTGAGCCATTTAAGGCTTAATAGGTCAAAACCTGCACTTTGAATTGAGCCCAGAAACTGATTGGCAGCCAGTGGAGTTGGACCAGGATCAGTTTAATATGCTGGAACTGTCTTGCCCCGGTGAGCTACCTGGCCACTGAATTCTGCACCTGGTGAAGTTTCAGGGGCAGCCCCATGTATGTGTTGCAGTAATCTATTATTCGCGTGATTTTACCATTGCCGTAATCTTCTTTAGTTCTCCCTTGCTAACAGACTATCAAGTCAGATACACCCTGGGCTAGCTGTCCCAGACTTCAATTTGAATGTGGAAAACTGCTTTAAAAGTCCTGTATTAAAAGAGAGACAGCGAAGGCTTGTTTGGTGAATAATATCATTGTTACAGAAGCGTGCCGTTACGTTTCAAGACGCTGTTTATAAAAAGTCTTCAAAAGACAGCATGCCTGTTAGGAATGGAAGGCATTTACAGTATTTATGAAATGGTCAGGATATTCAGGGTTTGACATGGTTTTCAATTGAGTGAGGTCTAGCGCACTGTAATGATTCTCAATTTTTTTAAGGTTGTTTTTTGTTTTCCCAGTATAAGGCTATTTTAAAATGTGGCAACTGTTATAGGTAATATAATCAAAATTATTTATACTGGGGGGATGTTGTCTTTGCCTAGGTGGTTTAGCAATGCTGTTACGGGTTCTGGAGTGAAAGAATATCCTGCAGTTTTATTTATGTGATCTGATGTTTGTACCCAGTATTTCTTTATATTTTACGGCAAATCCGCATATGGAAATAAGACCTCGCTCTGTCACAGTTTTCTTGACACGTTTAGAGTGTGGTGAGGACGTGTGATGTAGCTTTGTTGGCAGTAAATACCACCTGGTGTATAATTTAGATGTTAGTTTCTGGATAATGAGTGAGGAGGCAGTGAGAAACTTTATTTACAGATGGCAAGCACCACTGTAAGTTTGCATTAGCATGTGTTAGTAATCTTCTCTGTTGCTGGAAATATATTAGACTGGGAGCAAATGCCTTTTACCTGTGGTAGGCATCTGGAAGTGGTCAATGATTTGGAAAGAGGTGTTTGAAACTGTCAGTTGAATTACTCATGTAGTAAGTAACACCATGGATATTATCATTTGGTTACACTGAACATTTGATAACTAAAAGGAAAGAAGAACTGGTGTCAAACGTAACTATTATGGCCAGAATAGATCCACAAAGGTCCACAATTGAAAGATTGGTTGAATAAGATCTGCAGCACATACAGTGGTGGTTGTTGTTGTTTAGTCGTTTAGTCGTGTCCGACTCTTCGTGACCCCATGGACCAGAGCACGCCAGGCACCTCTGTCCTCCACTACCTCCCGCAGTTTGGTCAAACTCACGCTGGTAACCTCGAAAACACTATCCAACCATCTCGTCCTCTGTCGCCCCCTTCTCCTTGTGCCCTCCATCTTTCCCAGCATCAGTGTCTTCTCCAGGGAGTCTTCTCTTCTCATGAGGTGGCCAAAGTACTGGAGCCTCAGCTTCACAATCTGTCCTTCCAGGGAGCACTCAGGGCTGATTTCCTTAAGAATGGATGCGTTTGATCTTCTTGCAGTCCATGGGACTCTCAAGAGTCTTCTCCAGCACCATAATTCAAAAGCATCAATTCTTCGGCGATCAGCCTTCTTTATGGTCCAGCTCTCACTTCCATACATCACTACTGGGAAAACCATGGCTTTAACTATACGGACCTTTGTTGGCAAGGTGACGTCTCTACTTCTCAAGATGCTGTCTAGGCCTGTCATTGCCCTTCTCCCAAGAAGCAGGCGTCTTTTAATTTCGTGGCTGCTGTCACCATCTGCAGTGATCATGGAGCCCAAGAAAGTAAAATCTCTCACTGCCTCCATTTCTTCCCCTTCTATTTGCCAGGAGGTGATGGGACCAGTGGCCATGATCTTCGTTTTTTTGATGTTGAGCTTCAGACCATATTTTGCGCTCTCCTCTTTCACCCTCATTAAAAGGTTCTTTAATTCCTCCTCACTTTCTGCCATCAAGGTTGTGTCATCTGCATATCTGAGGTTGTTGATATTTCTTCCGGCAATCTTAATTCCAGCTTGGGATTCATCCAGCCCAGCCTTTCGCATGATGTATTCTGCATATAAATTAAATAAGCAGGGAGACAAAATACAGCCTTGTCGTACTGCTTTCCCAATTTTGAACCAATCAGTTGTTCCATATCCAGTTCTAACTGTAGCTTCTTGTCCCACATAGAGATTTCTCAGGAGACAGGTGAGGTGATCAGGCACTCCCATTTCTTTAAGAACTTGCCATAGTTTGCTGTGGTCGACACAGTCAAAGGCTTTTGCATAGTCAATGAAGCAGAAGTAGATGTCTTTCTGGAACTCTCTAGCTTTCTCCATAATCCAGCGCATGTTTGCAATACATACAGTGGTACCTCGGGTCAAGTACTTAATTCGTTCTGGAGGTTCGTACTTAACCTGAAACTGTTCTTAACCTGAAGCACCACTTTAGCTAATGGGGCCTCCTGCTGCTGCCGCGCCACGGGAGCACGATTTCTGTTCTTATCCTGAAGCAAAGTTCTTAACCTGAAGCACTATTTCTGGGTTAGCGGAGTCTGTAACCTGAAGTGTATGTAACCTGAAGCGTGTGTAACCCGAGGTACCACTGTATATGGTAAAACTCTTGCATCAGCTCGTTTCAAGAAGACAAGAAAGGCTGGCTGACCTAAGAAGTTTTGTGTTAAATTGGAATTCATTTGTTCAGTACTCATTTTCAGAAAATATAAAAGGTTTAGTCTTGATACAATGTTATATTATTATTTATATCCTGCCTTTTACCCAGACTTGGGACTATTGACGATTCTGTTATTTTATGTATGGTACACAATTTATTATACAGTTCTAGATCAAAAAACCCACACCCCAGTTATAACTGCTGAGATACCTTTTTAGTCAGTTAAAAGTTGATCTAACCAATTCATTAATTTAGCACTGCAGTCCTGGTTCAAATTAATTATATCGTTTGTAGTTGTCCCTTAAGGAATCCATCATATAAGGGTTCTCAAGAGAAGACACGAATAATTTCCCCCAAAAGCAGGGCCAAGGTTATGATGCTAGATGAAAGAAAAACAAAGGAATGTGGGCTGGTCCAGAACAACTGCACATTAGAGGCAAAACAGAGGAAAATGGGGGAAAGGTAACATTGGGATGGAGTCAAAATGAAAGCATTAGGAAGCTTTACTGTATTTTAATATTTTGTTGGAAGACACCCAGAGTGGCTGGGGAAGCCCAGCCAGATGGGTGGGGTATAAATAAATTATTATTAATATTATCATTATCCATTATCTATTCTCTAATTATTCTCTATTCTCTATTCTCTATTATTATTAATAATGGGTGAATAATACAAGGTACAGTGGTACCTTGGTTTTTGAACAGCTTAGTTCTCGAACTACTTGGAGCCCGAACACTTCAAACCTGGACACGAGTATTCTGGTTTTCGAACTTTTTTCGGAAGCTGAACGTGCTCTGTTCGGAGTATAACTTCCGTTTTGAGTGCCACACTTCCGTTTTCCGAGTGAGGGAAGACAGGCCGGGTGGCAAGTGAGCAGGCACTTGCCGCCCTCCAGCGCTGGGTCCCTCCACTACCACAGCAACCACCCCCTCCTCCAGCCCCAGTGGCCCCGGCGCTGAGTGAGGGAAGGCTGCACCGGGGCGGCAAGGGTTGTTGCCGCCACCCCCTGCCTGCTCCTGCTTGCATGCAAGTACAAGTGGGATTGGGCTGCTCTGCTAAGCAGCGTTGCTGCTTGCACGGGAACAGGAGCTGGATCGGGGCTGCACAGCTGGGGAGGTGCAGGCTCCATCACACTTTCCATTGAGGGGTTCGCGGCTGCACTCCCCTCAAGGGAGAAGTTTAAAGGAGCCCCTGCACCACCTGTTTTGCATTACTTTCTATGGGAAAGCACGCCTTGGTTTTGGAATGCTTTGGTTTTGGAACAGACTTCCGGAACCGATTAAGTTTGAGAACCAAGGTACCACTGTAATGTAGAGATTTGTCACTGCTGCTGGGAATCGGAACCCTACTAGATAAGCAGTGTCTGAATTGTGACACTAAATTGCGGTGCTTCTTGCGGCTGTTTCAGATCTGTGTTGAAAAGTGCCCAGATCGGTACCTCACCTACCTGCAGGCCTCAACAGTCGGCGCAGCCAGCGAGGAACTTAAATACTATGAGCAGTTTTGTGTCCCAGAATTTAAAAACCGGAAGAAGGTGAGTGAGCATTACGGATGCATACTGGCTGGGAACTAGTTCAGACTTAAGGGTGATCTTCTGTTCTGCTTTTGCCTTTGTTTTACTGGGAGGTTATCCTCCTTTGGGCAGGAATAACCTGTTCCGTTTCCCCCTCTCTCAGGCCCTGAGTGCACCTGAAGTTTTGAAAGATGATCTGTGCCCAGCCATGCTCACTCCAAGCAAACCCTGTAAGTCTTTCCGAGGGAGCAAACCAGTGGGAGAAAGCCTAGGGATTTTATTAATAGTTTCTTGAACAGCTCAGTAGTCAGTCTTAATGCAGCTCAAGCTTTCATGGCTGTGACTCCCAGCCACTTCTATTGTCAGAAAGAGCCTCACCTTAGCCTTTCCACACAAAGACTACCACAATGGTTACTCCGTTGAGACTTCTTATCTGGGAGTATGGGAATCTGAAATTTGAAAACAATAAGCTTCTGAGCAGCCAGCCCACTTGTTCTGGGCTAGAGCAGAGCCTCAGACCCAGCATATATTATCCCCCACTTCAGGCACTAAACAGTTGTTATGTCTAGCATGGTGTAGTGGTTAAAAGTGGTGGACTCGTAATCTGGTGAACCGAGTTCGCGTCTCCGCTCCTCCACATGCAGCTGCTGGGTGACCTTGGGCTAGTCGCACTTCTTTGAAGTCTCTCAGCCCCACTCACCTCACAGAGTGTTTGTTGTGGGGGAAGAAGGGAAAGGAGAATGTTAGCCGCTTTGAGACTCCTTCGGGTAGTGATAAAGCAGGATATCAAATCCAAACACTATTGTTGGCATGAAGGCCATAATCTTCATGCACCTTGCCAACTCCCCAGGGGGGGAAATGGCCTGGCTGTTTTTAGTTTCATTTTAACCTCTGAGCCAGTTGCCAGAGGTTTTTTGGGATAGAAAGCCAAAAAATTGGGATGGCTGTCAGCTTTTTGCTAATAAAGCTATTCAGTTTCTAGAACTATTTGAATGGAGGTAACCATCATTTTCACCTTTAGTACACTCTACATATGCACTAGAGCACCAGATAGTTGACTTCAGACTTTGCACACCATTTCAGACATGGCTGCAATAAAGACTGTGGGGTTCATGTGTGTTGTTCCTTTGCTGCTGCCTCCCCCACCAGGCTTTATTTACCCAAGGTGAGGAAAAGCAGAGCAACCTGGCGATGTGGCACCCACAGTTGTGGGAATTGCACTTGCGCCCATTTCCTTGTGTGGCCCCACCTCCTGACCTACCACCCAAATTTTTGAAATTAAAAGTTGGCTAACATATGTGATCCCTGAACCCACACCCGAGCAGGTTAGCTTGGTGTGAATTCTGAATATCAACCCCCTCTCTAAGAAAACCGAATTACCGTATTTTTCGCTCTATAAGACGCACTAGACCATAAGACGCACCTAGTTTTTGGAGGAGGAAAACAAGAAAAAAAATATTCTGAATCCCAGAAGCCAGAACAGCAAGAGGGATCGCTGTGCAGCGAAAGCAGCGATCCCTCTTGCTGTTCTGGCTTCTGGGATAGCTGCGCAGCCTGCATTCGCTCCATAAGACGCACACACATTTCCCCTTACTTTTTAGGAGGGACAAAGTGAGTCTTATAGAGCAAAAAATACGGTAATTCTGAAGGATCATAAGAAAGCAAAAATAGATATTTGGGTTGGGTTATGTTTTTTCCTCAGTGACGACTGGGAATACGAGGTTGGGAACTCCTTGCTGGCTCCCCCCACCCCACCCCCAGGGCTTGACTTTGCTTGTGAGCTGCACCCTTTGTGGGGATGAGGGAGAGCTGTGAGCCAGGCAAGAGGATTTGATCATGAAGGACAGCTACAGCTGCAGAAGGAGTAAAGGAAGTAATCTGATTACACCTGTCCCTCTGACGCATTTTGAATGTCTGTGGCAGATAAAGCATCTATTAAATCACAACAAAGTTCGAAACACGTCTTCTGGCTAGTCATGTTCATTACAGACACTTGGATGGGAGAGGCCTTGGGGTGCTGATTACTCAGTGAGTTATCAGTTACCGTATTTTTCGGCCCATAGGGCGCACCGGCCCATAGGGCGCACCTAGTTTTTTGGGGGGGAAATAAAGAAAAAAAATTATTCCCCCCCCCAGGCATGGGGCTGGGGCGGGGGAAGCCTGAGCTTCCCCCGACCCCAGCCCCCAGAACAGGCAGCTCTCCAAAAGCCGTGGGAGAGCTGTGCGAAGTCGCACAGCCCTCCCACGGCTTGCAGAGAGCTGCGTGAAGCCCGAAGCCTGGGGGCACTGAGCTCAGCGTGCCCCCAGGCTACGGGGTGCAGGCAGCTCTCCGCATGCCATGGGAGAGCTGCGCCAAGTTGCGCAGCTCTCCCACGGCTTGCGGATAGCTGCCTGAATCCTGGAGAGGGAGAGGGGTCAGTGCGCACCGACCCCTTTCGCTCTCCAGGCTTCAGCGAAAGCCTGCATTTGCCCCATAGGACGCATACACATTTCCCCTTCATTTTTTGGAGGGGAAAAATGCGTCCTATAGGGCGAAAAATATGGTAACTCTTGGGTGTTGGGGCAAGGGATGGAGATGCAATGATCTATAAAGAGGTCTTGTTCTGCACTAAGTATCCTGACACCAACTCAGTATATGCTGAGTGGAGCCCTGGTTCCTATAGTAGGTTGAAGGAGGTCACTCCAAGCATCAGATGAAATCGCCAAGTATGCATAAGGATGTAGCCCATTCGCAACCCCCACTTTGCCTCTTCAGTTGCCAAATCTGACTCTTACCTGCTTGAAAGCAGCTTGGGGTGTGGGTGTGTGTTGTAGTTTTCCTCTTGGCCTGCTGATTATAGAGGGTCTTTTAAGCAGAGAACAAGGGGAGGGGGTGTGTACTAGTCTTCCTGCTGCTTAGATCTCTCTTACATGTTGTGATCCTCAGTGGCTCGCAGATGTCTACCTGCAGTCAGCTCGAAGAAAGGGGTCATCATGGTTGGGAACAAGACAACCTTTAATGACGGAAAAGGACATGAGAGGAATGTGACAGAACTTCTGGAAGGGGCCAAGTGAGTCTTAAGTGTGTGTGTTGGGTGGCGAGGAGCAGAATGGAGCTTTGTAGACCTAGTTATTCCAAATTTGGCCAAAGAATACTTTTTGCCGATTTTGCTTAATTTACTTGTGTTATTCTGGTTGCTCGGCCTGGGGAGTTGGTCCCCAGTAATTTGTAGTTTTCTTGCTCTAGTTCTTTTCATCACAGGTGGCAGAAACTGGGACATTAGAAAGACAAGGGTTGTGTTGAGACAACAGATGGGGCTGGCAGGGGTTATAGAGGAAAAGGTGGGGTATGTGCTGAGAAGACCCCCATCTGACTACTCCTCTAATCTGTTAGGGGAAATGACATGCCATCTTCCACCTTAAAAAGGTAAAGGTAAAGGACCCCTGACCGTCAGGTCCAGTCGCGGACAACTCTGGGGTTGTGCGCTCATCTCGCTCTATAGGCCGAGGGAGCTGGCGTTTGTCCGCAGACAGTTTTTCCGGGTCATGTGGCCAGCATGACTAAGCTGCTTCTGGCAAAACCTATTTATCTACTTGCACTTTGATGTGCCTTCGAACTGCTAGATTGGCAGGAGCTGGGACCGAGCAACGGGAGCTCACCCCGTCGCAGGGATTCGAACCACTGACCTTCTGATTGGCAAGCCCAAGAGGCTCAGTGGTTTAGACCACAGCGCCACCCACCTCCCACCTTACCCTGGCCAAAAAAAGGTTCCACTTCTTCCAGGAGACTTGCTATATTCTCTGTTCTCTGGCAGCTACAAGGATTTTCCAATTCCTTTTCTGGGATGCTGCCAAAGTCCTTCTGGACAGCATGATGAAAATGCTTCTCAGGCCTTGAGATATAGAACCTTAAATGTGCTGCATATATGGAACTGCCCTCTGCTTGTCAACCATCCTTCTCCCCATGCAAAAGGAAATCCTGTGCTCACAATTGTTCTCTCAGTAGCCCTAACCCAGCAGAAGTGAAGTTCCTGCAGTGTCAGTGAGCAGTTAGTGCTCTACCTAATAGCAGACTCTGTAGCTTTCTTATCTCAAATAAAGCTCCCATTATGTATCTGAATACAATTCAAAGTGTTGGTGCTGAACTTTAAAGCCCTAAATGGCCTTGGCCCAGTATACCTGAAGGAGCGTCTCCACCAGTGCCAGATTTATGTATAAGCTAAACAAGCTACAGTCATACCTCGGGTTACGAACGCTGTGGGTTGCGTGTTCTCGGGTTGTGGACCATGCCAAACCCGGAAGTACTGGAATGGGTTACTTCCAGATTTCAGCGCAAAATAACATCATGCACAGAAGCGCGTCACGTGCGTGTGCAGACGCAGCGCTTCAGGCTACGAACGCTCCAGGTTGCGAATGTGCCTCCCACACGGATCACGTTCACAACCCGAGGTATGACTGTATAGCTTAGGGCCACACTCTGTTGGGGCCCCCCCAAAAAATTAAAGGAAAATAACCTGGATGTACAGTTCTTCACCTTTCCTGTGCTTCTCACTTCTTCTTACTTTGAATTCCAGAAAAGCAAATGTGGTTCTAGAGGCGAGACAAGTGGCTATGAAGATCTTTGAAGATTACACTGTTTCCTGGTACTGGATAATAATGTGAGCAGAGAACGGAATAGTCCAGCTAAGGGTGGAATGAGAAGTCTAATGGGAGTAGCAAAAAGGAAGCTCTGGCTCTGTTCCAAAGGCAAAGGACCTTTCGGACTTACAGGCCATCTTAGGAGTTTTTCAAGTTCTGGAAGTCCAGCTGAGCATTTCACCACTGTGAAGACCTGTGTCTTCTGCTGTATTTCCCCCTTGAAAGTAGTGAAAAGGAACACCACAAGAGTCATTATGGGCCACTTGGCACTTTTCTCCATTATTAAGGATGGATATATTGAACTGAGACTTGCAACCAGAGGGTTTTTTCGTGATTGGTTCAAATCACTGTATCAGATTCAGTCCCACACCCTTCTCTCTCTCTATATATGTATTTGTGTGTATAATATATCACATCACTGTTCCAATGGATTAAGGGGAACAGTCTCAGAGCTGCTTATATGGCGTATCAAAGGCCCACAGCCCATTCTCTGGGATTCCTACCCCTTTTTTGCCCATGCTTATCTTTTTAGTTCCCTGGTCTCTGCAGTTCTTTGCCTGTCAACTACCTTCTTGCCAATGGTTCATAGCCCCTTTTGTCAGCTTTTTGTGACCCATAATTAACTTAAATTTCCTTGATATAATTTGCACTGTTCACCTTCATTCTGCTACTGATTCGTTTACCCCAAGTAGTTAAAATGTTTGTTCAATGCAGCATCTTCACCCAGTAGCTTGTGAGTTGCTTGGTAGTTCAAGAACATCTTGAGAAATCCCTTGTTGTCTTCTATCTGCAGAGGTCTGGTGATTTCCATGGTGGTCAGTCTCATCTTTATTGTCCTGCTCCGCTTCCTAGCAGGGATCATGGTCTGGGTGATGATTGTGCTGGTGATCCTGGTGCTTGGATATGGTGAGTTTGGTTAAGCCCAGGGATCTGGGCAGGTGGGCTGGATGCCTACTGAAATAAATAATAATAATAATAATAATTTATTACTTATACCTCACTTCTCTGACTGGGTTGCCCAGTCTGGGCAGCTTCCAAGAAATTAAAACATCAAACACAGTAAAACATCAAACATAAAAAGCGTCTCTATATAGGATTGCCTTTATATAATTGTTTATTTTCTTGACAACTGATGGGAGGGCATTCCACAGGATGGGTGCCACTACTGAGAAGGCCCTCTGCCAGTTTCCCTGTAACTTCACTTCTCACAGTGAAGAAACTGTCACAAGACCCTCAGAGCTGGACCTCAGTGTCTGGGCTGAACGACGGGAGTGGAGACACTCCTTCAGGTATACATTCTCACGAATGGTCTATCTCAGTGTCATATGCTTCCTTCCACCCACTCTTGGTGGTGAAACATCTCCCTTTCCACTTGTGGCAGGTGGCACAGCTTGTTTTCTATCACTCAGGTGAGCCGTGCTAGACCTTACTTTGGGAATCCATACTTGTGACTTTGGTCGTTGATGCTAGACCTGGGCCTGGGGTAATGGCATTGATTTGGATCTTTGCCTCAGTTTAGGGGATGCTCTGAATGACCTTTATAGATCTTGCTGTGCAAATCATAAAATTGTTTCCTCTGTGAATCCAGGGAAGGTGAGCTGAGGATCAAGTAGAAGTTAGGAAGTTTGATGTAGCACCGGTCACTTCTACAGTAGCCTCTTCAGTTATCCTTCCTGTCCCCCTTAAATAGTTTTTTTTATGTTGCACTTGGAAGTACCGTATTTTTTGCTCTATAAGACTCACTTTTTCCCTCCTAAAAAGTAAGCGGAATTATGGAGCAAATGCAGGCTGCACAGCTGTCACAGAAGCCAGAACAGCAAGAGGGATTGCTGCTTTCAATGCACAGCAATCCCTCTTGCTGTTTTTGGCTTCTGAGATTCAGAATTTTTTTTTCTTGTTTTCCTCCTCCAAAAACTAGGTGCGTCTTGTGGTCTGGTGCGGCTTATAGAGCAAAAAATACGGTAACTCATGTCTTGAGGAAGAGGAAGGGAAAGTTGCCCAGGTGAACAACTTAGTTGTAGTTGTAAAAGATTGCAACAGAGTCTGTAATTTCTGAATAGATGATAAACCTGTCCCTGTTGCAAGTTAATTGGTCCTTCTAATTCTGTGTTAGAATATCACTTTGGAAGACCGTGCTCTTTACGTTATATTCAGACTGTTGACATATTTCCCCTCTCTGCATGTAAGTAGCATCTGGTTTTCACAGAACGTGTGTGGACATGATGTCATTAAGCAATTCATAAATGATGATTATTAATAAGGTCCCCTTCCACCTTTTCATTCAACTCCCCCTCTACCCGCAACCTGGCACCTTGAACTGAATTGATCTATATCCTTTTCAAACTCTGAATAATTCTCATGAACTGTTGCAACAGAATTGAAGTCAGGTAAAGCCCTGAGGACAAGCCTGGACTGCGCCTTCCCTAAACCTTTGATATGATAGGCACTTCTGAACTTGCTTCCCCATTGGTACGCTTTGCAATCTGGTGTTTAACAGTGGGACAGTTTTCAACCATTTGGTATGTTGGAGGTATTAAGCCAAGGCAGTGGGCAACCGTGTTCACTGCTGCTTTCATCTTGCAGGAATCTTTCATTGCTACATGGAATATGCCCAGCTGAAAGGACAGGCTGGTTCTGATGTTTCCCTGAAAGAACTTGGGTTCCAGACAGATCTCCGTGTCTACCTCCATCTGAAGCAAACCTGGCTGGCCTTCAGTAAGTCTTCTGCTCAGCTGAGCACTTCACAATGAGTGTTTCTCTTTGTTAGCCATGGCCTCCTATGTGTTGATGAAAGACCATGAGAAGGAGAAGGACTTCCTCAGGCTTCTGTGCAGACCCAGGGATGGGAAGTCTGTAGCCCTTGAGGAACTGTTGAGTTCAGTCTTGCATCATCCCTGACTATTGGCCATGCTGGTTGAGGCTGATGCAAGTTGGAGTCCCACAACATCAGAAGAGCCAGATGATCCCTAAAAGTGACTTGCTCCAAGAACCATCCAGAGTCACTGGTTTGGTGTTTTACCCTGCTTTGTGGAATCAGAGCACAGGAGGGCTCAAGTTCCTCTCTCTTGTCTCTCTCTCCCACTTCACCTCTCTCTGTTTCCTTGCCCAGTGATCATCCTATGCATTGTGGAGGTTGTCATCATTTTACTGCTCATCTTCTTGCGCAAGAGGATTCTCATTGCCATTGCATTGATCAAGGAAGCCAGCAGGTGAGCCTGATGTGGCATGTGCCCAATAGATCGCCTTGCAAGGCTGCTTTTATCTCCCCCCCGCCCCCCCCATCCCTAGTGTTCTGTCTGATTCTGCTGCTGGGAAATCTAGCGGGACTAGCCAACATCAAAGAGGCAAAACCAGACAGTTCCAGGGTTCAGGGCAACTACCTTCTAACTAGAAATACTGTAGTCATACCTTGGATCCTGAACGCCCTGGAACCCATCCGTTTTGGCTCCTGAATGCTGCAAACCCGGAAGTGATTGTTCTGGTTTGCAAATGTTCTTTTGGAACCCGAATGTCCGATGGGGCTTCCGCGGCTTCTGATTGGCTTCAGGAGCCGCAATTTGGTTTTCGGATGTTTTGGAAGTCGAATGGACTTTTGGAACGGATTCTGTTTGACTTCCAAGGTACGACTGTAGTAAGTGAGAATGCCCATCTCAGACAGAGCCTGACCCGCCACTCCCAGGGGATCGTTGGATAATTGTTTCTAGTAGAAGTGTTTCAAGTAGAAGTGTGAGAGGAGAGGAGCTGCAGTGAATCGTCACTCCTAGAGTGGGATCTGATAACTCTTCTTGGTGGGACAGGAAGCCAGTCCACAGCGAAGCTAAAGGGAAATGTGACAGAGGTCCTTGCCCTGCCTAGACAGAGTTGGGGCCTCAAAACTGACTTGTACCTTTTCTTTCTCCTGTCTCCTCTGACAGAGCGATTGGTCACATCATGACATCCCTGCTGTTCCCCCTCTGCACTTTCTTCCTGGTGTGTCTCTGTATTGCTTATTGGGCCAGCACAGCTGTGTATCCTTACTCAGTCCCCCCCCCCCCCGCCTCCCCTGCTCTCATGGGAGAATGGATTAAGGGGGTATGGTTGGGTGGGAGGGATTCCAGGAAACTGCCCCGTGTTCCATGTCTGCTTTCAAGCTGGCAAGAATGAGGTGTAAATTTCTGCAAAGCTCCTTGACTGCTCCCAGTTTCTTGTCTACCTCCAATGAAGCTGTCTACAAGGTGTTCAACGAGACAGAGTGCATTTATGCCAGAACGACCTGCAACCCAGAGGTAAGAAATCTGAACTAGTCGCTAATGGAGTTGTCTTCATTGCATAATGGGCAAAAAAGGATGTGTCCAGAATTATTGTCTTGCTTTCTCCACGGGGCTTCTCTTGAAGGTTCAGCTGGGTGCAGAATGCAGCATTGAGGCAGTGCTTCAGGAGTCACGTTGCAGACTTGGCCCAAATACTCTGGAACAGGCATTCATTCCCAAATGCTTCCTCCTCCCCTGCCAGACTACTCAAAAATCTGCCGAGGGTCTTAATTATTTATTGTAATGTGGTGTGCTATGTGCCGCAAGATCTTTAATAATTGTATTTGCATTGCTGCTTTTATTTCTTACAAATTAAGAAATCTCATAAACTCGATAATGAGTTTGTAATACAGTAACATAAAGTATAGGAAATGAAAGAAGCAGTAAAAATGCCATTAAAAATTGATACAAACATTCACTCACAAATCCAAAGACACACTGCGAGTCACCTGACTAAAGCTTGAAGACCACAGATCGGGAACTTCTGTTGTAGAAAGCTTAAATTCTGAGTGGCCCATGGAGGCTGTGGGATCTCCCTTGCATCCTGATTCTGGGTGGATTCAGACAACTTGTGTGGTCTGATGGTCACCTGATAAGGGGAGGCAGAAAGCCCACTTCGCTCTGTGATTAAAGTTTCACAGAGTCTGGTTATCTTGTGATAGCTGCAAACCTCTCACATGGTGTCTGCCCAAATCTGGACGATACCAGATTAGGGAACTAGTTCTCAAAAGGATGAGGCAGGGGTAATGCCAGCACCTGGGAGAGGCGTAAGTTCATTGATTGTGTTTGTATATGAAATCTGCTGCTGCCTGCCCCCAACTTCCTGATCAGTTGTACATGCTACATATTACCCCCTTTCACATTGTGGTTTTGCTACCCTGTGTCCCCACCTCATCCCTGCCAAACACCATGAAAGCTGTACAGTGAGAGTCTTCTTTCTGCTGGGTATTTGCCCATCCCTTTGAGGAGGTGGGAAATATGGCTTGACCCAATATCTCAGTTCTCCCTGCCTGCCCACCCTGTGGAGAACTGAAAAGGGAAGCCCCACTGGGGAAGGATTTGCTGAATCAACAAATTGAATTGGAATACAGGAAAGGGAGGGGTGAGGAAGTCCGGGAAATAAGCAAATGAAAGTTAAGTAAAGGAAGATGGAATTGTTTTTAACTATTTTTGATTTGTATTTTTCTTTTTTTCTTTTTTGCACTTTGTAATATTCTGAAAATCTTAATAAATATCTATGAAAAAAAATGAAAAGGGAAGCCTCACATGACATGTTTGCAACAGTGACCTGACTTCATTTTTTCTGGCAGGGTCCCAACTCTAAAATACTGGCCCACAATTTGGGGAGAGATTTCAAAATGTTAATGTCGCAAGCTGCAGCTTCCTCCCATCAACCTGCCGAGATCTAAGTACCATATTTTTCGCCCTATAGGACGCACCTTTTCCCCTCCAAAAATGAAGGGGAAATGTTTGTGCGTCCTATGGGGCGAATGCAGGCTTTCGCTGAAGCCTGGAGAGCGAGAGGGGTCAGGAAGCTATCCGCAAGCCTGGGGAGCCCGGCGGGAGTTCCCGCCGGGTTCCCAAGGCTTGCAGATAGCAGCCTGTTCTGGGGTCTGGGGAAGCCCCGAGCCTGGAGGGGGGTAATTTTTTTTCTTTATTTCCCCCCCAAAAAACTAGGTGCACCCTATGGGGTGAAAAATACGGTACTCATATCGATTTCTAAAATAGAACATGATGCAAACAGAACTGCCGCACGCCCTCATTCTCAAGTGGGCACCTTCACCCTGGTAAAGGTAAAGGTAAAGGTACCCCTGCCCGTACGGGCCAGTCTTGACAGACTCTGGGGTTGTGCGCCCATCTCACTCAAGAGGCCGGGGGCCAGCGCTGTCCGGAGACACTTCCGGGTCACGTGGCCAGCGTGACAAAGCTGCATCTGGCGAGCCAGCGCAGCACACGGAAACGCCGTTTACCTTCCCGCTAGAAAGCGGTCCCTATTTATCTACTTGCACTTAAGGGTGCTTTCAAACTGCTAGGTTGGCAGGCGCTGGGACTGAGCAGCGGGAGCGCACCCCGCCACGGGGATTCGAACCGCCGACCTTTCGATCGGCAAGCCCTAGGTGCTGAGGCTTTTACCCACAGCGCCACCCGCGTCCCTTACACCCTGGTAGGGTTCCCCTTTAACACATACACAGCCCAACAAGACAACAACAAGAATCCGCTGACAGCATACAAATCAATCTGGCTGACCTGATCCAAACACACACACACGCCCCACTCACACACAAAAACAAATCTCACTACAGCCAACCAAAGACAGTCAACCATACCCTAGGCCACCCCCAGGCTCTCTCACCACCAAGGAAATACAACAAGCAAAGAGTAAGAGAACCCACACAAGTGATGTTGACACAAACCCCCCCTACACACTAAGTAGAAGAATAGAAGCATTGTCACCCAACCCCACTCACTATTCCCTCCTCCCCCTCTTTCCGCCTTTTTCTTCCCAACCTAACACTGTATATAACACTAATGTCTCACAAGAAATGAAACTGTAGAAAACACAACTTGAAAAAACACATGTATTTTTGTAAACGTAAGAAATCCTTAATGAAAATATATTCAAGTGGAATTCTGAAGCTGCCTGTCTGGCTCCCATAGTGATGAGAGTAACATCATTTTCTTCCTTCTTTTTTTAGACCTTCAATACTTCCAATGTCACCAAAGTGTGCCCAAGCGCTCGCTGCCTCTTTGCCTTCTATGGTGGCGAGAGCACCTACCACAAGTACCTCATCATCTTCCAGATCTACAATGTCTTTATGTTCTTCTGGCTGGCAAACTTTGTCATTGCCTTGGGCCAAGTCACGCTGGCCGGAGCCTTTGCCTCATACTATTGGGCCTTTAAGAAACCGGATGACATGCCAGCCTTCCCTCTCTTCTCCTCCTTCGGCAGAGCACTCAGGTACAAAGACTGGGGTGGGCAGGAGAGTTGCAGCATGCAATTCTTGACCGTCGGAAGTCCCTGCATCAGTGTTTCTCATGCTTTGGGTGTCCGGCTGTTGTTGGACTACAACTCCCATCATTCTCTGGCCACTGGTCCTGCTGGCTAGGGATGATAGGAATTGTAGTCCAACAGCAGCTGGAGACCCAAATTTGAGAAACACTGCCCTGCACACTGCAGAACCAGGGGAGGATGCAGGGTTTGTTGGCTGAACGGGATCCTAGATAAACAAGGCAGGTCTCTGCACAGTGATTTCAGCTCAGTACTGGACTATCTGCACTCTGGGCTAGATAGGGCATCCAGACTGGAAAATGGTAGAGCGTTCAAGTCATTGTGGTACAGAAAAGAGCTTTGATATCCTAGGAGCTGGCACACAGCAGAGGCTTGTTATTTTCAACTGCATACAGAGAACAGAGCCTTGTTTACCACTTAACATCAGGGCTGAGCAACCTGCAGCCCTTCAGATGTTGCCAGGCTACAATATCATTTCTGGATATTGGCCATGCTGGCTGGGGCTGATGGGATTTGGAGTCCAACAACAACCTTATCTCTGGTTGACATCTTATCTGAATCGGGATAATTTCGAGACGGTTGCTTTGCATGATCTGTGGGGGTGTCCCAGGGCAGAACGAGAAGCATTTAATATCAAAGCAAGCTCCAGGAAGGTGCTTAGCATGGTTCCATGACTGAAGGTGATTTCTTCCCAGGAGAAGGTCAGGCTCAGTGCAGAGGGAGCTTAAAGCCAGTTGGAGTAAATGAGCCTTAGAAGTAGGCCAGCAGCCCATAAGCATATACTGCAAAGCCCAATATGGAAATTGGGGTTCAAAATGGAACTTGAGAAACTCAGGCCAGTGTACCTAGTGGCTAGACAAGCAGGCTCTCCTATCCCACTGTGCAGGCTGATACAACGTCCTTTGTCAGAGTTGACAAATGCTCTGAAGCCACAGCAAATGCATGCTTTAGTTATCTCCCGCTTGGCAATGCGCTCTACGTGGGGCTACCTTTGAAGGTGACCCGGAAACTGCAATTAATCCAGAATGTGGCAGCTAGACTGGTGACTGGAAATGGCCGCCGGGACCATATAACACCGGTCCTGAGAGATCTGCATTGGCTCCCAGTACGTTTCCAAGCACAATTCAAAGTGTTGGTGCTGACCTTTAAAGCCCTAAACGGCCTCGGTCCTGTATACCTGAAGGAGCGTCTCCACCCCCATCGTTCAGCCCGGACACTGAGATCCAGCGCCGAGGGCCTTCTGGCGGTTCCCTCATTGTGAAAAGTGAGGTTACAGAGAACCAGACAGAGGGCCTTCTCGGTAGTGAAGGCAGCCCTGTTTAGGGAAGTTTTTAATATTTAATGTTGTATTGTTTTTAAGACTTGATTGGAAGCCGCCCAGAGTGGCTGGGGAAACTCAGCCAGATGGGCGGGGTATAAATAATTTATTATTATTATTATTATTATTATTATTATTATTATTATTATTATT